>CM042752.1:27067131-27093874 GCA_022496165.2 Catalaphyllia jardinei | reverse complement strand
AGTGTTCTTTCCGTATCTTCCGTCTTTCACTGACTACGCTCATTCGTTGGTCCTAGGTTTTCATCATTAACTCTGCTTGTTCTTTTCTTCTCATTTGTCAGGGTCCTCACTGTGCGATGTAGTTCCCCCCGCTCTCCCGTTTTCTGCCGCTTTTTCAGTATCATCTGCCATTCATTCTTCCAATACTGGTATATCCATCAAACTCTGTAATAAACTGGTCAGATTCAGTGTTCTTATTATTGGGAAACTTGAAACCTGGATACCAATCAAAAGCAACCATATGGCAAGCCTTAGTTGAGGTTCCTTTTTCTCATCGTCAGTTAGGCTGAGAATGTCTCGATACTCTCAGGAGGAACTCTCTTGGGTTTGCAACCCTTTTGAACTGAATTACATTTACTAAGGAGTGATGTGCTTCGAGGATAAAACAAGACTCATCACAGTAAAGGCAGCTCAATTTCGAAATTATGTTTTATTCATCTCACTTTATTTTTACTGTTATTCAGAATATGAGACTTTCTGTGTTGTGAGTTAATATTTTTGTGACTTGAAACAGCTAAAACCAACCTTACCTACCGTCACAAGCCATTGTCCTTCCTTTTATCAACACTCAAATAAGGGGTTTTAAAACGTCTGTCTTAATGAGAACCTTAAAAAGTTATACTGAAGACACTTAGGCCACAATTTTTGGTGACCTCAGAGCGCGGACTCCCAGGGGGGGAGGGGTGCTTGTCAGACCTTTCAGGGATTAACACGGGGGGGATTTTGCAGTACCTTAAAGGGTACTGAGCCATTACAATATGACAATATATGTGTTGTTTTAAAATTGGTATTTCTTAGGGGTGAAAGAAATTTCAAGCCACGCCCACTAAAAAGGACCTTGTTACCTCTTACAGGTTCTTCTCAAAATTTCTGACAAGCACCCCCGTTCCTTTTATAAAGGAGTCCACCTCCAGAGAAGGTTGTTCATATTAACAAAATTAGTCAGAATATTAGCACTTTTACACTGTGGCTAATATTTTTTAGTTCTATGAAGAACCCTTGTTTGTTAGCCTTCAAGAATACGGTACAAAACATGTCAAGTGTTCAAGGTTGAAGTGTTCTTACTGTAATAATTATCTCCTGATAACTCTTTCAGCTCCTTAGTCTCATCCCATTTGCCAAACAGCACTGTTAATTTTATCCCCACTGACAATACTTCCAAAATTGGAAAGCACTCAGTTTTGTTCCATGTATGTTCACTATGTTTTTAATATAACTTTGATAGATATAATCATTTCGAAACTTTCAACAAAACATTCTGACTAGTATAAATTCTTAATAAATTTTAAATGTGTTCACAAAAGATTAATAGCTTAGTACACTTATTTGCAAGTTCTTCATAAATTAACAAAATAAGGGTTATTGATTGAATAAGTTATTACTATTACTATTCTTCTTTACTGTTTAAACTGTATATCATTCTATATTATTTTACAGTTCTTTTTGTTCCTCAAAGATGTCTGCCAAAACAAGAAATTAGTGCTCCGTAATAAATTATGTATCAAGTAATAAATAGACTGGCAATTATGTACAGCTCATTGTTAATTTCTTTATATTATTACAAACTAAATGATGCCACTGTGGTATCATACCTACCTAGCTTTTCCCTTCCAAAAGTAGTTACAGTAAACAGTTCAAAATTAAAAGGAATACCCAAATTTCATCTGGCAAAATCTCTAAAAACAAACAGCATTATGTGCAAGTACATGTACAACTTGGCTACTTTAATTTTAAGAGACAATTACACAATAGGGTTTCATCCATGAGCTTTATAAGTACCACATGATGGACATGCTTTCTCTGGTTTCCTCCACAAATTAAGAAAATCAACAGAAACCAGTGGCAGATCTAGATCTCTTTACATGTATGTTAAGTGGGATGTGTTTTAGGCTCTAAGTATTTTCACCATTATAATAAGGTGGGGACGGGGGGAAGGCTTGGGTTCCTAGTCCAATCAATGATTGGTGATATCCTCAATAAAGATTATTATTATTATTATCACCTGAATTCGCCACTGACCAGGAAAGAAGTTTGATTTTGAGAGTAAAAGGACCACGGCATCACTTTACGAATAATAACTATTGACAGTTTGTTTTGTCTGAGTATAGACAGTTATCGTTTGGGCGACTTGAGTGTGAATAATGTATCCATGTCTAATAGTTTCTCCCTGGTTCACCAAAATGGGTAGTGAATGGTACATAGAAATGTTTAGATCATGGAAACTTTAGGATCCAGTCTCAGAACATTGGCATCCTTTCTGATAAATCTTAAGTCTCACTTTTGTTTCTTTCTGTCCCAGGCTAAAAACATTAGTACTTGATACAGTCTTGATCACTGATTCAACCACTGGCTACCCTTAACAGACTCTTAACATAAATACAAGACAGTATAGCTATTTTTGTTTTTAGGTGAAAATTTCATTCCTGCGATGTAATTAAAAATGTTGATTACCTTACTGAAAGGGTAGCAAGTGGTCTAGACTTTTAACAGCATATATGTAGTGCAAAAAAAGCATAGTAAAATTTCCTGCATCTTGCAACCTCAATTTTTATCAACACATGGTCTTTCAGACTCAATTTCTTTTACATGTTTAGGTTAAGTCTTGGCTTCTCACGAAAGATAATTATGACTCTCACTGTGTCACAAGATCTTGAATTTACCAACTATTTGGTCATCTCATTCCACTATTTACCACTGAAAATGACTGTGACACATTGTGCTGTTGCTATAGCTGCAACAATTATATCATTTATGCCCGTCCAGTCTTTCTCTTAAATTCTTCCAGTTCTTTCAGATAAGCTAGAGGTGGCCAGCGATGTTCCAGAACATGTCGGCGATTATCTCCTTTGATCAGATCAAAGTCATCACAGGCTTCGAAGTCAGAGTAGTTAGTGGTGATCAAATATAAACACCATCTTGCCAACTGAGGTGCATTGTGGGCCTTCAAATGTAATGACAAAAATTACACTCGGCTCAGGCCTTCAAATGTAATGACAAAAATTACACTCGGCTCTGCTATTACTATTTATTATACAGATGCAAGTGTTTAACTGGAAAATACACCACTCATAAAATTTATATCAAACCACATACAGGACTCTTATATTTTCATATCCTCGCCAGTGAAGATATTGACGACTTTGACACTGATATATGTCTGACCTATATCTGTACTTAAATTTGTTGTACATATGATTGAAACATCTTCCGATATTCCTCAAAAGTCTTCAGCAACCATAAGTTATCTTCCGAGAACTTCAGTAATCTTTGGAAATGTTCTGAAATTGTTTGGAAACGTTTGTGTGCCCATTGGGCTTTTTTTGTTCTTTTTTCCTAACAGTATTAAATATATTCTACTTGCACACAATGCAACTACACCTACCTGTCCAGTTAACAGTAGATTGATCACATCATTACACTGAGCAGAGTTCAGTCGCTTTTTCTTGATTTCCGCATTAATTCTATCTACAATGGCACCTTCACACACTGAAATAAGCTGAGGAAGGCAAAATCTGTCAGCTAACACCAGCAGTTCCCTGTAGTCACTGACTGTCATGTTGGTTGGCACAGTGTCTGTATACAGGAACACCAGCAGGGCCAAGAAACTTTTTACTGTTGCTACCTTGATTGTGACCTGTTAGTTAAATATATGCAAAGAAGTAAATAAATTTACAGAGGAAGGTGAGGTGGCCCATGTGACCAGTGACAACGTTCTTGCATTTGGGCTGGCCAGGGCGTGAATGGCAAAGCCGTGAGAAGGAACACAGAGACAAGATGAGCCAGTGCGCAAAGCACTCCTGCGAGTCAAAAGCCTGCATAAAAGACCTTAAATTTTCAACTGACTTCTCCCTTTTGGCAGGTGTCAACACATCAAGTATCGAATAACCAACCAAAATAAACTAAGGAAACAAATATGACGAACTTGTTACACGTGGAGATTTTAAGACAACTCCAATCTATGAATAGTGTGGCAATTATAAAAAATTTGAGAAAAGAGCGAAAACTTAATTAGTTTCTAAGCACCCCCATAGATGTCATTACCCAACTTGCCCGCATGCCAAAGCGAAAAGTCAGAAACCAGTGCTTTGAGTGCGAAACCAAGACACTAGTGAGAGCATGCTTGCAGGCTAGCTAGACTCTGGATAAAGCAACTTATAATATTAAATAATCCTCTGGAAGAGTCATACATCTGCAATCGTTTTACTACAAAATCTTTTAGTGTGTGATAAATGAATAAAGATGGTGAATTTTAAGCTAAGTAAAGAAATGTGAAAACTGAACTGATCAACATGACATGACACGAATACGGGACAGAAGAACAATTTAGTTTAAGAAGGTCAACCATGCATAATAATGTTAAAACTTTGTCTTTGAACACTGATTTCTTTTGCAATTTTCTGCTTATTTTGAGGTGCACACACTGCAATGTTGAAAATCACAATAGATGGAAAAGAGTGGCAAAGAATGGGCTGGGCTCTCAGTTAATCCTCTAGTTTAACCCCTAAAGTTTCACCTGAAAAATGCTGTTTTTAATCATTCTATCAGTTTTTTTGGCTGCCATGACACTAAAGGGGCCATAGGTTTTTTTTGGCATGGGGGAGGGGTGGGGGGTTGTTGTACTTAGTACCCCTGCACTGGCTTTTCTTCCTTCTGCCACCAGCTTCACACTAAGTGATGCATATGGCCACTTCTTCCCCCTGTGATTCCTTCTTTTTTACCCAAAATGGGGGGGGGGGGGTAAAGACCCCTAGGCCTCCCCTAGATCTACCACTGAAATTTGAATTTGGCGTGTGGGCATAAACCAAAATTTGTATTTTTTTTGCGATTGCCTGTTTCAAATTTTCTTCTTGCCCCTTTCGTTTCCTTTTTCTCAGCCGTTTTACTCCCACTTCCTTTTGACTTTCATATTCTTTCTGGCTGCCGTAAAAAGTTGGGTGTTTATTCTGGGCAAAGCCTAGAAATGGGACCTTGATCAACTATAGGATGGTATATTGGCTCATTTAAAAAAACTGATAACATTGATTTTCAGTTTGCTACATCAGAATGTGGTTGATATCCAAAATTGACTGTTGTGCAGATAGTACAATCTATTCTAGCTGTAGCTGCTATCTGCATACCAAGAATATCTGGTGACATCTCAATGGATGATGTCACGAGTGGTACAAAGAGCATCATGACCACTCAGCTGGTGTATGTGCACTTGGGAATCAAAGCAGGGCTTGAAATTGCGACCAATACGGTCGCATTTGCGACTTAATTTTTCTTTTTGCCACTAGAAAAAATAGAGTAGTCGTAAATTTGCTGATATGTAGTACGATATGTAGATATTGTATACAGCGGTATTTGCCACATGCGCATGCTCATTAAAGTGTTCTTGAGTGCCCTCCATCTTGAGTGCATGTGTATGTTCTTCCACTCCCGAAACATAACATTTCTGGCGACGAGGATGCTGAAATATGGCCAGCTTAGGGAAGATTGAAGAGTTTGACCCTAAGAATACAAATATTGACCACTACTTGGATCGTCTCGAGCAATATTTCGTGGCAAATGAAGTTGAAGCCGATTCTTCTACTTCGCATCGACGTAGAGCCATTTTGATTTCAGTCATTGGCGGGAAAGTATACGACGTTCTAGCAGACCTGTGCTCACCGGCTTCTCCTTCCTCCAAGAGTTACGCTGAATTAACAGCCATTTTAAAGAAGCAGTTCGCCCCGAAGAGATTAGTGATCTCCGAAAGATACCGTTTTCACACCTTCGTACAAGCAGAAAGCACCAGTGTTACCGAATTTGCCGCTCAACTTCAGCGTTTGGCTTCAACATGCAACTTTGGCACCCATTTGCCCGAGGCCTTACGAGATCGGTTTGTGTGTGGTCTTCGAAGCAGAGCTATCCAAAAACGGTTACTCACAGAAGATGTCAATTTTGAGCGAGCTCTACAAATAGCTCAGGGTCAAGAAGCTGCGGAGAATGACGTTGCTCAACTCAATACCCAGCTTCCCAGTGCCGACGAAGTGAACAAGGTTTACTATACAGGCAGGCCCTTGAACAAAGACGGAAACAAACGACCACCTAAAGTACCAGGCAATCAACAGAATTCCACTTGTTTAAGTTGTGGTAAGCTGGGACATCCACGATCCAACTGTAAGTACAGAAATTCTACTTGCCATAAATGTAAACGAGTGGGTCACATAGCTGAAGCCTGCATGAGCAAATCTGCCAGAGTGAATGTAGTGGATGAAGCAACTGAATATGATCACTCAGCTGACCCCTTCTCCATGTCTCTTTATTCCATTTCTGCTGGTCAACATGGAATCGAGGTTCAAATTAAACTGAACAATCAATCTGTGTTAATGGAACTTGACACAGGCGCTGGTATTTCAATTATTTCTGAGGAGACTCACGGGAAGTATTTCAAGGGCATACCCCTTGAGCGTAGTACCACAAAGTTGCATGCTTACACTGGTGACCCCATTCATGTTCTTGGTCAGTTCAATGTCAGTGCCAGATACAAGTCTCAGTCTGCAACCCTTCCCCTCACTGTTGTTGCTGGTGCTGGACCCTCACTCCTGGGAAGAAATTGGCTCACTGAAATTCGTTTGGATTGGAACGAAATCTTCCGCATACATGTTACTGAGTCTTCAGTTTCGTCCGTAGTAACTCAAAAGCTGCATGTTGTCATTCAAAACCACTCAGATTTATTCAAGGATGAACTCGGAACTATTAAAGGACGGTCTGCCAAACTTGAACTGAAAGAGGGAGCTTCACCCAAATTCTTCAGAGCCAGAACTGTGCCTTATGCACTCCAGCAAGCAGTTGAAGATGAATACGATCGCCTTGAGCGAGATGGTATAATTCGTAAAGTTGAATTCAGTGAGTGGGCCACGCCCATGGTGCATGTTCCCAAGTCTGATGGAAGTACAAGGTCCTGTGGCAACTATGCCATCACAGTTAACCCCCATTTAAATGTTCCAAGTTATCCAATTCCACTACCAGAGGATGTCTTCCACAAGCTCAGGGGTGGACAAAAATACACAAAGCTGGATTTGAAGAATGCATATCAGCAGCTTACCCTTGACGAAGAGAGTCAGAAGTTTGTCACCATAAACACCCACCGTGGCCTCTACCGTTATACCCGTTTACCATTTGGCATTGCATCATCGCCCGCAGTCTTCCAGCGCACTATGGACGTCATCTTGCAAGGGTTAGGCCAAGTTGCTTGTATCCAGGATGACATTCTCCTCACTGGGAAAGATGATGCTGAGCACCTTAGCAATTTAGCACGTGTATTAACCCGGCTTCAGCCAAATTGAAAAGGAGGGACTTGCCATAGTATTTGGCGCAACAAAATTCTACATGTACCTTTTTGGACGGAAATTCACTCTCCACACTGACCACAAGCCCTTACTGAAGATATTTTCACCTCAAGGCGCTACGCCAGTCCTTGCGGCCTCTCGCCTCCAGCGTTGGGCAATTCTGCTGTCATCCTACCGTTACGACAAGTATAAGTCTTCCAGCAACATTGCCAATGCTGATGCTTTATCCCGGCTTCCACTTGAGTTCAAACGTGATGCCAGTGTTGAGAGCCCAATTTTCCATGTTGCAGCCCAGCAAGTCACACGGCACCCCGTCAAGGCCCATCAGATTGCTAGAGATACGGCTCATGACAAGACTCTCGCAAAGGTGTTGGCTTTCACACAGAATGGTTGGAACATCCAGGAATGCCATGATCCAGATATCAAGCCTTACTTCATACGACGTCACGAACTCTCAATTGAACAGGGTTGCCTTATTTGGGGATTGAGAGTTATCATCCCTCCAAACCTGAGAGAACCAATTCTGAAGGAGCTCCACTGGTCTCATCCTGGAGTGGCCAGAATGAAGTCCATGGCTCGGAGCCATGTGTGGTGGCCTAAGTTAGATGCCGATCTTGAGCGGATTACCCGTGCATGCCGGCAGTGTTCCAAAACACGGAATGCACCACCTGCAGCACCCCTCTGCCCATGGACATGGCCCTCTGGCCCTTGGAAGAGAGTCCATGTCGATTTTGCCACTTCTGAAGGGAAACACTACCTTATCCTGGTAGACGCGTACTCCAAATGGCCTGAGGTGACAGGACCTATGAGAAGCACTGATGCAGCAGCTACTATCAGTGTCCTTTCTAACCTCTTCACCCGATATGGATTCCCAGAGCAAGTTGTCAGCGACAATGGACCCCCCTTTCAATCAAAAGAATATGGGGACTTCCTGAAGCTCAATGGCATACAGCACGTATTAGTGTCACAATACCATCCCGCCGCCAATGGCCAAGCGGAGCGTTTCGTTCAAACATTCAAGAAATTTCTGCAAGCATCAGAAGGAGATGGAACTTTACAACTGCGTATCCAAAACTTTCTTCTCTCTTATCATAGCACTCAGCACGCCACAACTGGCACTACACCCGCCAAACTATTTCTGCAGAGGGAACTCCGCACGCGACTAACCCTGGTCCACCCCGACATCAGCTTGCATGTCACTAACAACCAAACCAAGATGAAGACCTATTACGACCGACACACCAAATTCAGGACACTCTCACCTGGAGACAGAGTTCTTGCAAGGGACCACCTCTCCAAAGAAAAGAGGCGCACAGGCACTATTGTTACACAACATGCTCCGCTCTCATACTGCGTCCAACTGGATGATGGCCGACTGTGGCGCCGTCATGTTGATGACCTACTGGAAGGCCCCCTTCAGAACCAGACTGCAGCACCGCACGTGCCGGCTGCCAGTAGGGCTCCACCTGTTGTCCAAGAGCCTTTAACACCGGTAGTGTCGTCAGACCCCGGCAGAACCATAGGCCCCCAAGACGCTGCCTCTAGAGAATCCTTAAACTCCTCCCAAGAGGCAAACAGAGAGCTTCAACCTGTGAGTGATCAAGCTGCCATGCAAACAGATGCTTCTGGACCTCAGCCAGTTCCAAAAGTCAACTTGACACCTCCACCAAGCCTTCCAGTTCTACGCCGTTCGTCTCGTGTCATTACAACTCCAAAGAGACTGATTACGGAAATTTAAGGAACTGTACTTGCTTGTGGACTGCTCACTGAGATCTAACAGGACATTGCTCATGACTCTCAATAGCATTTAGAGACTTATTAGAGAGACTTATTAACTCCAGTTTAGTTTCCCTTGTTGTTGTTGTTGTTCTCCTTGTTATTGAGAATTCACCTTTGTTGTTCAGCCTGTGCAGAATTTAAGGAAGGAGGTGATATGTAGTACGATATGTAGATATTGTATACAGCGGTATTTGCCACATGCGCATGCTCATTAAAGTGTTCTCGAGTGCCCTCCATCTTGAGTGCATGTGTATGTTCTTCCACTCCCGAAACATAACATTTGCGACTAGGTTTTGCCTTGTCTGATACAAAATAAAACAGCTAGCAGTTGAGTTTTTGCTTAAATAACTTTAGAAATGAAAAGATTCAATGAATTTGCGACTTACAATTTTGTTACAATCTGAAGGTTTACTGTAATTTACCTGGAATACATGCACGCAATGATTTTCCTTTGATAGCCCGCCATTTTCAGCGGTTTCTTTACAAATGTATATCGCAGGCTCATATTAGGTTTCGCTTTGCCGTTTTGATGGCGGATTGCCGTGGTGCGTGAGTCATGGCACACATTTGTATTGAATGGTTCAGTCATTCAGGATTATTTGAATAACCACTGTAGCAACACCCCTGAAACTTAAGGTGTAAAGTTTGTATATAAAAGAAAAGAATTCATTACTTGTTTTGTCATCAGTGGAAAACCTTCGAAAGGTAGAACTACAAACCAGACATTTTTTTAAAGTTGAGCCCTGCAAAGGGTCACACCTGTACCAATTTTCCAGCACCAATACACAATAATGAACAAAAAAACATAACATGTTAGAATTATATGAAACTGCAAATTAAATACTGTAAATCCTTGACCTACCTCAAGGCTGTCTTTCTCACTGAAGCCCCCACCAAACATGGCAGCCATAACCTCTGACCTTGCCATTAGCACAGCTCTGTGAGCGTACAAAACAGTGTTCTGTACATGAAAAATAACATCTGAAAAATGTGGCTTGTTGATGAAGTTTTCTTTCATGACTTTGCTTCTCTCCTCATAAAGAATGGTGACCATGCTTGGATTAAGGTAACTCTCTCCATTTGTCATGTTTTCACAGATCTGTCCTAACCAAGGAATGCGCAACCTGTGGGATAAGCTCATGACCTTTGTTAACAATGACTCGTCGGTATCAGAAGTGACATTCGGTGAACCAGTATACAGGAACTCGAGGACATGTTGAAATGCTTTTCCAGAAACACTGTTATTGAAATGTAAGCAAGTTTTTGTCTTTTTCTTAGGCTTTCCTTCCAGATTTGGTGAAAAATCCAGCCTTTGATGATTAATGACAGAGCAAAGATTTGTACCAAACGCTTCTTTCACGTTTCCCTTCTTTCCAATTGGCCTGTTAAATTCTCGACTGGCAGAGCATGAGCAGCAATCAGCAGTACTAAGTAATCTGCTGAGCTCCAGTTCCTCACCACTGTTTAAAAAGAAATCTCGAAACACAGGAGAGCCTATACACAGGATGATTTTATGAGCTTCAAGTGGATGATTGTTGGAACTGAAGAGAAGTCGGATGTCTGAATTTCCAGTTTCATCTCTGCACATCTTCTTCATGTCGTCAGTGAAAGTAGAAGGAAGAATCCTTACTTGGGGCATTGGATCTGTTTGATGACAAACACAAAACAACATCAAATCAACACTGCTGATTTCACCACCCTTACAATGGACTTCAAATTAACAGTCTGGTGTCAGTGACAAGAATGCTATCTGACTGCTGTCTACTCTTAAGATTAACTTCCATTTACATTTTTTTGTCTGATTATCTGTAAATGCTCAGAGAAACCTGTATGATTGACAGCGATCAAGTTAAATATTGTACTAAATAGTGTACAACAGTTACTAATAATAGGAGGAAAAAACAACAACTCAGTCTAAAGTTACAAACCTGGTGGTGATAACACAGGGGGCTCTGGTCCATGCCGTAACATCTTTGGAGTCTTCCTCTGCCACTGGAAAATTTTAAACTTTGTTTTTGATGGAGTTTGGTTCATAACTGCCAAACGCACAGCTGTATCAATCACACTGTGTACACCGTCTCCTGTCTCTGCACTACTTTCACAGTAACGGGTTCCCAGGCGCTCAGCAAGTTCACGCCCTTTTGCTATTGTAATCATACCATCTGGAGTGGTGCTATTGAAGGAAAAACACATTTCATTTCATTAAGTCATCTAAATTCATCACTGACCAAGCAGATGTCATTAATAAGAATTTAAATTAGATGAATATTGTCACCTACTGTTAGTTCTGTACTATAAGTCTACGGAAATTGTACTATATAACACTGCCAAGTGACTTTGATTAACTGTTATAAGAAAGCCAAAAGCACAGCTAAATTCACAGTCACAAAAAACACAGTATTACGAGTATTCAATATTATTGCATGTACCTTACAAAGAAGAAAACGATTAAAAAGACATAACCATCTTTTTAATCTGATTCTCACACCTGCAAATTTGTGATATGAGGTGTCATGTTGTTGAATTAGGCATCAATTTAGAATCCATGGACTATTCTATTGCTATCAAGCAGCTGTTCTAAAGATTAGAAGTTTTCTTCCTCAAACAGGATGAAAAACAAAATGTACATTCAATTATTTATAAACATTTCAGCTTACTCTAATAAACAAAATATTTTCACTACAGAGTGGTTTAAACCACAATTTTTTCACTGCATTCATTTGTGCCAATAATTTTATTCAACATTTACAGTATCATACTATGGGTCTACTGGACTGAATAAAAAATTAAAATAAACATTGCATGCAACCCTTAAGCTACGTGCCTAAATAGCAGACAAGAACAATATCATGCTGAGGGTTTTCTGGCGTGAATTTAAAAATGATGTTGATTCATATCTTAAAAGCACAACTTTCCAACTTCAGGATATTGCACATTATCATATCCTAGTTCATCAGTTTTATTGAATACATTATTACCAGATACTCTATTCCAGACTATATATTAAAACATACATACTGGTTGTGTAATGCTTTCGAGTGATATACTGTGTATTATCCCTCGTATTTTCTGCTATATACAAGAGACGAGTGGATATACCAAGAACATACAAGTGATTCATGGGATAGCCCACAGCATACCACTCGAAAGCATTACACAACTAGTATGTATATTTTAATATATAGTCAGAGGATCTGGTAATAATGTATTGAATAAAACTGAAGAACTAAGATATGATAATGTGCAATACAAAGTAGTTGAAAAGTTAGGCACTTTTAATAAAATATGAATCAACATCATTTTTGAATTCACGCCAGAAAACTCCAAGCATGATATTGTTCTTTTCTGCTATTCAGACACGTAGCTTAGTTATGTAATGCTTTTGAGTGGTATACTCTGGAATATCCCCCAAGTTACTTGTATTTTCTGGTTTCTACACAAGCCTTTAGGCGAGTGTGTGTACCAAGAAAATACAAGTGACGAGTGGGATATTTAACAATTATTCCATGAGCGCGCGTTAGATATGACATGATAGATAGCCAACAAGGCGCATAGTGCCGAGTTGGTTATAATCATCTCATATCCAACAAGCGCAAGTGGAATAATAATTATTCCACTTAAACAATTATTGTTTTATTAAAAACGCCCCCAAAATATAGAAAACTAGACTACAATAAAATTAAAAAGGCCAAAAAAAATCACGCATACACTCGCCACCTTTGTAGATCATGGTATAATGGCTCATATACCAGGATGGCTTAGCCAATGAAAACTCTCAAATTGCATTATCCAATGATCCAGTTTTTAATAATCCATGTTATACCACGCCATAGAAAATACAGTGGCCAAATGAGAAGGCTGGGTGTGATACAGTTCAATTGCACTGCTCAGTGAGAAGGTTCGGTAGAATACTGACGAATATAAAATGGCATTCCTGCATTCTGATTGGCTGTATAAAAGGTGGGCTGGTTGGACAAAACAAATTATTGTGGTCGGACATTGCCAAAAAAAGAAGATTTACCCCAGGTAGATTTATATTCATCCTTTTTGTCCAACCACAGTTAAGATTTTGTCAGATTTTAGCAAATTTTGGTTGACCAATGTCTGATGACGGACTGTTATTTGCAGCCCTGTGGTAGTGGAATTTTAACACAATTTTTGGACTGTCTAGAAACCACTATATAAGAAGCATTATCACGACCACTGCACCACCAATTACCCATACTCACTCCGTGGAAGGGTCACTGAAAATACTGAGGGAGTAGGATGTCTTATAAAGCCGATAAAAGGTATGAAACTAAATTAAAACCTTTCCAAGGGGAGGGAGATTAAACGCAAAACCTTCCATATGGATGATATGGATATTTTCCTGAACATGATGAAAAGATGGTTGTACATGTATACACCTGTATACCATGCCACAGAAATTATAGTACAGCCAATCAGAATACAGGAAATCTGTTGTATATTTGACGATATCACACCCAATCCTCCCAACATTTGCCGTGCATACGTCACATGGATTGTGTTGACTGCTGTATTTTCTATCGCATGCAGTATAAAGACTCGTTTGTGTACACCAGGAAAATACAAGTGACAAGTAGGATATTCCATGGTGTACCACAACAAAGTACTGCATATATCTAGCTTATGGAAATATTTAGCCGCGTGCAGTTTTAGGTTCATATTTCTCCCAAGAAGTTTTTAAATGACAAACAAATCGTTGCTATAATGTGCAGATTAAGACAATGTGGAAAACAGCTGGTGCCTAATGCAATGTAGAGGACCTCTGATCATGAAATAGGGGAACGCCATGGAGACAATCTGAAGCCACTCTGAGGGTTTCTACAACAAAAATCATGTTATGACCAAAAGGAAAGGAAAACCCACAACTAAACCACTTACCTTCGGGATTCTCATTTTTCATGACATTATTGTCCCCACTAGAACTATAGTGCAAATTTGAAACAAATCCGGTGCGAAAAAGTGTGTTTTGCTGAAACTCAAAACCCTTTGAAAATTACACAGCTGGATGAATATTATGGACAATAGCTTTTCCCAACAACTATTTCTATACAATGAGTAAACTTTCCTTTTTTGTTCATTCTACGTAAAACTATACGTCAGCAAGCCTTCAATTAAAACAAAATCATCAGTGAAAACTTCCTTCGGACGTCAAAGGAAGTCCGAGACTATAGAGTCTAAATTTTCACTTGTTGTCGCTTCAGGCTATTAATGCTGGAGAAATTATCCACCGAAATGTGACTAACTCTGATACTATAATATTAGCCTAACGTTAATTAACATCATGGCAAAAGATCGCAACTAAAAACAGCTGAGTGGAATAGCATAAGGACTTGCGATCTTTGTCAACAATACCGCAGACGCCAATGTAAGTTAATCGGTCGTGCGGGGGATTATTTGGAACACAAACGGGAAGCATGCTATCGAAATTGCGGTTTCGAAATTTTTACAAAGGGAAGTATTCTATCGAAGTTGCGGTTCCCGAAATTTTCCATTGGTTTCCATCGATCTGAAATTAAAGTGAACCGAGGAGTGAGATTTAAGCTTAAATCAAGCGTGAAAAAGACAAAACGGAACGGGCACGTTTTCAGTAAACACCCGGGCATTCCCGGGGCATTCAAATGAACAAAACCTGAAATACGTACAGCTCGTTGCTTTATGTCGAAAAACAACATTATCTTGACTAACGAGGAGTTTAACCACGCGAATTAAAAGTTATCCTACATGGCTAGAAAATGGTATTTAAAACTGCAGTAATCATCTCAAAACAAATGGCTTAAGCTTACGTAAAACTGTAAACACGCTTAAAAATTCACATATCAGACTACATAAACACGACGCAAGCTTACATGTAAGCGAAGATCAAGAAATGGTTTGCTTCTATCTACACGCATACGAAGTATATTTCTTTACTATCCCTACCTCACTGTGCGCAGATCAGTTTTGTTTCCAACCACGAGAATTGGTGTTGTAGGCATGAAGTGCTTCAGTTCCGGAACCCATACCGTGGAAACGTTTTGGAAAGAGCTGGGATTCGAGATGTCAAAGAAGACGAGAAACACATCCGTTTCTTCGTACTCCATGGGACGAAATTTTAGGAAATCAGCTCCGCAAATCGTGTCCCAAAACGTCAACACATAACTCACTCGGTCGACAGTCATATTAGTGAAGAATGGATCTTGTACAGCTGGTAAAATCCTTGCTCGACCTGGGAACAGTGGTGTGTCGTCTTCACAGGCAAAGTTCTCGTTGTACCAGCGAATCAAAAAGGACGTTTTACCAACGCTACCGTCTCCTACAACCTTAATTTTCAAGCGACGCATAGTTCAGCCTTCAAAATGAATTCGACAATACAAAACTGAGCAAAATAGCCCAGTTATATGTACACTGTATTACGGCTGAAAACAACCTTTTGAAGTGAATAATAGATTCAGGCTTCTGCGGCCAAACACGAATTCAACCAATCGGCGCTGTCCTTCTATGGCTCGTATGAAGCCTTCTCTCACGCATCGCACAAAAGATCACGCAAAAACGACGGAAATTTTAATTTCCGTCGTTTTTGCAATTTGATTGGCAGCTACTCGCTATTATCCATTATTGCAACGCGAGGGATTACGGCGCTTGCTAATTCAATATTGTAGCAGCTATCATCTGAAAGTGGTAGCCGACAATTTTAACCGATCTGCAAACAGCCTGTCAAATCGACTTTTCCGGGTCTATTCAGACACAAAATTTGCATTCAGCTTTACCGTCCTCTTCCTCGGCTTTTCAGTATTGTCTATCTTGCGTTATCTTAATACTATACGCATAATTATTTTATTTCATTTTATTTTTGGCTTTGTTTCTTTTAAAACTGATCAAGGCCCACATTTCTCTCGAGGATTGCATGCATCAAAAGTTTGTAATAAGAGAAATAGGATGTTATTTTCGATAATACGTAGATTATATTATACTGTTTTTCCTTTTGCCCAGACAAAGCGAAAGCTGTGTCCACCCTATTTTTTCTTTTTTTTATTGAAAGCAGGATAACTTTTTTAACAACGGCAGATTGACAGACAGTGTTTCAAATTTGCATATCAATACGGTTGAACATATCCAGCTTCTTAGACAAGCTGTGGAAACATCATGAATTTTGTTGAGTTCTTGTTGAAATTTCTCTGATTAGTGTTGTTAAAACCAGCGATGAAGTCCCATTATTCTGCTGTAAAAAAGATGTGCGACGACAGATGTGTTGAAAGTGGAGAATGATCATCGCAAATAATTCAAGTATTAATTATTTCATGTATACTTCACAAGAGATGTGTTGTTTTAAAAGAGGCGTAATGCGCGATTACACAACGTGCTCAAAATTCACCACCAAGCCTCGTTTGCGTGACATTTTCTCAAACCTTTGTTGCCTTCGATGTTTTCACTTGGGTGTTCATTTCATTATTGCTGCTTTGTAAATTAGTTCATGATAAAATTTAAAATTTGCATTCTCAAACCGAGGCTTAGTTCATGCTGTCCGGTCCACAAGCAGGTTGTCCACTGAGAAAAACCTCAGAAAGCAATGTTTCGAGGTCACATTCTGAAATCCCACCTTGTATAATTTAAGGGGGACTTATACGAAAAAACATTTTTTTTTTCCAAACAACTCTGTGGAACAATCTTGGCACCACGTTAAAGGACCTTGCACTCAGACTTTAAAAATGATCATTTCCAGGTCACATGTCACAGTAGTCAATGAATAACTAGCTCCTAAGTGCTAAAATGGTGTTCATTATACTGACACGATAACTTACTAATGAATGGTTCGAGAAGCGTGGAATTCAGTTCATGCTGTCTACAAGCAGATTGTTCAGGAAACACACTTCAGAAAGCAATGTTTCGAGGGTTTCTTTTATGGTAAAATTTTAAAAAAGTTTATAAATATTAACTAATGTTAACTACATTAACTGAATAACATGGATAAAATTTCATAAATTGCAAATTTTGGAGAATTACGACCTAGGTAATTGTGTTCTTTACCAATGTTGAACGTTTGACGACATTCGGTTCAAACCCTGTATAGATGATATCTTGCGCGAGATATTGGTGATAAGTGAATGAAGATGGTGAATTTTGAGCTCGGTAATTACATGTGAAATATGAGATATTCAACAGGACACAAGCATGGGAGAAAGAGATATATGGGTCCCCGACAGGTATCGAACCCATGACCTCCCGAACACCGGGCGAGCGCTCTATCCACTGAGCTACGAAAGGTCATTTACTGAGTTCATATGTGACAGGTGTCCTGCGTACTGCTAGGATAATTGGTGATTGGTAAGTTTTCCTTCGGTCTCTGAGAGCCCAAATTGATCCTGTTAACGGGGAAGGGAGTTAGGGGCCGGCGGAGGGGGGTTTGTCGAAAGGTTTTACTTAGGCCCGAATACACACCAGTCATAGAAATGTTAACCAAGTATATGGAGCGTATAAGATGGTACAGGAAACAATGTTCAGGACCATGATGCAAACTTCTCACAAGTATAAATCTCTAAAGCTTTCTGTAAAGTATCGTTGAAATTAGTAGACGGATACCAAACAGTCCCCTACCAACCTGGGGCTCTTTTTGGAGGGGGTCAACTGTCTGGTAGTGTTTCCAACCCATTTTAATCCTAACAATTCCCTTACAATATTACCTCAAACTCCTATTCATGTTTGCCTAATTTGGCCAATTTTTCATGGCCCTTTAGTGACCGAATTAACGGGGTTCAGGCACTGCAATTCTTACACATTCTGACCCATTCTGATAAAAAATTAAATGACAAACCCGCAGTTGATAACAAAAAACAATATTTATAGATGATATCACTAAACTAAAACTAAGTTAATTGGCGTGGTTCTCTATCTACACGTTACTACAATTTACTATGCGGAATTGAGACTGAAAAATTCAAAATTACAAGGATAAAAATACATACTAGAACATGTTACGAACAGTTATAGCAGTTAGTTATATGAAATTGTAAGTCCAGAGGTATGACTCTGGGCATGTTTATTTTGGTATTTGGTATTTAATCAAGCTACATATTTCAAGGAAAAATTACAGAAGAAATTCGTTCAAAATGTCCTGAGTTGAACACAAGGTGTTTTTGAGAACGGTGGAGCGTTGCAGGCCTACACATATGACGGTGTCCCTAAAACAAGGTTTTGCAGAGTGCGAAACGCCCTGCAAGCAGAGCTTTCTCTCACAGTATATAGATAAGAAAAAAAGATAAAAGAGGCTCTGGTCGCAGGGTAAACGCGAAAAGGCCTACAATCATGGACAAAAGTCTTAAGTCAAATTTGCACTTTGGCACTTTTTCACACGTGCCAAACAAACAAACAATCACGCGCGAATTCACCTACACTTGCTCAGCCCCTCCCCCTCCCCCCCAACAATGTTGACCACGTGTACACGCTATTTCTTTCGAGTTCCAATTTTTTTTGGGGGGGGGGGGGGAGCAACGCATTTTGAAGCGGATAACTGTGCTTTTTTAAAACTCAGTTTTAAAAACACAGAAAATTAATGCAATTACACAAGTGTCCCAAGGGATTTTGTCCACTATTGCAGGTACGAGTTTAGCGCTACCGTGTTACGCAGGACTTGTGTCAGGACTTGTAAAGGCCTGGCTCAACTAGGAAACATTGCTGCGGAGGCAAATGTTTCTCAGTTTAGCCGCGCGGGAAACATATGTTGCGAAAACAAATTTTGCTGCGCGAAAAAAAAATGTCTTTGCCTGAAGTCAAAAACATTTTTGCTTCCCGGACACAAATTTTGCGTCCGAAACATATGTTTCCCAGTTTAGCCACCATGAAAACAAAGTTGAGTAGGTTCCAGTGCTGCTCATAAAAAAATGTTTCCCGGCAACGGCAAGCAAACAATAGGGAGCTTAAGCAACGACGACGACGACGCCAGGGACGACGCTTAGTTAAAAATGAATTTATATTTTACAAGCGAAATTGGCTATTGTCTAGATCTGTTTTGTACGCCAATGGCTCTAAAACCGTGCTGAAGCTAAATACGCAACGACGGCGTTCAATTCCAAATGGAAATACGAAATATTAGCTGTCGTCGTCCACGTTCCATAGACGACGCAGAACTTGGTCATTTCACGTTGTTGTTTTGCAGAGAACGGCAAAGAAATGTACAAAGATTCAAAACGCACGTGCACAGCTATTGTTTAGCTCATTAAACCCTTTGTTTGGTGACGTTCTCGTTGCCGTCGTCGTCGTGGTTTGCTTAAGCTCCCTATTAAATAATGGCTGACGGCGAAGTGGACGTAGAAGAAAAGGGAAGGGGAAGAAGGAAAGGAATTGGAAAGAGGAGAAGAAGAAAGAGTTACTCATAACTTTGTATGGATGCAGCTCATCACTGATAAAGGCTGCATGAATAAGGTCAAAATATAATATCACAAGGTCAAAATTTATGCCGTAACAAAAAAGAAGTCTCCCCAGACTTTTTTGAAAGTCGGATTGTTATAATGCGCATACTGTTATAGTGTCGCATACTTTTTTGGCGAATTTTAGATTTATAATACGGAAAAACAAAACGATTTTTAAACTACTTAGAAAAATTTTACGAATTTTAGTCTAAATTGCGGTAAACGGAAAAGAAATATCATATTTTAGGGCGCATTAACCGTATTTTAAAATTGAGCGCGAGCTAGAAACTGCTTAAAATAACGGTGATTTCAGTCTATGCGCTCGTTTTAAAATGCTCAAAATTGTGATTTAGGCCTCAGCTAAGGCTGCTTGCGGTTAGCTTTAAAATGTTGCGCGGGTCAGCGACTATTGTACCTATGTTGTAAATCAAAACAAACAACAACAACAAAAAATGCTTGTTTACCTCTCGTCTCACTCGGCGTTTTATCTCCTTGATTTTTGTCCTCAAATTCACTCCGAAGCGATGAATCTGTGTATCTTGTTTCTTTCCTCTATCAAGAAGCGATCAGAATTTTACATTGGTAGAAAGAACAATTTACGCATCTTTGCGTACTACATACAATGTTGATGTTTCCAAAAGGATCATCTCCATAGTGCTTATGCCAAATTCATTCCTGTTGGTCACGTTTGAAGAGATCTTTGGATTTCCTGTACGAGGCATACTTTGTTTGACTCCCCACTATATATTTTCACTGCACTTGGTGTGCGCATGCACCTGTGTCTGGGTCGACAAAGTTTAAGCTGTGGTTAACTTTCAGGCGACTGCGTACATAGCCCTCGTCTTTTAGGCAATCGTAAGCTTTCCACATGTCGTTCAACAAGCTTGTATTCCCGGCAATATGTGGGCGCGTATGATGGGTAGAACTGTGTCTTTATCCCTTTGCCCCACCGGAACAAGAAAACAGGCTTTGGTCTCGCGGCAGATGCTGCCGAAGACTGTCCTTCCATGTAGCGACCGCAGTTGTACTTCGTTTTGCAAAACGTGAACACGAAAGCAAGTAGACCCTACTGGGGGAAAGTACTAAATCATCCCCCCTTTTATTCACCAGGGAGCCAAGGATAAAGGCAAGCGATTAATGTTTTCGTGCAGCGTGAAACGTGCAATTAACAGATGAATAAGTAAATTCTTAATTGCAAATTTTTATGCATTTGAACCAGGCAAGTAAAATAAAAATGATTTGTCGAGGAGTAATTTTCACCTGAGCCTCGTAGTGTAGTGGTGTAGAAGAGAGACTGGTAAGCGAGAGTTCCGGGAAAGGTAAGTGGTACACCGGGGTACAAGAAAAAAAGCGAAAGAAAGACATTGCGCAATGAAATCCACTTTTATTCATACAGTAAGTTGTAATTATCAATGTGCGGTTTCCCTGTGAGGTCGCACAAGAGGTGACAACAGAACACAAAAGTAAACTATTCATTCTTCTTGATCGTTTATTCTGAGCCCTACTCAGAAAGATTGTGTGCTAACTGAATTTATTTCGCCCATGCTCCCGTAATTCGGCCATTCTCGGCGCATAATAGAATGAGATTGGGCCGAGCTGGACCCAATCTCTTGCTCGTTTCCCAACGTAGAGAGAGGAAAGAGAGAGGACAGAACGATGGTGTCTGAACTGGCTGAAGTACGATTTTATAAATACGGGACGACTTTGGCTAGGTAAAAACATAACCTTTTTATGGTGGGTTCGATTCTACACGTATTCGAGAAAGCAGTTGTTGGTTCACATAAAAGACTTTGACACAAACAGCAGGTAGACCTTCAAGATAACTTAGCGTAAACCAGCTAGCTAGATGCATATCCCTAAAGAAATTACGATAAAATACCTCCGTATGTAGGGTAGGGTATTCTGTAGTTATTCCAAATCTTACTGCAGAATACCCTGTCACTTATTTGCACCTCATTGAATAAGAATAGCAACTATTGTTATGTACCCCGTTCTTCAAAGCACACCGACACATGCAAATGAAGAAACTAGCTTCCTAAATATGTAGACCGTCGCTCTTAAAGCTTCTCACATAATCTTAGAGATAGCGTGGCAAGCTTAAAAAAGTAACTACCTAGGAGGCTTAAAAAATGCTTAATTATCCCTATAATTTAGTCATTATCACCAAGAACAATGATTATTGCTTGAGTGTTGCCAACCTGTCCCCTTGTCACAAGATATAAAACTAGGAAAATTGTACAAGGTAGCTATTACAATAATAATTTTGTTTACTATTATTTTAAGAATCGATCAGTGCTTCAAGTTATGCACTCAATAGTTTGGAGAGCTAATAATCTGAACTTTACACTAAAAATTGAAACTGAAAATCAAATGTTAATTTTCAGTTCAAGGATCATTTATTTTTTTTACACTTGTTCCACTTGAACAGTTTAAATCGACAACGACATCTGGTGTTCAATTTCTGGAGGTGAGCTACGTTTCTGATCGCCATGTGAATAACTTCACTGACTCGCTCTCCTGTTACAGAGCTGTTCTCAATGTATGATGTATCGTGTAACTTAGCTAGTTCCCAAGCTTCCTGTGTTGACACTGTCTTTGGCTCATCAACTTGGTCTGTAGTTCTCCTGTTTTTTTTTTCAACAAATAAAATGGTGTTGATTATTTTGTGACACTTGTATAAGAGTAGGTACATTTGCATGGTGATTCCTTTTTATCAAGCAAAAATTCTTTCCAATTTTCCTACAAGACACAACTATAAAATTTTCCATTTTAACTGTAAATATTTTGAACTTTGTACCTACATTTAGTGTTGACATGTTTCTTCTAAGTATTTGTTGGTCAGATTTAGTTTTAGTGGGTTTTGTAAATTATATATAGTAACAGATAAAGAGCTATTTTTGTATGGGTACTATTATCTTTACTATTATATAGTAATTGTTTTCTTCCTCTAAGAACATTGAATAAACTAGAAAATGGGCTATTGTTTACTGCATTTACTTTATGGTTTGCGCATCTTTAAAAGCTTTGCCTAAATTTGTCAAATTTGTCATTTGTAATGCATGTGAGTTTGTCCCTCCTTAACCATCCTTTTTCCTTTATGGAAAGAAAAATTAAAAATTGTGCAAGGGAAAAATAATATTGCACCAAAAATATTCTAGACTGCAAGCAGTCTCTCTTTTCCTCGAAAATCCATGGCAAAGAACTCAAAGGAAGTAAGCGTGTGAATGTGACTGTGAGCGTGATGTGGGAGTGGCAGCATCCCCCCTCGTCATGCTCACAGTCACGTTCGCACTGTTACTTCTTTTTACATTCTTTCCACGGATTTTCAAGGAAAAGAGAGACCGCTCGCTGTCTAAAAATATTCATGCACAGCATGTAATGGTCTAACCCAAATGAACCTCCTACATTGAAGGACCAGGGGTGGGGGAGTCCCATAAAAAAGGACATATGTGCTTGTCAGAAATTTTGACAAGTGCTGAGATCCTGTTTTTTGGGCATGGCTTGAAATTCTAAAACAACACATATCCCCTGTCAAATTTGTTTTGGGTCAGTAGTGAAAATCTCCCACTGTGGACCTTTTCAGGCTGAACAGCCTAAGAGGTACCAAAAACGTTTTTTTAACCCCTTAAGGTACAACAAACACCCCCCCCCCCCCCACCATTATATATGGGAATGTCCTTTACCGCCTGCCTTGATCCCCCCCGGCAAAGAGCCCAAGAATAGTCAAGATATTTTTGCAGTCGAGAAATGAAAACAATCTGCCATGAGATATACCATAACAATATTTTTAAAGCAGGAAAATTTGTCCGAAAGAATGCGTGCAGCTTGTTAACTCGACCCCTCCACCCCCACCCCTTTCGATTTCAGAACTTTTCTGATGGTTGTTTCCTTACTTTCTGAGATCCATTTTGTTGCCAAGTAGCAGGAAAGGAGTATATGGCATGTGATGACGAATTTCTGGGATCCACGAGTCTTTGATGTTGTTGAAAGACGCTCGATTTGTAATGTCAAAACATAACAGAAAAACGTCAGTGCCTGGGTACGAAAGAGGCCGAAGACGTTCGTATCCTTGCGCCCATAGGCCCACTTCCCAACAACGAACAAGATACTTCTTTCCATCCACTTGTATGCTGTCCGTGAAGGTGTAGGCATCGACTGGTGCTAGTTGATCTTCCTCGGGAGGAAAACCAGTGTTGAATCGCCGTAATAACGCTGTTTTTCCTACTCCTGAATCTCCCAGGAAAACCATCTTCAGATCAACAGGCTGTTGGTCAAACTCCGCCGCCATGGCATTTGAGGTGTGAGGATGTGTCTCGTGTTTGACGTCACTTTAAATTGGGCAACATAGATGTCACGTTGCTTCCCGTTTACGTGACGCTCTTGTTCGCCTCGTGACTCTCGAGCAGCATGCGAGCAGCCTGCATGCGGAACTTGAGACGTCCAAATTGACGAGAAATGGCGACTGTACATTGAAGTACTTTGATGTTTAGGTCAAGTCTTGAAATCTTCAGCCTTTTCAAAGCTAACTTGCGATCAAGTCTTCCATTTCTCTGTAATCGAGGTATAAAGTAGCGTGAGAAGAGACTCGGACCATTCGAACCTTTCGGATTGACAAGTGAACATTTTTTTCTTTTCAGACCATGCCCACTAAATGGACCCCTCTGGCGTGTCTATCAGCCTTGGCAAGGGAAAATGTCTCACCGAAAGGTACATAGTTAAGATAGGACCCGAAATTTTTCCTTCGGAAAATGATAAACAAAATTCTTGATTTAAAATGGATGAACAGGTGTGAACACCTAACGCCATATTTCCGGAAAAAGCGTCCTATAGCGAAATTACTTTTGGCTGTCACGGCCAAAAGTAATTTCGCTATAGGACGCTTTAGACAGCCCAAGAAGGCGAAAAAACACCATACATGAGTCGATTAAGGTTTCATTTAACTTTATTGGGACATTCAGACGGAGATGTGATTTAGTTGTGCAATTTTCAGAGCTTTATTCATAACCCTCATAGATTCTCCTTGTTTCATATTAAACCACGAACACATAGAGTGGTCTGCCTGTGCTCAGACTGAGTAGAGCTACCCCATAGAGAGCAAGGCCATTTAAGGACGGTGCCTACTAAATACAAAGGTTTTTGCGCCAGATTAGGACCACACGGAAAAAGTTTATCTTTGCAAGGGCTATTGGAATCCACACAGAAAAATATGTGTAGCCACGCATTTTTTCGAGATAATTAGTATTAAATCTCAACAAAAATGCTGACATCAGCATTTTTCTGAAGAAAGAGGGAAAGGATATTTCCTTACAAATTTCCTTAGAATTCACTCTTACATACAAAGAGGCAAACATATTTTAAGAGATCTTTAAACTACATGGCAAATGGTAACATAAAATCATTTTTGGTACGTTTTTAATTCCAAAATCGTTGCAAAAGCGCTTTTAGTGTCTCTGACAGCCTTCCTCTGGTTTAACTAAGACAGTCAAAATACCTTCTGCTCACAACCAGAAACTAATCACATGTTGACTAGGCTTGCCACTTCCATTTGGCAACATAACATGTAGGGGTAACCACACATTTTTTCTGTAGTCAGTAAGTAAGACATTTGCGTTTTTGCGCGCATACTACGCCATCTGCAGGTACATGTTTACAGATGGATTTCAGTGTAAATTTCGAAAGATAACAGCTAGATTTTCAGCTGGAAGAAGTTAACATTTATTGGTTAGTGATATGCTGCTATTCTGGTGTCACTGCAAGTACAGGTTCATTAAAATTGATTTGGTCACAGTAGGAAAATTTTGCTTTAATTTTGCACTTGGTGGCGAAGTTGATTGCATCAATTTCAACCCCAGCACGCGCACTTAAACCATGGCTTGGGTGATGTGCAGAACGTGTGCGCGCTAACAAAAGTAGGCACCGCCCTTAACTGAGTTCATATGCGCATCCTGCATACTGCTAGGATTAGCACTGTCGTCATCGTCGTGAGAGTGATAAGTAAATAAAGATGTAAAATTTTAATTTTGACTGACACAATCACATGACAAGGTCATGTGACCTACACTAAACATGACTTTTTTGGATACGGTGTGTAGGATCTTTCATGTAAGTCTATATGAAGAGCACAGATGTATATTTCATGCTCTCCTACATGATGTAGGGGGCGCGCAAAAGCGGGCAGGCCATGTTGGATTATTAAATGTGTTTTGTTGTGGTTTAATCTGTGTCCATCGTGTCGTATCTTCTTCGGGGATTCTACAGGGTGGGGATACGGTATTTTGCAAATTTAAAAGAGTTATATCATTTTAGTAAGTTGGTGGGTATTTAATTGATTCACTTTTCCCCTCAGATCAGGAATTAAAAGTTGCCCTTGTCGTGGTGAATATGCCATTAGATAGAATGGTTGACAAGTTCATGGCCCTATCTAACATTGGTCAGTATGGTATCTGTGTTGTAAATGCCATAATTTAATGCGTGGATGACACACAATTAATGTTAACATGATTTAAAATGTGCTGAGTTACTTTAAAGCAAAATGTACAGTTTGATAATTGTTTTGTTGTAAAATGAAAGCTACTTACACATACTCTCATATTTCTATTAATAGCAACTATTAAGGCTTACACTGACGGGGGTGCTGGCCAAGTTTGCAGTATAGTTGGCACAGAGAGGGAAAGGTATTTGTGTACAATTATATCACTTACTTAACTTAATCCTATCGTCAAGAAATGTGATGAATTTTCACAGGTCATGTTTCAAATTAAATTGCTGGTTTCATTGTCTATGTTGTTAAGAAAAATGTTTTGCGTCAAAGAATTGTTTCTTTGAGTGATCAATTTCATTAATGGAAACAGTAAAGGGAAGACCTATTATGAATTGTTTGCATACATTACATGCCGTACATACCCTTCATGGCAAACTGTGGTTTAGCCCAATGAATACAAGAGTAGCATAAGCTACTCCCAGTCATTTTATGCTATTTACTCTGGGTTTTAGCACTAGCTTCAGCCATATCATTATACTCTAAAAAAGACAGAAAAACCTTTTTGCCTTGCAAACTCTAACTCATTGTTTTGTCATGTACAGGTATCTCCCAGACTTTGTCAGTGGAGACTTTGATTCAGTTGATCCTGATCTTTTGAAGTTTTACAAGGAAAAGGTAGAATATGACACTGCAATGACTGCTCAACCAATCAGTCCAAAAAA
>CM042752.1:27049994-27067031 GCA_022496165.2 Catalaphyllia jardinei | reverse complement strand
CCAGTCAGTCAACCAGTCAGTCATCCAGTCAGTCAGCCAGTCAGTCAGCCAGTCAGTCAACCAGTCAGTCAACCAGTCAGTCAACCTGTCAGTCAACCTGTCAGTCAACCAGTCAGTCAACCAGTCAGTCAACCAGTCAGTCAACCAGTCAGTCAACCAGTCAGTCAACCAGTCAGTCAGTCAGTCAGTCAATCAAGCAAGCATACAATTGTAAGCAACCATTGAACCAACCCAATCAGTCAGCCACTCAATTAGTTAGTCAGTCCGTCAGCCAATCAGTCAATCAATAATCAGTCAGTCAGTCAATTAAGTAACTCCTGCCAGCAATGAAGCAACCAAGCAACCAATCAATCAGTGTATCAGTCTGAAATCAATAAATCAATCAATCAATAAATCAATCACTCAGTCAAAAGTGAACAGCATTGGTATACCTTTGAGCTACCTCAGTGAAGTTGAGTTCAATGCTCCTGCATGTATATTTTATAATTTATCCTTGGAGAACATTCCTAGCTTATTGCAAACAGCTTAGTAACATCTATTTCCTTCTGCTCAGTTTGCCATACAATATACTCGGTTGTTGAGTGTGTGAACTTTTTAGTTGTGACAAAGATAGCTTTGAAAATCTTGTCTTTTGCACCCTTGCTGCATTTCCTCCAGGGTGTTGAAGTCATTCCAACCCCTGATCAAGATGAAACAGATTTCACAAAGTGCCTCAGAATTATAACAAGCAAGCAGCACATTGATAAGGTTTGTATGTACACCAAAGATCTCAAAAGTATTGCCACAGTACAGGCCTGAATTGTTACACAATGTATCAACAGTATAATAATATTTACCAATATTCACAGGTATATAGAACAAACTTCTTGCTTTGGGTCCATGAACTGAAGTCTTGTTAGGACTATCTGCATTTTTAATTATATACACATTAAGCTACATCTCGTCATGGATCAAAATAATAGTCTTCCTCAATATATCAGGGTAAAGTCTGCATACAAGTCAAGTGGCACATCAATTCAGAGCTTATCCTGGTTTAAGTGCAGCATGTGACTAGGAATATTGCTACTCTCCCCCCCCCCCTCCAGGTGGTATGCTTGTCCATCACAGGGTTACTCCCAGTATTGAATTCATGGGTATCCAGTTATACACTTGAGTGGAAAGAGGCACTGTGAGAGTGAAGTGTCTTGACGGAAAACACCAGTGGCGGATCTAGGGGAGGGCCCCCCTTATTTTGGGTAAAAAAGAAGAAATGACAGAAGGGAAAAAGGTCAGCAGGGCAAGTAAATCAAGACCAGCCCCCCCCCCCCTCCTTAGTTCAAGGTTTGGATCTGCCACTGAACACAACACAATGTCTGATCAGGACTCGATCTCAAACTGCTCAATCCAGATTTCAGCACACTTACTGCGAGGCCACCGTGCCTCCATAGTTATAATGTATATCTAAACATTTTATTTTGTTGTTATAGCTGGTTACCAGTGGTGCAGGATTTTCATGTGACCCATTATAATAGATACTGTTGTTATGTTAATTCTTCAGTTTGATCAGATAGTTGCTATAAATGCATTTGGTAAGCGCCTTGACCAGACAATGGGAAACATAGAAACCTTGTTCCACATAACAAAGATGACCAAGAAACCAGTGTATTTGATGTCCGAGGACTCACTCGCTTGTCTCCTGACACCGGTATAATTTACTTGTTAGATCTATTTCCAACCTTATTGATTTCTGTGGAAACAAGGGCCTTTTTGTGCAGTCAATTTGCACTTTGCAGTGTCCAATTATGTTATGCTGTTAAGTGCATGCACTACTGTTGTTGAATAATCGATGTACCAAACAGAATTGCATCCAGCAATTCTTACAGTACGTTTGTACCCCTGGCACCAGAATTTACACGTATTACATGCCTATGATCCTGGGTTTATAGTATCTTAATAGACATGTCATTTTTACTCCTTCATTTCCTTGTGCTATGTTTAATACAGTGAGGCTGCTAATAAAATTAATTTATTAATAACAGTACTGCAATCATTATACACCTTATTATGACGCTAATTTGTAGAATAAATTTAATAACCAAACCCAAAATATATGGCCATTGCATGCACTTAAATATTGTGAATTTCAAAATCGAACGACTCCAATGACTGGCCAGGATCATGTAGAAACAAGCTTATAAGAATCTGGGGGAACTCACATATAGAAAGGACCGGGTAGCTCTTAAAACCGTTTAGGGGTTAAAAAGAGGTTTTCATATCTCTTAGGGTTCTGCTGAGCCTTAAAATGTCCACATCAGGAGCTTTTGTGGAACCTCTTATTTTGGGTAATAAGCCGAAAAAAGTATGACAGCTGGACACAATTTGTTGTTTTAGTATTGGTTACCTCTTAGCAGTGAATTAGAAAAACATTTCAAGCCATGCCCAAAAAGCAGGATCTTGGTAACTCTTAGTGTTTAGTTTCAAAATTTTCAGTGAGCATCCCTGCCGTTTTTTATATGGAAATCCCCCTTACAGTTTAAGGATCTTTCTCTTTGTTTCAGGGAAAGCATGTCATTCAAGTGAACACTGGTTTAGAAGGAGAGTGGTGTGGGCTCATACCAATTGGCGCCAAATGTACACATATTACTACAACTGGCCTTAAGTGGAACCTAAGTAAGTTGCCTTTACTTGTTGATAATCCCTTGTGGGTTGGAGCAGATCTGCATATTTCAAATTGTCTGATTCTCAAGATGTTGGTATTCAAGCCAGATGACGATAACTCTTAGAACTTTCAGTTCACAGGTTTAAAATGCTGTCCTCTATTGATGGCAGGCAGACAGGCAGGCAATTTTCCTGTATTGTTGCAAAAGCCCTCTTAAAAATTTTAGAAGTAATCAATGAGAGCTATTTCAGTTCCTAAGAAACTTTTAATTCGTGCAGTGTTGGCTATACACATAGAACTCTTTTTATCTATTTATCAAGTCGACTGCTATTAGTGAATTTACAAAGCAGGCTTTTCAAGAAATTGTTACCCTTTAGTCTTGAAAATTAACTGTCTTAGTGGGCGTAGTAGGTATTGCTGGTTAGGTTGTTCTATTTGTTTATTTATTTGTTTGTTTGTTTGTTCAGCTGATGGGCAGTTAGAATTTGGTACCTTAGTAAGCACCTCCAATACGTATGATGGAAGTGACATGGTAACAATAGACACCGACACCACCATCTTATGGACAATGGGGATTAAGTGCATTGGAATGGACTGATCACCTGTTTTTTTTTTTATATTGAGAGATGTTGAATTCACTCTACTTGATGAGATGGAACTTTTTTCTTAATATAAAGAATCGGGAAGCCATTAAGGACGTTTGCGCCCAAAAACTTCCCACATACAGATTTTTTTAAAACTTTGACTGCAGGTAGAAAATGATAAAATTAGATTAAAAACGTAAAAAAATCGGGGGTCACTGAACTCGTTTTGAATATAAGGCGTAGCACAGACCATAGCATTTCATTTCTGGTCGGATTCATTACTATCGGCATATATTTAAGTTGAAGAATCATATCTAAGTTATGTGTGTTTAACACAGCATACATAGGCCTACTTGATAGATCTTTGCTACATATGTCATTAAATCAGCTAGAATTAGCCTTAAAAAAATGCAGCTTCTAAGTTACGCACACCTATATATACGTACCAATTCGACCCTATTTGAATAGTATATGAGAAATAATTAAAACTTCCCACGTACAGATTTTTCTTGTTTTTTAGTATAATGGAAAGAATCAGAAAAAGAAGTGATCTGCCAAAAAAAGTAGGGGTCACCGAGCATCCAACAAAAATATTCGCCCTCAAAGTTAACGCAAAGGTCATCAGCTCTATATTTTGTTGAGTTTTCGACTCGGTGCGCGCGCTTGAAAATGACGTGACACGCGCGTGACCAGTGAATAGCGTGCGCACTAGAGATGCACAGTAGCAATGGGCGCGAACGTCCCTAAAATTAAAGTAGAACTGAGTCCTTGTCACTCACACTGACAAAGAAAGTTGCAAGTCAAATGAACTTTTTAGTAACCAACAAAATGACATGTTGCAACACATTGACTTGGCTTCGGAACGCCAAAAATTGTATTTCCTAGGACTTCAATTTTAAAACTTTTCCATGGTACGATGCCCCCAGACCCCTCTCTCTAAAGGCCTCTATTCGCCCCAGACTACTTACCTTCTTCGCTTTAATTTTGAAAAGTGGATTTTTTTCGCTCACTCTCCTGCATAAACTATTTGGTACCTAACCTAAGGTAAGGCTTGTAGTGTATCAGTTATTAAAATTAATGAAATATTTTCGCTCATGTGCAATTGGTCTGAATACATCATGTGACTGCCGGAATATTCCCCTGCTAAAACTGGGAATATCCAGGTGATATTTTCGAACGACCTGTCCCATTCAAAAGTGAACATAGCACTGACGAAGGGCTGGGCCCAAAACGTCTGCTATAGACATCGTTTTTACTTTGGTACTACTTTATTAATACTTACAACTTTTTAAATGTTACCTGTGCCACGCAGCACCTGTTCCTTTTGGATTACAACTATATATATAACATACATACTAGTATGTTAGGTAAATTCAAAAAACAAAAACACAAGGAGTTAAAATTATGATATAAATAGTTTTTTTGCTTTTGAAAAAAATTGTGTCAGTCACTTTTAATGATGTATGTTGAGTAGCATGCATGTCAAGTTCAGTATTAAAGTGCATTGAAATATAAACTGATCACCACCGTTTGTGTTATATGTTTTATCAATGTACGATATTAAAATTTGAAGACAGGTACCCATAAAGGAGGGTGTGTGGGAAGTGGGGGAGGGAGGTAGAGGAATGTTGTCCACTTAAGCTTATGCTACATTAGTGAAAAAGGTTGATTTATTTAGTCCAAATCAAACAAAGAACATCGTCACAAATGAGATGATTCACATCGCTTGATCGTGCTTTGACTGGGAGGCACCAGTGAACCTCCAACTTAGAGGCCCATTGAGTATTTCACATTCCGTTTATAAATTTTGGCCTAAATATTCTCGAGTGAAAATGAGCAGATAATGCTCACTTAAAATCCTATATCCCGTTCATTCTTACTGCAAAAATTAACGATTTACCTTATCGATATCCCGTTTTATCTGATATGATATACCATGTCCCATTTTTTTCTCTCTAATGTCTTTTATCCCATTTTTTAAACGAAATATTCTGCATCCCGAAAACCCAGAATGTGGCCTTATCATACAAACATATCTTAAATTGCCTTCACGGCTTCACATACTCTTGTGCACCTACATCTACAGTATGAAGAACTCATGAAGAGAATAAAACACTCTTCGTGAAGTACACGTGGTCTCCATTTCAAATTCCATCAGAGGCTGTGAGAGAATAGAAGGGACCGCATTGCATCTTCGCTGTGGGTGTGTATCTAGTTTGGAAGCAAGTGGTTTATAAATCTTTTCTAACTTTTCCATAATAGTTGACACTTTTTCAATGACTGCCCACGCTGGATAAGAGATGATAAATAGCAATTTTCAGAGGCGCATCCAGAAAATTCAGATAGAGGGGGCAGAGTGTCTCCTCCCCCCCGTCTCCGAATAAAAATTTCACTCAGTTTCAGGACATGCAGCATACAGCATTGTTGGCGTATTCGTGATAGAAAATAAAGTAACCTTGACGTTTTGGAAGATAGAATTAAAGAGTATTTTATAAAGCGATTCTAATTCAAAGCAAAATCGTACTGTTAGCGGCAGGCGAACTGTTAAGGCGGGGGTACACCTGAAGGCTGTTTTGACATCACTTAACACGGCCAATATCTCGGTCACGTTTTAAGCAACGCTAAATCTCTCTGCTTATTGCCATAACCACCTTTTGGGGGTTTTGTGTAAATTTTTGGGTGATTTTTGGACATTTTGGGAAAAGGATATTTTTTCTCAAAGAATAGGTTAAATTGAGGAAAATACGAGATATTGAAGATGTGATGGATTTGGAAAATTGAAATTTGAAGTGAAGAATTAGTAGACGGATAACAAACAGTCCCCTACCAACCTGGGGCTCTCATTTGGGGTAGTCAACTGTCTGGTAGCGATTTCAACCCATTTTCTTCTTAAAAATTCCCTTTCCATATTACATTACATAGCATTTATACATCCAGAGGACGGTTAGAAGGGTTGGGATCGTACAAAAACATTTTGAAAATACAAGAAAAAAGGGGAGGCCGCGCCCCCCTCAGTCCCTCCTCTAAATGTTACAGTCACTATTAAGGCGGCGCCTATTAAATACAAAGGTTTTTTTCCGCTAGGTTAGGACCACGCGGAAAAAGTAGATCTTTGCAAGGGCTATTGGAATCTACAAAGAAATATGGTGGTAGCCAAGCATTTTTTCGAGATAATTAGCCATAAATCTTAACAAAAATGCTGACGTCAGCATTTTTCTGAGAAAAGAGGGAAAGGATATTTTCTCAGATTCCCTTACCTTTTCATGCAGAAAGGCAAACACTTAAAAAGATCTTTAAACTACATAGTAAATGGTAACATTAAAATCATTTTTGGAACGTTGCAAAAGCGCTTTTAGCGTCTCTGACAGCCTTCCTCTGGTTCAGCTGAAATACAGTCTAAATACCTTTTGCTCGCAACCAGAAATTAATCACGGCCACCTCCATTTCGTACCATAAAATGTAGAGGTAACCACGCGTTTTTAAAGTTATTGATCTTTTATGAAAACTTTTACGGTGCTCGTTATAGTTTTTCCTGTCACCTCCCCAGTAAGTAAGACATTTGCGTTTTGCGCTCTCTACGCCATCTGCAGGTACATGTTTACAGTAATTTTCGGTCTTTTCGAAAGATAATAGTTAGGGTTTCAGCTGAAGGGCGTAAACAGTTAGTGGTTAGCGATATGCTGCTATTCAGATATTCCTGGTTTAAGTACTGGTTCATTAAACTTGATTTGGTCACAGTAGCAAAATTTTGCTTTAATTTTAGTCGTGTACTTGGTGGCGTAGTTGATTGCGTCAATGTCAATCCGCAGCGCACGCGCGCGCTTAAACTATTGCTTTCGAGATGCGCAGAACGTGTGCGCACTAACAAAAGTAGGCCCAAAACAAGAAGAAAACTGTGTTGCGCAAAGTTCGTTAGATCAATAAACTAGTAAGTGTTCATAATTGCACGAAAAATATGTAAAATTCCATACGTTTCGAGGCTGTTGCCTCTTCATCCGTGGATAAAAAGCAACTGTAAATTGTGCGCGTGATATAACGAAAAATTTGAATTTGAAGTTATTTGCGCGCGCTGACTGTAAAGAGCACGCATGTAACATTCAAAACAAACATAATTTCGATGTCTCTAGCGCATGTAGATTTTGGGAGTTTATAAGAAGGCAAAGTCGGTATTAAGTCCTACCGGATGTAACGTTTTGTGTTTGAAAATCATCCTGGTTTCAAAACGGCGCCTATCTTAGGTATCTCGGAAACCAGAGCGGATTACGGACACCAGCATATCGGTCGAGGCATGTCTTGGTGATGCAAAATGTCGACCGACGGGAAGATCGGTATTGGTTTGTCGTATTGAACGTAAGTGTTCCCTTAATCGATCCCCCAGGCGTCTTCCTGTCTCTCCGATGTATATCTTGTTGCATGTACGGCATTGGATGGCATATACCACGTTGTCGCTTGTACAGGTGTACTTGGTGATGGTGATGTGTCTTGATCGTAAGTGAAGCATTAGTGTGGGCGCAAGTATTGCACCGCGACCGACCACACGGAAACGTACCACGATCTTCGACAGAAGCAGTTGTGTTGTTTAGATGACTTCTCACCAATGAGTCACGCAGGTTCTTGTCGCGACGATACGCACTCAAAACTCGTACGGGTTGGAAAATGTCTCTAGTGCCTGGGTCATCTCGCAGCAAATGGAAGTTTCTGGTCATGATGTTTTTGATCAGTGCGTTTGTGGGATGGTACGTCAACAACAGAGGGATGGGAGGTTGAGCATCGGGTACATCTGAACGCTCGGTAATGATGGCGTCACGAGGGATAGCTGATACTCGTTCTTGCGCTCGCTGAACCACATTTGATGAATAGTCACGATTTCGGAAAAAGCTCGAAGCAGCCTCGAAACGTATGGAAATTTACATATTTTTCGCGCAATTATGAACACTCACTAGTTTATTTATCTACCGTCCTTATAAGGTGATTCCCTAGTTTTGCATTGCGCTTTCCTACCGCGCACGATTTTTGCGTTATCAGCGCGCGCACATGAGCGCGCGCGCGTACAAAACGCAAGAGATTTCCCTCAAACTAAGCTCGATATAGCGAGATAAATGCCCGGCCCTTTTCTTTTAAACGAGCATGGTGACCCCCATTTTTATTGGTGTATTTTTCTCGTAATAGGTACACGAACAACATATTTTAAGAAGAAAAAAAGTTGAGTAGTAGAAGTTGTAGAATTTATATATATAATTAACCTAAAACTCTGTATTTGGAGCCAGGGAGGAGTATGAGATCATGAGGTAGAGGTTCAATTAAGAATTTCCTTGCATTATTTCCAAGATTGGGCAGTTTGAAAATCCCTTTGCTGAAAGATTGTAGCCCATAGAAACGAATAGGCTTTAGATTTCAGTAACATTACTTGTTTTTGCTCTGTAATAACAATTTTTACGGTTGTTCCGGTTATTCATTTCTCGCGCAAGGAAGTAAAAAACCCTTAATAGAATGATGGCCATGCCGGGTGAAAAAAAAGCACGGTGACCCCATCGTTTTATTGCATTTTTTCAATGTACTATGAGTAGTACGTTATTTTCAAAGGAAATACCTCAACCGTCATATCCAACTTGCCAAGAAGATGTGGAAATTTCATGTATGTGTAAACGAAGTGATCGTATGAAAAGGCGGGAAAATTTGACGCGGGTTGTTCAGTCGGTTGTTCACTTGCTGAGCATAGAGAGCACTTGCTGAGTTCCAGTTGAACGAATCACATCTGTCAGGGATGCGAGCGAGCGAGGCAAAAGAGATGTCGTCCAAAATACTCTTCGCGTAATCAACTAAAATTTTTCATATTCTGAAAAAAAATATGACATGGCTTACGGTTTACGGGAAGACCCAAAGTAGTGGCGTTGCTGAATAATGACGGGTGTATGTAAAACATGAAACCCACCCGGAACCAAGCGGAACCTGCCGGAACCACCCGGAACCACCCGGAACCTAACCGGAACCACCCGGAACCTTGCCGGAACCACCCGGGACCTTGCCGGAACCACCCGGAACCCCACGAAACCTACCCGGAACACCCCGGAACCTTGACAGAAAACCAAAATAACAAAAAAATTCAAATAAAAAGTAATAAAGAAACAAAATAAAAATAATAAAAAGCAAAGAAATAAAATAATAAAAGAACAGGACGGCACGTGACTAACGGAGTGTTTGCCATATCAAAGGTCAGAGTACAAAGTAGTTATGACCATGAGTGAGGCGAAAGAGACTGTACTATCATCATAGAAGATGAACCTAAAGATGACGATACTGAAGAACTATATCAGTCAGCTTTCATCAAAAACATTCCCACCGAGGTCAAAAGATTTTTTCTTTACCTCGTGTGGTTCCCTGATTCCGCTAGGTTCCGGGTGGGTTCCTCGTTTTACATACACCCAATAATGCCACCTCGTTCAAGACAAATGAAGGAAGAGTTTACTTGTGCAGAAAACGTTGCTAAAAATTGATCGAGTTCACTGAAGTTCTAGGACAAGAGTGAAGAAGACCCAGTTAACAAACTACTGAAGTTCTAAGTTTAACTGTATTGACACGATGACGTGTCGGCTTTTGGACTTTCTGTGAATTTTTGCAATTTTTCTTCTTCATTCAGTTGCTTTTGCCAGCTTTTGCCTGCTTTTGCCCTTGCTTCGTTCCGTTTCTCACTATTCATTTTGTAAGCTTAGTTTTCGGGATGGCATTGGCTTTTATTTCCGTTTTTTTTGGGTGCGATAGGAAGCTTACTAAATGTGCTGCTGTCAACCATTTTCCGCGGAAGAACTTTCCTTTACTGGCGAAAACTTTCACTATTTCACGGTTTATTTCTGGTGCCATTTTGCTTGTGGAGCAAACACAGTAAAAATGGCAGCAAATTTCCGTAAATTTACCATATTTACGGGAAAAGTTTAAGTTGTGAGTTACAAGGAAAAGATACCCATGGCTTTTCTAGCGAGCTATTTCTCTCAAATGTGATCTGCATATTCTTTTACCTAGTATCTTTAGTTTTTTAATTTATAAACAATTTCCCCCATACATTTACTGTAGTTTTTGCCGTGTTTGCCGCCCAAATAACACGGCCTCAGGAATCGTGAAAAACAATTTTCATATTCTGTCAAACCTCGTTCCCAGGGAAAAAAAGATCCTGGAAATGATGAAAAAAATGATGAAAGTAGTGGAACAGGTGATGTATTTTAATTTATGGGTGGGAGTACCACGGAGACTGACTGAAACACCATATGAGCACACACCTAGCATACGAGTAACATACGAGTGCATACGATGAGTACACACGAGTACATACGAGTAACATACGAGTACATACGAGTAACATACGAATACATACGAGTAACATACGAGTACATACGAGTAATTGCGAGTTACATACGAGTACATATAAGGGTAATACACGGGTTACATGCGAATACATTGGTTGCATACGAATACATAGGAGCAACATACGATGGCACGATGGTAATAAACATAAATTGTTATATAGCTGGCGTTTTTCCCTCTACAGCGCGCCCATTCATTGGCTAGTTCATGGTCACATGACGTCTAACAATGCAACTGTTTCCCGCCAAATGAGCGGACAACATTGCGAAAACTATGACGTCAAACGCGAAACAGTTCACTGTTACCCGCGAAATGTTGACCGCTGTTGCACGTGATCAGAGGTGGCCTGATGTTGTTGCTGGAATCTCGGCGAGTTTTTCATAATTTGCTTTTGTTTTGTTTTGCTATAAAACAAATCACTTAATGTCTAGTCCCCTGGGGAACAGTGAATTTTGTTTCCCTTCAATCTCAATGTTTCCCTCGACTTCGTCTCGGGAAACATTGAGATTCTCGGGAAACAAAATTCACTGTTCCCCTAGGGATCAGTCATTAAGTGTTAAATGTTACATTTTTCTATTTACGTTGTACACGTGCATGAGTCATGTTTTGCACATATGCATGAGACAGGTTTTCATAGCGTTATGTTTTGCTGCAGTTCTCGTGTATCTCTGGTTACAGTTACCCGCCTAACGAATTTATAGTTTATTGTTAAATTTTCAATGTACATTAATTAATACTTTCTGAAGTGGAAAATTCATTTCATGTTGAAGGCAAAAGATTGAAGATTACTGCTAACTTTTAGGAGCGAATTTAGGAGTCGTACAAAGCTACAGAGGGGAAAAACTCCGGCCCGTGGGCCGTATCGTAAAAGCTGGACCGGTCATGCGCGCGTGATTAACCTATCAAATTCGAGGATTCAGGATTCCGATCTGCTCAGATGATTGAGAAACAGAAGTCATTTTGTTGAATTTGCCCTCTCAAGTCTAACTCCACTAAGAAGTATGAAAGAGAAAGCTTTAGTAAGCTCCCTGAGAACTTATCACAGTGTTGCATTTAGGAGTTAATACTTGTTTTACTCGAGAATTCGATTTTCTTATAAGGAAAATGTTTAAAGGTGCTATACAATGTTAGGAGCTGCAGGGCTGAATTTGTAGAGCAATTGATTAGCAATTGAATGAGCAGTATGATTAAGAGAAATTTTAATTGCCTCTTTAAACTCTGAGGTAAACAGAATTGTCATTACTTACTTTAATAGGTCGTTGAAAAGTATTTTTTATGGAGATAGCTCGCAAGATTCCATCTGCCGCGCGGAGCATGCGGTACGTTGAATTTCTCCGAGACTGGGCGTGTTCGCAGATAACGTTTGGAATAAGAAGCGTCTAGATCTAACAAGGATCTGAGAAGACCATTTGATTCTTCTGTGTTTCCGCAGATAAACAAGATAACGAAACTGTCCCTTGTTAGAATTTCCATGATAAGTTTATTGATGACCATTAGCTTTTGAACCAGTGTTAAAGTTATGCCTTTATGATTTAACATTTTCAGCATGTTTCAGTGTATTGCTCAAAACATCAAGTTTCGCAATCTTCAAAGGACTACCTTTAATGCAAAGAAAACGTATTTATATTCGGCTGGTACTGAACCTTATTGGAACCCCGCTGAAGTCTGGTGTTGTAGACAGTGACAGAAGTTTTTCCAGCTGTGCCGTGTTCTGTTAGTTAATTGCTTCACGCAGCATTCGGTTCAATTTCTAACGGTATCGATTAGTAGGGGGCAGATTTCTAGGTACAGCTGTTTTAAAACTTTTTAAGCCCTTCTACGTAGCAAAAATTATCAGTTGAATTTGAATAGTGAAACTTCTGTGATTCATTGCCATCTTGAATCCAGAGGATTCTTTAATTTAGGGGGTATAAATCTCACATTCACTCCCAAAATTAGTTACTGGAAAAATGCAATTTATTACATTTATGTTGTCGGACATAAAGATTTAACTTTGAATCGATCTTTCTAACATTAATAGTCACGCACTAGATGGATTTTTCCACATTTTATAAGCCAAACATTAGTCCTTGATAGAAACAAATTGGCTATTTTCGATACTTCATCAATTTAACAACAGAGTTTCTCTGTAATTGTCTTAATAATGAAATGTAGCGTATAGCCTCGATTAACAGATATAAATATAGAAAAAATAGAATTAAGTCCTTGAAATAATTTGGAGTTGGAAGTTCAATTATCAGGCGAGCACTCGAGGCAGAGAGTTGCCGGAGTGTCTTTTCTAATTATCAAAATTAAAGAAAAGGGTTTGTCATGCTGCAGACCTCTGTCTGTTATTAATTAGTAGTATTAGTGAAACACGGGCTTTCTGTTTACAGTAGTCCAGAATTCAACTTCTTCATACTTATTCATTAGCTATATTTTCAGTACCTTTCGCTGTAGATTGAAGACTAAAAGATATTATGGATCACAGCTAAACCATGTGATAGACGAGTAGAAAAACTGTCAAATTTCTTTCGTTAAAATTATGATATTGAACAAACATCCGTACTCACACAACATAAGCTGTTTTAGTATTTCTACAGAAATTCACTAGCTTAACAGTTATCCAGCGTAGTAAATTATTTATCAAACCATTTAGAGAAAGAGAAATTAAATTTTGCTAATTTGTATTTATTACCAACTTTAGCAAAATCCGTCATGTAATATTCCATTGGTAATGAGTGGTTAATCTGAAACGCTTCTGTCAGTGGGTGGAGTCTGGGAAGATATTTTGGTCGAAGTATGAATATGGTATTCCAGCTGGCAATTAATAACAGTTACAGACTCATAATAAAGTCAAATATGCAATGAAGTTCGCGTCGACAGTAGCAAATTCCCTGATCGCAGTAAATGAGAATGAAGAAAAAAAAAATTTTGTTATCATTTCTTTGAAGAAGTGCGCTGTGGTTTAGGTTAACACGCCGTTACGCCTTCATCATATTTCTACAATAACGCGAAATGAAACTCAATTTTGCACAAAAGACAGACACAGCTTGATGAAAAATAAACAAAATGGTGTACATCGCTTAACGAAATATCCAATAAATTGACCTTCTAATCAAATGAAGTATGACTCTCAACTTGAAACAAAGAAATCTAGAAAACATGTGATGAAGTTGTTTTTATTGTATTCTTTAAGCCGGTTCAAACAAAACTATATACAAAGTTTCTAACAGCTTCATTAAGTTTGAGAGCCTTTGTTTGAACGGCGTTTTGAAGTGTTGTAAGAAAACAAAATGTGTATCTCTTTGTGAGGGTCTTGCAAACCGAGGTGTTTCATTCTGCTAAAGTCACTTGCTAAGGGGCGTCACTGCTTTCTCGCCGACTGAAGATAACAAGTCTTGCCTTTGTCTTTGTACTTGCGCAGGTGCTTTTCTGTGTGAATGAGTCAAAAAGAAACCTAAATAAACTGGGGGCGCTTAGAATATGAGTCACTTATCTCTCGCCCTATTGTCTTTTCAAGTTTTGTAGCACGAGAAGGTGTTTGTCAGTGAGACAAACGAGGGGCTTCGATCAAAGCATGGGACTGAAATATTTTCATGCAATTGCCATTTCGTGAAGAAACAGTTGCAAGAGTTTGAAAGTAAGGCTTAACAATAGAATTCTTAAGGCTTAATCAAAACCCAAGGTGACTGAATATAGTTCGATCGAGCAAACAGCTATTGTACTTCTGAAGTTTTCGTACAGTTTTAGATTATTTAGGTAGTCTACAGTTATAAATCAGTAAAACATCCTTCCTTGAAACACACATTTCTGTGTGTGGAGGAGGATTACAATAAATCAAGGCCCCGTCAAAATGTTGCAATAAAGTCAATTGTATAGCGCAAGGAAAAATGGTGGCTCTGCAAACAGAAAGTGAATTTTTTGTCAATAAAGCGCGAGTTTAAACCATACTGCGGACAAATTTGCGAGAAAGCAGTTGAATTTTTCATAAAATGTCAGTCATATTTCGTACAATTATACTCGATGTTAGTAAACTTACATGATTTATTTATGCTCACCTTATTTAAAAACAACTTTAATTCTACGCATAAATTATTAAATGTTTTATTTTGAATCTTTGTTACTTAAACTAAGTGACACACTACAGGATTAGATTAAGTTTTGAGATCTAACGGTCAACTCTCCGCATGGTCATAAATCTTTGTGACCACAGTATTTGCTTTTAATCTTAAATTTTATTAAGCAACACTACTTATCCAGATTTTAGTCATTTCAAACGTAAGCTAAAGATCGACGGTTTTGTAGCTGAGCAGATGAAAACGAACTCTGTTGTATATTTTCATATAGACACTTTCCAGTAATTGGCCATAATTTATAACATCACGACGTTTTTATTTTGCAATGAAAAAAAGCACTTTATCACACTTGTAACTGCACAATCAATCAGCAATTTTTCTCTTAAGATTATAGGATTACAGCCTTTTAAGCCGAAAGCTGACCTGTTTTTAAGTTCACTCTGGTACTTTAATTACTCATCGATAAAAAGATTCGATAACTTGTGTTGTCTGAAGCGAAGTGAGAACTGTTTTTCCTACAGAGACAATCCACCGCACATGTTCTACATTGTTAAGGAACTGTGAATCGTGTTGTATTATCGAATAGACGTGCGGTTAAGAGTTATTAAACTTGAATTTATTTTAATTCCTTCTTAATTGAAAGCGAACAAAGGGTAATGGGAGCTGTTTGTTTCTGGTGCACATGTTAATCTAGACGGTTCAGTTAGGATAATTAAATTACTTTCGCTGACTTTTATTAACTAGCTTTGTTTTACTGTTTTTTGACTGTGTAAAAGAAGCACTTTCTCTCTTCTTTACAGTTTCCCTGTTTAGCTACGCACAATAGACTCTGTGTAACTTATTTATTCCACGCTTTGACCTTTGAATCGGTTATTCGTAAAAACTTTAATTATATTTCTAAAAGGAAACATTAAAATTTTGTGTTGAATAAATCCATTAGAATTTGTCTTCAACGAATTTAACAATACGTTTTGCTTTGTTTTATTATTTTCAACTCTTGTTTATGCGATATTGCAAAACAAGACAAAAATGGAATGTTTCAGTTTGATGTGAACTTCAGATATACCACAACATATTTAAATTCTGATTCTGTGGATAAGACATCTGATGAAAAGCCAGATAAGAAGCCATGTCGCCACAGTGGACACCATGAAAAATAACGATTGTTTTAATTTCCTTGCATTAGATATAAAGTAAAGAGAACTTTTGAACTTTGGACAGTCTGGGAATTATTATATTGAATAAAAAAAGATAAAAAAGACATAATTCGACAAAAATATATTATTCTTGTGTTTATATTTGTCAATGAGTTGTCTTTGAACATTGATGTAAGGTTTAAGCCATGCTGTCTCTTGTAGACAAGTTTGAGGTGTTTTTAAGGGTCCGCTTGGGAGCTCTAAGCTCATCGCTGGAAAACATTTTTCTATTGGTGTTTCCATTATTTTTTTAACGCAAATGTTAAAAAGCGGCAGTAAGTTTTATTTGCGATTGAGTCTTAAAATTAATAACATGTCGAAAAACTCTTGCATTGCGTTTGTTGTGGTAAGACACTCGGCTTTCTTCTTGGCTACCCTTTTAAAATAAAGCAAGGAGAAATGCTTACAGAACGGATGTTCAGATGTTGATCAGTTTAAGAAGAAAACTGTCATATCAAAGAACACTCGTTCTTTGCATGCATTGAGGGTTTGAAAATTAGCAGAGGAAATTCTACAGCGTCAAGCTGTAATTGATTAGATGCTGGGGACGAACATGCCTTTCAAGAACTGTGAGAAAAAACTGACTCAAAATTCTGTATCGACTCTAACCTTTTAACAGAGAGCTCACGTTCAAATTGATGAAAAATCCTTAACTAAATTTTAGGAATTATTGATAAGCAAGCAGCAACACCAAATGAGACAATTGCTTTTTTTACTTTCAACTTTTGCCTTAGAAGCATGTTAGAACTTGATCAAGTGAGAATAACGGGTTTCATTTGAATGGTTGTACACTAGGGTTTGTCTGGATATTCTTTCTTTCATGAGAAAGAACCTATCGTCTACAGCCACAAACACAGTCCTCCATAAAAATCCCATGTGTTCCAAACTACTTTTATTTTTCAGCCCATAATAATATTTAACAAATCCACTCCCCACACGCGGCGGACGCCTGGGGCTTTTCAACTCAACAACAACAAAAAAGAAGGTTCAGTTCAATCGTCTGTCCATTGTCCTTAGGCTTGAAAGTTAGATTGAAGTTGTAAAACATACAGTACTACTACTCAATATCTTTCATTTTAATGGTCACCAGGGTTTCATCGACAGATTTAAAAGGTAGAAAAAGGTCAAAATTGGACAGCATAGTAAACAGTACCACACGAAAGTACTGCTCAATAGCTTTCATTTGAATGGTCACACACTAGCGT
>CM042752.1:27037193-27049984 GCA_022496165.2 Catalaphyllia jardinei | reverse complement strand
CATAATGAGAAGTACCGCATGAAAGTACTGCTCAATAGCTTTCATTTAAAGGGTTACACTCTAGGGTAGCCAGACTAAAATGCTAGAACTATTTTGTACAGCTAAAAGACAATATTGCATGAAACCAAGTTTCTGCTCATTCGGGTTAAACATTGGAATCGCATAAACTGAGTCGAGTTTATCACTGGGTTATAGACGTAGAGAAAGAGAAGAACTGAAACATGTCTAAATGGGTTAGTTGGCAAAACTGCGTCCCCGACGCTGAGACTCTAATTTAATGAGCCAAGAACTTACATACAACATTGGCACGCCGGGATGAAACCTTGGCATAAAAAAACAAGCCTGGTCAAATTAAAACTATCTGTGCAGTTTTAGCGAAACCGTTACACAAGAGCCTTTTTGCCCCGTGCTAGCACACCAGCTTTACTTGGAAAAGTCAGCAGATGTTGCATCATCGGCAAAGTTTCTCTGTGCCTTCTTATCTTAACGGTCGCTTCCCAGTCAATATGATAGCATGATAATTAGGGAACATTACTGAGATAATTTAACCCCATTAGCGTGGCAATTACCTGAACCAACATGCTATCTGAAGAAAGATCTGCAGAAATTTAATAATAAGCTTTAGAAAAATTTCAGAACTAGCCATATAGGATAAGGATGAAAAAGATAACTGTCTCTGGTTTGCGATGCTCTTTCAAACTAAACCGCAGAACTCAATCATTATTGGCGAAATATTTCAGTCGTTGTAATACCCTGAAACCCCATGTTCTGCAGTTCTATTTAAGCACTACCGAATTTCAAGTTCTTGACAATTAAATTTAGCTGTAGTAGAACTGAGATATGCCGTATTTTCTGCTTTTTCTTGGTCGATATCGATCGCTCTGTAAGTAGTTGTTGTATTTTGGCTAGGACAGCACCTTTTCATAAACATCAACTGTGAAAGCATTAGTTCCAAAACGTGTTATCAGTCTTGTTGAGGTAGGTCCATATCCCTCCTGTGTTGATTAATTACAAAGTTAAAGTTACAGTAAAAGTACCCTTAAAACTAATCTTTTGGGTTGGACTGAAACGTAAGTCTATGTTTGATTAAAATCCTAGCTGTTAACCCCGCTGAAAAGAACTTTTAAATTCAGTCATTCTCCTCGCGTCGCGAGCATTTAGAAATCGGAACGCTCAAATTTTAATACGTTTGTGTGTGGGTAGCTACCAAACAGTTAAAATATACTCGTTATTCACATTTCGTGTGGTATATAATAATAAAGCTTTAATTAGTTTGGAAATAGATGACTTGAAATCACACTGAAATCAAACGTTCTTTTGATTAAAATGTAATTACTGTACCTTGTATAGTCGAATAACTTTTGGCGATTCCACTAAAACTAGGGTCATTTATAAATCAGCCGGTTTAATGTCAGAAACACTTCACAAAGTTCATATCGATATGAATTGACTTCCACGTGTCAAGTGGTCGTGGTCACATGATATCAAAAGGATCAGGTACATGATGTAATGACGACCGATAGACTGATTCCATACTCTAGGCATTTTTTTGTTACTGATTGGCAACATGACACGTGCAGTGAAGATATGTTATCTGGAAAATTCAATTTGTTGCCTTAATTGACAGATATTAAGCGCAAGTCTACCAAGTCCGAGTATTTTACTGAACGTTGTTTTGAGTTCTACTAACAGCGCCTGGTCCAACGAAACCTTTTTTTTTGGCGTTTTTGTTTACCTAGTCAGGGATCAATGGAGAATGACGCAGAGGTGCAGAGCTTGCCCCACCCCCTCCCCTTCTAACCAATGTGGTTCAGGTTTGATTTCGGCCCCGTGTCATATGTGGGTTGAGTTTATTGTTGGTTCTCACCTTGCTCTGAGGGTTTTTTGTTCCCTCCGCAAAAACCAATATCTCAAAATTTCAATTCGATCAGGAGAGATGACCCGCATGAAAACCAGCTAAGACTGATATGGCTTCCTCTTTAAGCTTTTTTAATTAAAGTGGGTTATTCATACATCCCTCTCGATAAGCAATTGAGGTTTAAAGAACGCTGATGTCGATTAGATAACCTTAGCACCTGCAGTGTCCCTGCAGAAGTATTTTTGATTATTTTTCAACAACTTTCTCTTCCGTTTAAGCCATGCTAATCACATACCTTCAGGCGAGTAATTTGGCTTCTCCGCCTTCAACATAAATTTATCAACTAATTGCGGAAGCAATCTGAATGCAAAAATAAAGATATTTGGAAAAAGAACAAAACACAAAGACAAAGCAAAAGTTACTCTTGTTTATACACATAAAATGTAATTTAAATAAGTTTCTTTGTCACGTCAAAAAAGAAATGATGGCATACATTGTGACAGTGTCGTCAGATTTTTGCTTGTTTGCTTGTTTTCTCTTCCTGACAGCTCTTAGGAATTATTGTCTCCTCCTGTAAGAGTTAACTATTCTCATTAAAATACGAAACTGTTAGAATTAATCTTCGTTCGACAACTATGAAAAATATAGATTGATAGTGAATTATCTTTAATCTACAATCACTATGAGGCAAAAATATGTTGGAGATAAATTATGAATCTTGTCATATTTTCTTACGGCAGTGTCAGCTTATTTCTATTTTCTTGCTACTCATTTCCACCTGGTTTGCTTTATCCACCCCACCCTCCCCTTCCCCTTATTTACAGATGCTGCTTAACGTAGATCTTCATTTGTGTCGATGTGTGTTCCCTTGGAATTCCTAAACTCACTGGTAATTATTTCTTTCTCTTCGATTTGTCACGGCTTTTTCTAGGGCTTCACTTGCTTGCTGTTTACCTAGACTTTACATTCTTTACAAGTTAAAGAGAAATCGAAATATTTTGCATGAAAAAATGAAACTTTCTTGAAGATAGTTTTGGTTTCCTAACTTTATTGGGTCTATTAAAAGGGTTTTAACCCAAAGCTTGGCAGTGTCGTATTGCTATGGACATTGAGCTAGCGACTTGCAAATCTTAATTCTTAATGTAAATTTTGTTGTCAACATGTAATTATATTAAATATTATTTCATCAAGTTAGTCGTTGGTTTTATTTCTTTTGTTATTACATTGGGATGTCTACGAATTAGCTGTTGAAGTGTATATATTTTCCAGCTTTAATGAAAAGCATGATAAAAACCTTTTTTAGGTGTCAAAGTATTCAGACCTAGCGGACTAACTAGGGACACTAAACAAGAATGAGCCTACAGTATTAAAATTCTAAAAAAGAATACTTCATACAAAAACAATTTAAATTACAATACTAAAATGATAAGGATAAATTAAAAGTATGTCTGTCTATATCTGTTTTTTTTTAAAAGAATTTAATCATTCCCATAGGTAAGCGGACTGAAATAGCACTTTACTTTTTCCCTGGGAGATATCATTTCCCTGGGATATATCATGTTATCTACCCCTCCCTCTCCCTCTCCTTCTTGCAAAACAACCTTAGAAGATTTTAGTGTCGACACGCGTTTCTATGGAATAAAACAAAACGAGATATTGTACAGTTCTGAATTTTTACTCTCAACTAGATTCGCTCCTTTAAATAAGTAAGATAGCCTACGGGATAGGCCATGCAGTACTTCATTGTAACACACAATGCTAGATATTAAAAAACAGCTTTGTAAAGGCATCCATTCTTAACCTATGGCAACTCAGTTAGTGAACTGTCCTTTCATTGGTGCCGATCAGAATCAATAAACATCAAATCATTTATAACATTTTTTTCCTTGGGACAAGATATTGTTTGCTAGTTCAGTGTTTATTCACTTAATTTGGCGGATTGCTTTATAGAGTATTTGATTATTAGCTGAATTAAGTTGCCGACCCCTGCGGCGTAACAGGTACAACTTCGCCTAACCAAAAACAAATTAACAAAATACAAAGTACAATTTGTTTGCTTAACGAGTGTAAATAAAAAGATCGTTTCTGTGTTCAGAACTTCAGACTGACCAAGTCTCTCACTTTTCTGTAGAAGAAAGAGGTGGACGCATAAAGTATTTAAACTGAATGACTCACCTCCTGGTGAGAAAGGCTTTGACCGAACGTAACCGCCGAGGCTAACACTTAAGCAAACTATTGAACTATTGAATAATTAAAATAACTAAAATTTATTAAAATTAAAGAACAGTATTCCCATCGAAAAGCTATTTCATGAATCCGACTGAATTTTGAAAGCTCAATGTTTTAGTAAAGTACTGATTTTGGAGAACAATTGGCATAAGAGGCTGCTGATTTATCATATAAGCCCTCCAGCGTTATGAATTTCATAGTCATCCCGAGTTGATAGATTCATGATGGATGAGTTCGATAAGCAAATTTACCTTGAGGACATCTATTATGCCACCGTTTCTCACAAAACACATATCTTTTGTGGCGCGTTGTTCTGTTAATCAGAACCGGAAATTCATAATTGCAAAGTAAAGAGTGACTGTTTACAAAATAGTGCTAGTGTTTCGCCCTTCAAATGAACATTTATCGTGTCCGGCGAGCTGAGTCGCGTTAAAGTTTGTTCGCGCGATGCAGATGACAGTTCGGAGACGGTTTATGTCCAAGTAGTCAGCAAGCTAAAAAAAGATAACCCGAGACTTGTAACTCTGAGTTCTTGGCATTTCTAAGCTTCGCATGGTTAAGTTTGTGCATGACTTGACGAATATCGTATACTAAAAAAGCAGTATTTTAAAACATGTGTGATTGGAACAAATCGCGTGCAGACATCTGCAAGTTTTGTGGTATCGCCTCTAACGGTTCATAAATCAACAACAAAAGACATAGGCGACGTTAAACCACAAGATTATTTAACCATGCAAGCGCTTAATACTTTTTGGTCGGATTTCAAGGAAGACAGCTGTTACTCTCGAGAGTTTCGTAAAAATTAAATATTCTTCTCACGTTTTCTTGAGTAATGTGTACTGTAGAATTAGCCTGAAATCATGTTAGCCACTAAATATTTTCAAAAAAGTGTCCCTGGAATGTTCTCTGGTATGCTGGTCGATATTATATATATCGACTTTTTAATGGCTTAAATTCGTGTACGACTATTGGTTTAAGTGTTTCACGTATCATGGGTTTTATATGATTTTATCTGTAGCATTTATTTTCAACCTGCAACTCTACACAAAACGTGTTTTAATAACAACTCGCATCCACTTAGCAGCACTCACTCATCTGATGTACGCGATGAAATCTAACTGGATTTATTTGAATTAAATTGTTAGATGAATCAATTCTTTTAACTCACACCGCAGGTCAAGAAGCTTCAAGGCACGACTTTTGGTAGACTTAGCTCTTCAAAATATCGCTCCCAGCGCCGAGAAAACGAGGAGAGTTTTGAATCGTTAACTTACACATGCATTGTACTCGAGTCAGTTTTTAGGGACCTGTTTTCCATTACTTGCTTTCCTTAATTTTCAAGTTTTAATCGTAGAAAAAGTTTTGGCCAAAATTTATTAGTGTATGAATATTTCTTTTCATTTCACCGTTAGCGAGTGACGTCATCGTTTGTGACAGAAACAAAGAGTCACAAAAGACTATTTAACATGGATCTCATTTTATTTCTTTTTGATTTACGATTTACACACAGCTAATATTAGACTTGATATTTATTGGCGCATCATTGCATTCATGCTTGTTGTTTTATTGTTACATAGGTTTTTTTATTCCGGTAGGCATATTACAAAAAAAGTTATTGGATTTTTCCAGAGATGTCATGAAAAGAGAAATAGGAATGTAAACAAGAGGCACGATCTTCTCAAAGAACGTTTGTTCTTAGATACTCTTCTCGTATTTGGACACCTGCGCGGTTAAGTTTCCTTGTAATACTGTTTGACTCAACCGATTTTAAAGAACGGGCGCATGCCCCGAGTCCACGGGGTTGCCTCTCTTTTGTTCCTCGCATAATACCTGGCGACATTGACTAATCGGAACGTTTCCCTCACTTCAAAGACCACATTGATGAAACAACCAGATTAACTGCAAGCAACGATAGACTGACAGCTAAAATGAAAAGGAATGATGGAATATTCTAATAAACAACTTTGCATTGCACACCGCCTCGCCTGCCCCATTTTTTTATGAGTGCTTGCCGCCGCGTTCCATTTGGATGAATTCTGGAGCCGTGTGTGGCCTCATGCTTCGCCATAAGGACATGAAAATGCTTTCTTTGGAACGAGCGCAAAGCCAGGGCCTCAACTCAAGCAAAGGTATCAATCTCTTTTGAACATTGTTACCGACGCACTTTTTGTGTGAGGCGTTCGGTTAATCACTATTTCCTTTCTTTGACTTTCGGTTTTGTTCCCTTCTTTGTGTGTGTGTTATTTAGATAAGATGTTATCAGATGTTCACTTCATCTTGAAATGAAATCCAATAATTAATCAGACAGTTTTTTAGGGTCTAGCTTTTGGTACTTTGAGAGCTCTTGAGTTGGTTGTAGCTTGCTACAATAGTCTGCTTTAGTTGAATACCTCCTCTGCAGAGATATTTTTGTACCTATTTCTGCATTGGAGTTATCGATACGTTAGTTAAATTATTATATCTTTCGTGTTATATAAATTTGCTTTTCTTGCGCTGTTTGTACATTAAAGTGAAACATAATTGGGAAAATATTGAGGTGCAGTATGTTGAACATAAAGTTCTGGATTTTGCCGCTGATAAGATGGGGCGCTTTCTCGAAGAGATCGCTGATAGCCGTTATGAAACTCGTGGTTGAAGGGCACTGTAGACGATTCATTCACTCCTTGATTACGAATTGATTCTTTTAGTTCTCTTTTCCATTTCATTCGTCGATTTTGAAACCATATTTTAATCTGTGTTTCAGTAAGCGCCAAATTAGATGCTATTTCAATGCGTCGTGTCCGTGTTAAGTATTTGCTAAAATGGAACTCCTTCTCCAATTCCACGAGTTGTCGTTGAGTGAACGTGAACCTCTTCTTCTGACTCACTGCAGTTTGACTTTTTATCTCTGGACTTGTTTCCTCCTTCTCTGAGACCTTAACAGTTCCTGCTGTAAGAAGACATGAGAAGGAAATGAAAACCGTTAAACAAAAAAAACTGCTAGCTTTGATACATTAATAACTGATTTCAAATCATGCCTTTACGTCTTCGAAAGGTGTCTTTTGGAAATCATCGATGCATCAAACAAAACCGCAACCGGTTTCTTCCATTAGAAGTTTTCGTCTTCATAACACTTCAATCTACACTTGTCTTTTGAATATAGTTAAGGCATTTAGCTTTGAATGTAGATCAGTTCGAAACGGTAGCTTTTTTCCTCGTTCTTATATTATGTATTTTCTGTTTGCGTTAATTATCTTTGGAATGGGCGAGAACTTATGGCGAAGCTAGACAGTGTTTCTAATATTCAATGGGGTCACCATGATTAAAGATGAATCATATAAACTATTTCGGATGTGGTTGATGGCAGACGAGATAACCTTTTTCTACTTCGTTTGAGAAAACGATAAAACTTCTCTGAAAGACAAAACATAGAACCCACTTGTTAATTTGTGGGCAAGATTAACAAGAAAGAGAAGCACCTACAATGCACATTGCCGACCTTAGTTTGTTCAATATGGGTGCGCTCCTAAATCTTTTAGAGTCTGACATGCCTTCTCTCTGTGCTTGAAGAACCCATAAAAACACTGCAATAATGGGTTTGAGTCCGGACTGATCAGGGTTACGCTGAGACATCAACAAACACGTATTAAACTGAATGCTTCACTGACAGATTAATGGAAGGAAAGTGGTTTCATTGTGTTGTTGCTCGATTCTACGACAGGAAATCTCGTAAAGAATGAAACAAATTAAGTGCTAGTGTTACGATAATCGCATTTGGATGAATTGAAGTCATTTAAAATCCGTTTCAGTTCTGCAAAGTTCATATTATATATTGTGCATTGTGTGTAAAGCATGCTTGCACTCGTGGTTAGAAATTATGTATGTTTGAAGAGATATTCTTGTGCAATGTATAGCGCTGTTAAATTCTTTCAAGCTTTCTAGCACACCTCAAGTGTAAATGCCACTCAGACTGTACACTGTCGAGTTTCTTTATGTTAAAAGTTAGCCTAATCTGTTCAAATTATTTTGGGCAGTTTATGTTTAGCTTGCGGAGCAAACTACGATTACATGAATCAATCTGGGTGTAACAGTCAGGGCAGGTTTCTAATACAACGAGAATTTTAAAAGCTTATGGTCGATTTGAACCGCACTGATGAACTCATTTTGAATTCAAGCACTAGTGTTCTACCGCTTTTACAGGCGATGGTTTGTACGCTTTCTCAGTTGCCGGCCAAGAAATGTATTGAAGAGAGCAAAATTTCAATGAGGCCTTCGGGGTTGGTGATCTTTAAAGACACGAGGCCGGCCTAACTGTTCTGTCTAGGATTGCCCAGTTTTGTGCACGAGATAGCAAGTACAACACTATTCAGCGAGTCTGTTTTAGAGCCTAGTGTACCAAAAACTCATGACTTTTCAAGAGTTCAATTAGGACATTACATTGAAGCTGAGGCAATTACAAAGGATTTCACAAGTGTCAGTCACTCTCTTCAAAGAATAAATTACCAATTTACAGCTTTTAATCAAAATATTCGGGAAGGAGTTCCTGTATTTCTGTAAATAAACAACCACACCGGGGCAGGTGAATCCAACAAACTAACTAAATTACGGTATATCATTTTATGCTCTACAGTTTATGAGTGGATTTTCTGGTGTTTGTGTTCTTAAGAGGCGGTAGTGAACTTTGCTCTGCTCTCCAGCGCAGAATGATTAACTAGATGAACTGTGAAATCGAGTTCATTGCTTATTTTGATATATAGATTGTATTTTGTCTTAGGTTTCGAATGAAAGCATAATGCCCAAGATAACCGGTCCTCCTTGAGAGAATCTTTGTCTTCCATTTCTTAACTCTTTGTTCTCAGTACAAGACTTAAATCTCTCGTCATCACCTGGTATTTTGTAAAATTGATCAGACTTAAAAATGCGATACTTGTTGAAAATATTATCAATATCTGTGCCAGTAGATGATTCATGTTCAATATTTACCAATCGATTAATATGCGCGTTTCCAAAAGAGATGCATTCTTTTTTGTCCATGGTATTGGAGGTTCAATGACGCGTGGATTCGAAGAGTGATGTGTTTCATGTTAAGCGAAAAAAAAAACCTTTGAAACCTCGGGCAGGTGATAAATGTAATCTAAAAAAAAAGTGTAATTTTGATGATGCTGCACACAAATATGCTGCAGAGATAAGCATTCAGAACTTTTCACTGACGGTTTAACTCTGAAGGAGTGAATTGAAGGTATTTAGATTTTATCTCGTATAATTTGCGAAGCGTTTAATGAGCACTCGAAAAATCGCACTCGATTGAAGCTAAAATTACAAACTAATATGTAATAATGTAAAGAAGTATGTTGGTGAACGTGTTTGTTGACCTGTTTGTACAAGATGTAACTGAAATAATAAAAAATCAAAAGGTTTCAGGCATGTTTCTGTAATGTTTGAGTTCGATCGATAACAGATTGAGTTTGTTACCTTTTCTCTTAGTGAACATCCAGCGATAATTCGCCGTTTGCCATCGCTTCTTCTCCACGTTTTGAGCTCTTACACTGCTTTCATTAGCAGAAGTCTGCATTTGTGTGGAGGAAAGTGTGGAAGAGGATGGCGGGATCGAGAGCTCTCTGCTTGCCACAGGGATTGGCAGTGGATGACCTAGCGGATGTGAGAAAGGGAGGAAGGTTTGAGGCGAGGAGGTGATGTTAGGTCTGGCGTGCACTGTCGTTGGTGGATGCCGCAGAGGCATCGTTCTTCCAAAATCAAGCCCGTGATAATACGGAATAGACGTCGCCAAGCGCGGAGTTGGTATCCCACAGCGCCACTCGTCCATCATGTCGTCGGAGTTTTTACGGAACGTTTCAACTGCTGCCACAGGACTCTCTTGAAATTGATGAATTTTGAAATGGACTGTTTTGAGGGTAACTTATAGGCTCGGGCGGAATCTTATGTCTGTGGTCAAATTATGGTTTAATCGAATCAGCGTCAAGATTACTTTACCGGCTTACCGTGAAAACGGTCTATAGAGCGGTGTTGTCGTTCACTCTGACCAACTAGGTGGAAATCTCCCAGGGTTTCAATTAGAAGCGAGGCTTTCTGCTTATCTAGGAAGTGTCTGGTGAATTTGAAAATGTCACCCTGGGGTTTCCGAGCATACAATGTGACACACGCTTCATCAGTAATTAAAATTAAATCGTATTAACTTAATCAGCGGAGGAAGAACAATGGAGTTAGTTGAATCGTCTCTTTTTTTTCCAGATGGAGAGACGAAACGTTCCCACACATTTCAATTCTCGCCTCGGGCAAGTTGAGCTGTTATGCCAATTTCAGCATAGTTAAGTTCTGTGGTTTTTCGATAAAGTCTTTTTTCCATATCGAAATAAAATCCACGCTTGCGATATTTTGTAACCGTTTTTGTGTTTAAATTATCTGGGCAGCCGTGATTATCTTTCCGTTATCTAAACTGTAAGAGAACACGGAAGACCTCCTGTGACTAAGGAGCCATTTTTCCATTGCACTTTTGTAAGAATAGCAGAAAACAAAGTCATTTATTGCTCAAGATACAGCAGGCACTCGTCTATATTCATCACTTTCCAGTTCAAAATATTGCAAACATTTATAACTTTCTTTCACTTGCTTTCTTTTTTGTTATTATTAAAATTCCCCTTCATCTCGAGCGATATTTTAGTAGGAAACTCCAGCCCAGGATAGTTTATGAATCATTTTCATTTATTTTATTATTTTTTAAAATTGCTTTATATTCCGCTTACAAACATCCTTGGCGTTCAGTTTTCCACCCAGCGTAGTTATGTTTGTGTACAAACTAACCTACTCAACCAGAAAGAGTGGGTCATTCTTTGCCACTAACGTCACTTTACTACAATTTAGCCAGTGTTGTCAAGATCATATCAAGCACTGTGTCGATGGCGAAGCTTTACTGAACCGTAAAATATAAAATGTGAATATATTTCAATTTTAATAAGAAGCAATATCCTGCTGAGAAACACAATAAAAGATTCTACTCATACAAACACTCATATCAAACCTAACAATTTTCAATGGCGCTCTCTGAGAGCAGACGCGATACACGTCTGCTATGCAAAGCTATATTTTTATGTCGTTAATACACTAAAGCGATTCTTCGCGAGGCTTTTATACTCCTGACTCGGATTCTACCTATGAGAGGATCCTCTTAAAATAGAACATCGCTATGTTATATTTAGCGCGCGCGCTGGGGTGCGTGGTAGGATTGCCCTTCAAACAACTCAACAAGAAATATGCGCTGCGAAAAAAGTTGAAACTAATGATTATAAAGGAAGTCATTTTATTCCTGGCTTGTATTGTATGAATTCAGCCTTGCTTACTCAAGAATGCTTTACAACTAGTAGCAATCCTGCCTTGTTATAAATCTTCCAGTCACTACTTAACATTGGCCGTCCTGGCTTGGTTGGAGTTAAAAATAAACTGAAATACCTTGCATTGCATATACCTAATTCGTGTTTTGTATGGCAGCCTCATTCCTTATGGCTCATCTTGGGCTATTTCGACCATTTCATTTCAGAATCGAAACACTCGCATAAAATTTTCATTCAAATCCCCGCCAAAGGCATTGTTAAGATTTTTGTAAAGAGTGTGGGTCAAATGTTGCCGCGCACTGATCTTATGTGGCGTGCGGTTCGTTCTCTATTGTACGTGTTCATGAGGTGTCATTGTGAAAAGATTTGACGGCAGGTGTGGATTATGAACTAACACTCGAAAGCACAACCATTCTTTCAAAATTCGACATTTTGATCTTGAGTCGGTTAGTCTGCTTTTGCTTTGCAAGACAATAGCGCCGTCATATCAGATCTGCGCAAACCGTAACATCGATCGCCTAAAGAGAGAATTTTAATTCTACCGAAAACTGTTCGTTAAAAGATTACTTAAAATGTCATCCACTTTAGTTCACGCTTTTTTCTTCATGTTCCTTCAAGGTTCCTGTCTCTAGATATTGTTTTGCCGACGTTAAAAGTCTTACCACATATAAACTGCATGCTGAGATTACATCACAACGCTGTATCCATAGTACACATTCAAATATGTCGTATTGAGGCTCGAACAAAGACCCGGCTATTTATCCTTTTATTTGCGTCCGGACTTGAAAGTTTCCCGCTAGGCCGAGCTGAGAGGTCTAAATCGCCGATTTTTAAGCAATGATAGTCCAAGATAATGTTAAGATTATATATAATTAAGAACGGCGAACTATTAAAACTGGCCAAATTCTATAGACTAATTTTGTGACATTGCTGCCAATTTACGTTTTGTTGGACTTTAGAGGCTCCCGAGCTATTTATTCCATACCAACACACTCGGCTCAAAGGCGTTGTTTCATATGTGATATAGAAACAAAAGCAATAGAAAAATTGAATTGTTTGACTGAGAGTTCTCAAGATAACTTAGCTGAAATAAAAGTGAACAGATCTAGTGCGCTGCTTAAGTGTTCGCTTGTGGTGTAAAAGGAAAAGTAAACCCATAAATCCCGTGATATATATTCGCGAGCTCGCGCGTGAATACTTTTACTGAGCTATGCTCTTCCGCTGTGTTCGCAGAACAACATTTTCACTTTCCATAAAGTTTGACAATTACAGAAAATTACATCACTTATAGCTGAATCTTTGCTAAAAGTGTGCTTTAGTGAGGTGTTTGGCGAATATTGATGTTATCAATGAAAGGGAGAAAACTAAGACGGTTCCGA
>CM042752.1:27001663-27024163 GCA_022496165.2 Catalaphyllia jardinei | reverse complement strand
CTGCGCAGTTTTAGGAACACTGTTCCTTCAGTAGGCTTGAAAATAAGTGAGCTTCGTAACGAATCCCCCTTCTACATATTCCATCATTCTTCATCACGCTTCTAAGGGAGCTATGGCATCAATGCGGAATCACATTTTGCCTAATGTATGCGATACTGGTCATTCCTAATCAAGACTTATTAGGATCGGTATGGCCGTTGCTTTCAGTGATTCATTTTGAACGTTAAAAATAATCTATATATCAAGGCCAATCTTTTAAGTATAGTTTACTAAGGGAAGAAGTCAGTAAAGGGTAATGGTAAAACCGAAAAGGAAAAACAGTCGCTTAAGAATGGGGAAGATTGAAACGGATTAAAGCCAGCTTAAAATGTTCAGGATAATTATTTCAAAATGGGACACCTATGGCGTGGAATCGTATCATCCCCAATTAAAGGACCATGCAAACGTTTTCTTTAATATTCTTTTTATGTCTGGTGATCATATGATATAGATCATTTTTCCCGAGGAAAACATAGTTTATTGTCAGATCAAGAGGTCCCTCTTCTTTGAATGTACAAACCCTTAATCAATTTCATCCACGACCTCCTGCTTGTAAAGTTTAAGAAAGTATCGAAGGGTATCATTGTCAGAGATAACTGAAAAGGTATAGTTTTGCTAGTTTGTTTGCATCATTAGATTGCAAATTTTTCTGAATGTTTTTCTTTCGTTGTTTCAAATGAGAAAATTAGCACTTCCACAGCTCTGTAGCAGAAATAACTTTTATTGTTTAAAAACGGTTATTATGAACCGTGAACTACAGTTAGCAGATCCAACAGCAACGTTGTTATATCTACGGCTTTGAAAGCTTTTCATTTCTTGGAGATCCATCTCGTTCATTTAACGTCGCAAACTTACAGAGAAACCTCTTTCATTCTTGAATTTACCGACCTTTGCAGACCTGCTACAGTCTAACTCCCAGAAAACAAATCTCGACCAATCATGTCCATCAACTACAATGTGAGTAGTACTCTAAAGACTGATCGTTCATTACTTCTTATATGACCAACCGACTTTACCAACCAAGTTAAGGCAATGTTATTCCAGACAATTAGTCTTGCAAACTTATCTCGCAGGTTAGACAAGTTGCACAAGGCATTTTCTAGCGTGACACCCTGATATGACTGAACATGCCTCAGCGTTCTTATTTCAATAAGCATTACCACATTTCGAACTGTAGATTCTGCTTTGCATGGCTTGCTGCAACAAGTTACGAGAAATGTTCTCCAAGGGTTGTTAATGAATAGACAATTTTTCGTGCAACTCATAGCGCCAAAAAAGAAAACAAAAAGGGCGAGAAAATTAGCACTTTGAAAATTCCCGGGAGTAACAAAGCGTGGTGGTGGGGTATTCAAAATGGAGAAATTGTGCCATTACTGTTCGCTAGAAAATCTTGATGTAATGAACTGAGCTAGAGTGCCTTTTCAAATAACTTTTCATTTTATTACATCCATAACAACACTATCTATTAGAAACCTTATGCGATTCGCTGTAGGATAATAATCAATTATTTCACTTTTCCGGTTTTTTCTACTTATTTTCAAGTGGCAGAAAATGCATTATGTCTTTAATAACGTTGCCTTACTAATAATATCAACATACATGCGGCTTGTCAAATGTTCTCCTAGAAACTGATGTTTGCTTTAGAAAGAGACGTGTAACGCGAAGGAAAAGTTTATTTTTGCATTATTAATATGTTGCTAGGATTATATCACTGTAAGAATATTTCATTGGCATTTTTATCATGTTTGGTGCCAAACTTATAACTACAGTTAAAGCTCGTGAATGTGTTGGTCCTATAACAGCAAAGTGCGATCTACTAAACTGACACAAGCTCTTATTATGTCAGTACTGACCCCGGAAGGTCACAACAAATCCGTTGCTTAGAAAATTCTCATTATATACTGAAACATTTTTGGCAAAAATAGTTGTTCGATGTCTACTCGCTGCTTTTCCAGACGTGCGAACAGTTTGCCTGTGTAGTTGATGGCCGGTAGCTCGATCCTGTACTGGTGCTGGCCGATGGTACAGAGAACGGATGGTAATGTGGGTCGCAGTGCAAGAAGTGAACTCCGTGTGGCCACAATGGGCCGTTGACTGGTGAATATGGCGACCAAGGCACGTAATGAAGACCGTTATAAAGATGACCCGAACTGAAATGTCCATCAGAGGGCAAGTGCCTCGTGGGACAAAAAGCTTGGACAGGTTTCAGCCCTAAGGCCATGCGTCGCCTTTTGGATTTCATGCGCCTGTTTTGAAACCATATTTTGATGGTTGTCTCGGACAGGTTGAGAGTTGTCGCAAGCTCGCTTCGGCGAGTCCGAGATACGTAGTTTTCACGCAGGAATTCTTTCTCTAGCCTACTCAGCTGCTCGCGGGTAAATGCTGTCCTGTAGCGGCGAGTTCGGGTTGAGTCGTCGTGGCGTTGCACGTCTGTGAATCAGACAGACAAATTAGGAATTTAACAGGTGTCAATCAAACGAATAATAACGAAAATGCTTTGTTACGTCATTATAAAGTCACAGTGACAAGTACAGCGGACTATCCCAACTACCAAAGGAAGAACATTGGGCGAAATCAAGATGAATCGTAAAAGTTTTTTTGTTTTGAACAAGATCTTTGAGTCTCGGCAAAGATGAGAAAATCAGGTGTTTACTGTAAAGATGTCTACGGTATTAATTGTCGTGAAATTGAATACGTTTTTTTTCTATTAGCATTAAGTACATTGTCATTGTTTTAATGTCAGCTTTCACAAGAGAGACAACCAATGAATTGAACCATTTGACGCCCGCTTCTCAATTTATTGTTCACCTATTGTTCAGTTTAGAATCTTTTGTTGTCTTAAAACATCTAAAATATTGAACAATCTCACCAAAAAAAAAAATCGAAGCTAGCAAGTTTTTGGCACCGCGTTGGTTTTTATCGCCTATAGTTAAGTGGGTGCAAAGCTCAGTCCGTACATTCTTAGTAAAACAGCGTAGCCAGCAACATCCGTCTCTTTGTATCGTTACGTTTTCGGCACGAGGATGGATGAGCCCCTCAAAAGAATCACCATGTACTAGCGTCTTTCCGTTTTGAAAAAGAACACCTTCTAGCCGAAATTAACGAATACGTTTCATAACTGACGAAACAGGTCACACTCGGCAGCCATCACGCCTTTTCCTGGTGTTAAAATGACAATACGTTTCTCGCGTGATAACGCATATTTATTGCGAAGAGTCGTTTGTGACTTATTTGAGGCATTCGCCTTCCTACTAATAGTCAAAACGGCAGGAAGACAAATCGAGCAAGTTCCTGTCGACATAGATCTTCCTACAAAACACAGTTCGTGAACACTCTTTAATGACAAATTTTGATTAGCCCATGTATTTTAGTAAGTTGCGCAACCAAAAGAAAAGAAAATATCACCCTTTTATCTGAAACTAATTTGCAAAAATTGTTGAAATTTTAAAATTAATTTCTTGTTGAGGATAGCATGAAATGCTCGATCGACAGCCAACACAATTTGTATTAAGGATGTGCATTCGGTTTTTTAAAAAAGTGATTTTTTTTCAGCATGTTTCCAAATTCTTTGTAGATAAATACATTTTTTGCTACCATACATTCACAAAAACTTAAGGCCTCTGTCAGAATTTCGGAGGAGATAAACACCAACAACAGTTCACGGAAAACAGAAGAACAGCATAATAACAAAACTCCGCGAAGCAACTGTACCTGCATGATGTTCTGTGTTCCGCTGAATACCAAAGGCTCTTCCACTGGAAAGAGAAAGTTGGGACGTTTGCGAGAATGCGCTTGTAGGACCGGAGCCAACTCCTTCGAGGGTTAATGGTCGTGGTATACTTATCGACGTGCTGAAGCTAGGAGAGGTCCTTGTGATCTCCTGCCCCGCTGAAGAGCACCTTGGCAGCGATATACACGCATGTGTCCCATCCATTCTGGGTTCGGCGAAGCTTTCCTTGGAAATAAGTGATTCTACAGAGAACGCAGATGTCTTTGCCCCTTGCATCGCGGTGTGCGGCCGTCTTGAAGTAAATGATTCCAAATGGGAGAGCGCTTCTGTCTTAAAAGATGCCCACATATGATCACGTGAATTTTACTGTTAAATTGTTTTGATGACGATTATCAATGGCCGGATTAAAATAATTAATTGGCGCGGAGAACGACCCCTGTGGGAGGAAATGAGGCTTTACTTACATTAGTTTTCTATACCTTTTCTTTTTGCAGGCAATCGTGGAGGATTTTGAGGATAAACAAAGTCATAATGTCGTTTATTTGCCAATCACTAAATATGCGGCCTTCGTAAAGTGCTCGGAAGTAATTCTACAAACATTTTTTTTTTCTCGGTAAAAAATTAGCATGTTAATAGGCGAGCAGAAAAGTAAAAATTTGTTGGCCCTTTCTAGCCAATCCGCCTCTTATTGGCCAAGTTAATTTATAGGCTTGTCAGCAAAAATTAGCCCGTGTACCTAGTTTAAACTATTAATCAAGTCCATTTACGATTTTCTACAAGTACGAAGTAAATCAATTTCTGCTTTCATAAGGAATATGAACAACAAAAAAAACTTCAAACAGTTCATGAAATGTCCCAATTAATCCTTTTTCAACTCGGTTGATTAACCAGTTACTTCAGATTAAGTAAATTTATTTTCTGTTCTCGGTGATTTAAACTAGGCTTAGTTATTTTGTTAACTAAAGGTTTCTCGAATATAAAGAAAAAAAGGAGAATCAGTCTCTTTTCTAGAGTTTTGCTAATTCAGTTAATTCATTGAAACCCTTGTCTGGCAAGAGATTATATTACCACGCAGATTGTACAAAATAGGTTCTGTTCACAAAAACAGGTTTCGAGTTCATTAAGGCAGAGAGTTGTGCCTTTTATCTCTTCGGATAAAAGATAAAATTGCCAAAACCCACGGCTGGAATTCTCGCGGGTTTGGCAAATTTAGCAATAGATTTGAAACTAAACTGCTTTCTGCTTTTACAATGGCAACCTATTATCATGTTAGCACTAAAACATGTCACCAGAAGAAGGCTTGGCTAATAGGTCGACCTAAGTTCTATCGCCAGCTGAATTTTGCTAAGCTCAATGGACGAGTTAAGTACGTGTTTCAGTAAGAGCTGATTCAAAATTACCAACTCGTTGTTCTAACACCTGTACCGATTGAATGAATGAGTGTAAACATTCTCTCTGTTATTAATCTCGCCATGCAAATAATACATAGTGGTTAAGTCAATCCTATAGTTTTAAATGTCGCCCCTCGACAATCTTCTGACAAGTAAACTGCATACATTAATAAGCTTGCTAAATTATCTTCGCAGAAGTTTGAGGGGAACGCTTCCTTTAGTTTCTCAATCAAAAGAGACATTTATGTCTCACTATTTTGTATACATGCACCGTTTGTATTGAGAACATGGAGGTCTTGCTTTCGCATTTTCTAAACACCACCTTTTCTTTCCTGTTTTATGAGGACGAAATGCCAAACCGTGAAACAGCCTTTAGGCATAATTAATGGTTTAGACTTCCGGGATGATGTTCAACCGATGTCATGATATAGAGTTTGACAACAGGAAAAACATAATTAACAATTTACTTTAAAGAAGCTATATTTTCATTCTCTGCTTGTTTTCTTTTCGCTGAATAAAGAGTTTAACCTTATTATATTATCATTATAACAGAACAAAAATGCGATCAATTTTTTTTGTGTAAATAACACAGCATGTGGGGCAAAAATAATAAAACATTGCCCTTTTTATCGCCGAAACTACATTGCATTCCTTGTCGATTCTCCTAGTTGGTCGAATTAAAAGCCTTCTTTACAACAAAAATATCGCGAAAGTGCTAAATTGGTTATAAGTGGGCCTTTTCCTTCATTGGAGGCGGCAATGTTGAAATTCTGACCAATAACTTTATAAGAATTCCCAGTAGTTTCAAAACACAGATGAATTAAATAAATGTCGACAATTTTCTCGCACTGTTGGTGTTCTTCTGTCGAAAGGGCTCGACAGAACGAGACTCGGCCTCGTCAAAATTTCCATAGACAAACAATATGATTACCCAAACGCTGTGGTGCATAAACAGTTACTGTCGAATTTCTTCCCTAAAGTCGCCATTTTAATGCATTCTCAGACAATTTCTCGAAGTGTAACGCCGAAGCCTTCTCGTTTCCTACCGAAAAGCTACCGCTTAAACTAAAGCTGAAAGATGATATTTTAATACTCCTCACTGAACTTCGGTCACTTCCCACAACAATATTAGCTTTGGGTTTTGTTCCCTCCAACCCTTAAAAACCATATTTAATTGAACTCTCGGAAAAACCGGACAATACAAGCACTTTTTATTTGAAAACGTCGGCAGAGAGACACGACCCGCGTAAAATTTCATTAAAGTTTCGAACAAAGCTCTCCGCAGCAAATCTTGATGTGGTTTTCTTCCCTGGGAAAAAGAACATCTGGAGGCGAAGAGGAGTAAAAAGGGGGTGTGGATTGCTCAGCTATAAAGAGACCGTACCATAAACTACCATTTTCAGGTGTCCACTATGTTCAACAGCAGAAAACCCGATAAATTTAAAATAATTCAAAACCTAATTGAAATAAAAAGACGGTCTATAACCATAAACAAAATAACACCTAATTGAACGCGTTTTCTCACAGTGTGAGACACAGCGCTAACACATTAACTAGAGCGAAGTTTAACACTCTGGAGGTGTGAAATTGAGTATCATTTAATTCAAATTCAAAATGCTCGAAGAAATATTCACTTTTGAGGCTTAATTCAACCGACGTTAAACAGCGACCACCTTTATGTGATCGATAAAGGGAAGGCTGCAGTGGGCCCTTATGACAAGGCTGAAACAAAGGAGTCCCCGAAGGTTGCTTTGTTCTCAAGCAGAGCAAGTCACGCTTGGTTTCAAAGGAGGAGTAACTCTAGGTTTTTAATAACTGACATTTTACACGTTATCTGATGAAAGCTGAGTCTATTCAAAGATTTTATCCATCAGTTGGAATTGTTTTCTCCATAAGCCCCGCTATATAGCTAATCGAATTACCACGGGTATACAGTAAATAAAGTACTCCTTCCATTCATTATACTCATGCAATGTCTCCTGTTTGAAACCGTGCCAAACGAAAACTTTCTACCTCTCTCAGACCTATTTAGCAAAAATTTTCAAATGGAACTTAAAATAAAAAGCTGCACATTTAAAAATACATCTCATTTCGATATAATTGGGCAGTCTTTAAACTTTTCCTGAGGAACAGAGTCCAACAGGATTACCGTCTGAATGTGGTTTCACATTCTAATTCCCTGGACGTTATTTAAGGAACATTTCAAACACCTGCAAAACGTTGAGCGTAAAATATAATGCAAAGAATTTGAGGTAGACTTAAGGCGACCACGGGGCCACCGTTACAAATCTAAAACAAACATAACAATACAGTTCTCTTATCTGCTCTGGCGAGAGGACGTCCACCATTTTTGTGGTTTCGTTTTAGTGAATTTGGGTCTTTTCAACCGCGACTGGCATCTGTTGCTAAAATATAGTTTGCAAGGAATGAAAGCTGATCGTACGAGTCAACACAATATTATCCTCTGTTAATTTTGGTATAAGTATTTCAACTGCAACAGTCAAGGATTTATCTTCGGGCCTGCCTTGCCCTTGATGAATACCTTCAAGGTTTCTCTCATCCCTGAGTCACACTATCACGTAGTGCCCCGATTTACGTTGGCACGGGTTTTTTATTTGTCGTTGCTCTGCCTTGCTAGGAACACATCAGAATCATGTATTTGCCTTTAATTCAGACCCAACCCTGTCTCAGATACTTGAGACGTCGCCTTCAATTGGTCACATGAATTGTTTGCTAATAAAAGAGAATTAAGACGAAAGGCCTGAGCCTCTACATTTAATGAGAATCAACAAAAGTTTAACCCTTGTTTTTGTTTCAAGCTAGAAATCAAACTATTGACACTTTTATTGAAAGAATCTGGTTAGTTTGTTACAGACAGAAGCGAGCAATTCTATTAATAGCCCAGAACTGTGCTGTGCCTGTAATATATATTTTGACGAGGGAATTACCATGTACTGTTCACTATCGAAACTACCATTTGCATTTTATCATGCTGAAAGACAAGAAATAAAACAAAGCTTGCATTGAAGCTATGGCTGTCAATCTAGAAGTAAGCAATATTCGCCAAACGGACTGCTGCTCTGATAAATCCGAGATTTTCTCCTGCATCACGTCACTTTGAAAAGGGAACAAGTTAGCTTGCTATTTTAGACCAATAAAATGCCAATAAAACAATTAAAATAAGTAATTTTGAGGCTTGGCTGAAGCTACTGTGTTAGGACGATACGTTTACTGAACTGAATCACTTAAACGCAAAGACCTTTTAAATTGTCTTAGAAATCATTGTTCCTATCTCAGGAAGATCCTCACTAACTGAAGGGATATTATTTTGATATTTGATTTATTTAACAGTGACACCTCGCTAACGGTTCCGAAGAAACCTTGATGCAATTGTGTATTAGGAAAAAAATATTCTACTTCGCATGGTAAATACTTATCAAATGTCAATCCGTAATCGGATCAAAAGCTGAGGTTATCTTTTGTATTACATTTATAGCAAAATGATCATACAGAAAGAATTTTTCTTTGGATAACAACCTAACACGACTACTTCTGGGTTCTGCTACGGTGTTCCTTGTTATCTGTACTGAATGTTTGATTAAGAAGCCAAAAAAAGTAAAAATTTATGACGAAGACGGCCGTACTAAATACTTTTATTACAACGCATATTCTGAGGATTATTTTAGGCTTACTACAGTTACTAAGAAACCTGTAAAAGGAAAGTCTTTAAGGCTTTCTAGTCTTGGAAACGTGAAGCTTTTCACTTAACATTTGTTGTGGCCCGTGTACTTCCTTCAAAGCAGGAAAATAAACCTCCAAGCTGAAAGACGTTTTGCACTTTTCTTGAAAAAAATACAAATGCTACAAACTTACTAACTTAAGTTTCCTTCAAATAAATCGTGTCCTGAGTTTTCACAAATCTAGTCTAGCTATGCTTTGCGGTTTCCTGAGCCCAAGAAAAAAGTTTCGCCATGGTATGATGACTCATTTCTACTCGATTGAAAACTTGTTTTGCAGAAGGAGTCGCAGCGCACAAAAAAGTTGCTGAAAAAAAAAATCATCTTTTCTAAAATTATTGCCTGATACCAGCTATACAGATTTAAAAATGAAAATTCTGCTACCTGATTCATAACGCAACTTTATGATGAGTACCATTTTAAAAAGATGCAGGGCACAGAATTCAGAAAATATATTAAAAACTGGCGTACAGCAACAAGTGTCCTAGTCGACATTAAACGATTCATTAACTTTGATGAAAAATTTCTGTCGATTTGGCGAGTTTCCCACAATAAATATTTTTTAAGAAACAAATCTTTAAATAAGACGTTAAGATCCTTAAAAAGAAAGAATTAAATAAACTGCATACCGTTAGAGTTCCCATCCGCACTCATGTTTTAGTTGTGTAAAATCCAGTGAACACGGAGTGACATTGCATCCGAAATTTACCTTAACTGTCACGAAGTTTTCTCCAAACAGACCAAGAACTGAGCCGGCTCTCAATAAAACCCATTATATTTATGAGAAAACATGATATACTGGCGACACCCTTGTTCGGAACACCTGAGGATAGGGACTGTACAAAAAGTTTCAAGTCATAACACTTCCCCTATGATGTATTATAGTCTAGTTTTATGATGGGAAGTCTCAAGGTGTGGAATCAATCCTTGCTTAGTTTATTTACAAATATAATGTTGCTCTTATCTCTAGCTGTGACTTACAAATGTTTTCTTTGTCTTCTTAACCTCATCGACTGGAAAATTGTCTATTTCATCGATCGTTTTTGTTAGATCAATTTAACAAGAGATGAAAAAGAAAGACTTGAACTCCTCAAAACATTTAGTCAACAAGTTATACTGAGTTTGTTTACTGGGATAGCGTGGAGAATCATACGTAAAGGTAAGGAAGGATTTCTAAATTTCTTCCACGAAGGGTGTTCAATTTGTAAATCACTGAGCTTTCGCAACACTGAAAGAAGGTTTAATAATCATCCAAATTTTAAAAATATAGCCGGCTACCTGGCGCTTTTTGAGGAATCTGAGAAACGCTGCACAAATTTTGCGCGAAAAGGTCAAACATGTCATCCTTTTTAACTGCAATTGGTTTAAGAATGGTCAATATCTCCAATTTGCTGTTAACCTGTCAATTTTTCATTGGACTGTAACGGACAATTGGAGCTTTCGTTTTTGGCTGAAAAAACCACCCTAGATTTTTGCAACAAGGAAACAAGACTTGGGTAACGTGAAAGGTTCGCAGTAGCAAGGGAATCTCAGGTATTGTTTGTTAAACTGTACTCAAATATCCATACAGCTAAAATGTTCGAGTAAAGAAATGATCCACTGGAGGATCTTACTGAAAGTATTATGACCATTATGGTCATCCGTGCTAAACGGAAAAAAAGCAACTTTATTTTCGTGACAACCTTCCTGCAACTTGAAATGTACTGTTAAACTTCTTCTCTACTCACTTACACAGCCTTATTAAATTGAATCTATGTTGGAGCGAGGCGTAAAATTACCTAAAGACATCTTCCTTGTAATTTCCTCCTTGCTCGGCTAGTGGTGCCGGGAACAAATGGAGTTTCTAACGCAACCTTCTACCTTTAACAGGCAAAAATTGTTCCAACTTTTTTTTCCTTGCTGAAATATGATATTAACCAGGTGAACTTTCATATGCAAAAAGCTCTATAGAAATTGATGATTGATCAAAAAACGAATTCTGAAGTCCTCTTGCAGCCATTTTATAACCTTTTATAGTCTTTGTGGCATCAGTACGTGACTATACGAATGCACTACGTCTCTTTAACTGGGGATAACCCTGAAAGTATACGGCAACCGTACAATCTTTCTGTCGGTATAATAATTCCAGTTTTAAAGATTTTGTCATAAATATATTTATATTTTTAAGAAGCTCTCTAGTGCCTCTCTCTTGTCAAAAGTATGATACGTCAATGCACTCTATCTTATCTGTCGTCTATACCACGTTCATTTGTTTACTTTTTTTTAAAAAAAGCCCTCTATGCATCAATTTTTGTTTGAACTGGAAATAAATTGAATGTTCAGTTGGCCTTGTTAATAAAACGCCTTCCTTCTGCTGAAGAGATCTTATACGATTTAACCAGTTTGATTTCATAAACGTTCTCTCATTCATTTTGATGGAACAGACAGGTATCGTGATATTCAACTGAGGAGCCAACGAAGTATTTTTTTGTACAAGAGACTGTTCTTATGGCTTATATCATGTTCAAGAAATGGACAGTAAAACCTTATTATTCTTGTGGAACCCGATATTAGCACCGGTCAGAACGAGGTTGTTTGGCGAATACTTGCTGAAAACCGGAATTAATTTAAGTTACTAGATAGGGAAATAAAACAGTGTATAGTTAGGGCTTCATGCAACTGTTTCTTATCCGCGTGTTGCCGGCTATATTTGAATGTGCTATTGCGATAGTGCGCGACCTTGCGCCAGTAGATACCTTGTAACCTTTTGTTACATGGCACTTAAATATCAAAAAATCGACCAAAGCGCAAAGAGTTCATTGTCGGATTGCTTGGAAACCTGTTGGGCCACACCAAAAAAACCCTGTGGAATTCGTCATTTACTTCTCAGAGAGGACTTACCTTTAGGCAGCTTCTTATTCTTAGAAAAAACCTTTATGCAAGAGTTCTTTGGGGCACGTCAAGTAACGCCCGTATGCCAACCGCTTTGCTTTCAAGTGTCGCATACCGTATATATTCTCTGTTTGACCTTAACTAGTGCACAGCAGAAACGATATACTGGACATACCGAGGGCGTGTTAAGGCGGTTTTTGCCGGGGTGAACAAAAACTGCGTGGAGCAGCTTCGGTAGAATTAGACTATTAGTAGATTCAAGCTCATTCACCTTACACACAGAGACGGGCCATTAAACCTCACTAAGAGGAAAGGCTTTACTTTAAACCTCCACCGATTTCAAACGCCTCCAACTTGTCAATAATTAAACGGTAATTTTGCTAAATGGCGTGTGATGTCCTAGTGTTCAGAGCTGACGATGGCGAGGTTTCTTAAGTAACGTCCCTCATTCTGCTGCTTTGTCGAAGTTTAACGGCCACCTACATTATCCGGCCATAAAAGTAGGTTCGTGTCACAGAAAAAAACGTTTTGCCAGGGAAACTCTTGGAAATTATTTTTTCAGGGGTTCTTGCTGACTTTTTGCACAGATTGATTCTTACATGTTGATTTGGAGTGGCCCGAAACTGTTTATCGAAGGACGTGAAATTCTTTAGTGACCGCATCATTACAGACAGGGGATAGCAAATTATGGAGTGTTATCACACTAAAAGAAACATACGAAATTTGCTAAAAGAAACAAATGTTTTAACTAAACATCAGTTGCACATTCGAGATCATCCTACTTCAAAAAAAAAAATAATAATAATACAACACCAAAAGAAAAAAAAAACGAAAGGGGAAATTCTAAGAACTCACGAAAACTGAGTAATTACTTTAGATTTCAGGGCTGGGATGCACTAGGATACGCCCATGTTTTAATAATTAAAAACTATATGTAGAAAAATCGAGAGAAGCGCTGAAAGGTACTTTTTGGACGATAAAACGTGATGTTTTTCAGTTGGATTTGAGTGGAAAGGGGGCTTTTTTCTGGTGATATCATTTCCGTCCTTCGTTGAGTAGGAAGATCTCTATACACGTGTTCTCGTCTGTTATATAACAGTTGTTATATAACCATAACTAGAGACACACGTAGGAGAAAAACGTGTTTTTCTAAGACTACTCCGATTTGCTTTAAAACATTTCGAGATATTTTGTTTAACAAGGGGTCTATGTTGACTCTATGACAAAATCTGAAACGAAAATTGACGAGTCATCCAATAGCGAGGAATAATCCATGTTTACTGCATCAACCATTTATGTTTAAGGGAGATTTTGTGACTAAACTGAGACAATAGTGACGTGGACCTGACACGTGAATCAACTTCACGCGCAACTTGATTCTCCCACGTGTGGACCTGGAAGAACCTGAATGTTTCCAGGAAAGGAGTTAAAAAGCGAGGCGAAGCAAAAAAAAAAAGAATAAAAGAAGATAAAACAAAACATAGTGAGCGTCAATCCAAGAAGAACGCGAATTTAATTAACAAATGTCTATACAACTATATTATTTCAAACAAAACCGTCAGAATTCACAATTGCGATGTTCTGTTCTTTTGAAGAGGCGTATCTGGTAGGAGTATTTCAATAATATTTATATTTTTTTTCATCTAGAACTCGGAAAATATAAGCTTCCTTTTTGGGAGAAAGCGAGAGGTATTAAACACAAATTTGGGTGGAAACGCCCACCCGCTCTAAAAGTTTGCTTTTTAACACGTGAATCAGTAACAGCCGCGTGATGTGCAGACTGTTTTTTAATGCGCTTGGTTCCATTAAATTAAACCTCATTCTCAGGCCTTTTAGGTGAGATGTGATTGGTCAAAGGTTGTAAAGCATATCTGGGAAGCGTTTGACAGATTGCTGAAAACTGGTCAAAATTTCAACTGTCAGCCTAGAAATAACGTTGTTGTTTTTTAACCTGATAACGGCTGAGATCTGAACTGAAATCTACAAAGTTTAGTGATGCCTTGAAACTGGCTGACTTACGTACAGCCGAGAAATCGCCGAAAATTGACTTGATAATTAAGATTCCGGCACCTTGTTCCAGATCTTCATTGTGATTTCGAAATTGCTGTTAGGACAAGACTTCTTCACTGATAACACATCTTTGAAGAGCAAAAAAGAAGTTATTTACACCGCATAAATTTGAAATTTATTTCTCCGAACCCCCGATTTTTTAAATTATTTCTATTTTCTAGGTGATTCAGAAAAGAATTCGTGACTTAACTGTATTTCAAGATGTGACACCTGTTCAGGTTTTATTGCTTTCTGAGTAATAGGAGTTTCGCTTTTCAATATGTTTTTCTTGCAACTGATGAGTTTATTGTGCGGTTAACAAAAAGTGGTTCAACCGGACGTCTTTAACTCCAGGTCAGAGTTGTTTTTTTTAAATTCTTCCATCAAATAATTGAATAATTTCTGCCTTTGACCGCCATCACCGGAAAATCTTGAAGTCCTTACCTCGTTTAACGAGTGGAACGTATTAATTTTGTATCAAATTAAGTCCTTTGCTGGGCCAACGACGTCGACATCTAAAAGATTCACGCGTAGATTCTTGTCTGCTAGATATAATCATTGGGTTGTAATTTTTTTATTTCACTCAGACTTTCATCAGCATGATAATAGTGATGTCGGTGGGGCGAGTGACTGAAGCGAAATGTGACCATATCTATCCTGTCTTTAGTCTTGCATGTTTACTCGCAACAATCGTGTTTTGGCATAAGACAGTCTTTTGTCTCTAGCAGATAAATTGATTTTTTGATATTGATACATAACGACGCCCTCAAGGAACGAAATTATACAGGCAGTGAAATAACTCACGTATCCTTCCAATGGCTTTTATTATCAGTCCTTCCGGGGGTCGATATCGACATGTGACCCATCTTCGAAGGTGTTGTTTACTAATTGTGTAAGTATCAATTGGGTTTCGCAGCTAGTATATTTTTGCTTCAAAGCGTTGTTATAGAAAAGTTACAGTTTACAAGTGACATTGAGGAATCCAGGCCAGGCTTGAGAATCAGTAAGAGATTATAATGTCCGAGTTTTTTTCTGTACAGTACTCAGTCGAATGACAGAATTTTAGGATGCCCCCCCCTCCCCTCTCCCCTCTCCCTCTTCTCCGCTCCTTACCACGCAGGTGCCGGATCTACCGTAGACAAGATTCGTTTTAGTTGGTGTTGTATACCAAACTACGGAAAAACAGAATAGAAAAAAAAAGTATATATGAAACCTTCCAAACTGATACGATGGTGTTGGCACTCAAAGTGAAGGGGGTGTGGGCACTCAACTGAAGAGGGCGTAGAGATGTTTAGTTATGGGCGCACAAACTACGCCAATAAACAAAAAGAATAAGTTCTTAGCTTCTAGGTTATACCTAGACCAATATATACTTTCGCATGTGATGCTAGCCTTGCAAAGAAAAAAAAGGGGGGACAAGCTTAAGGTTTGGGCTATCATTTTATTTCTATTTTCAAACACAAACGGTATGAAGTCTCGCTGTGGATAGGTTCGCGGGTGGACCTACATTACATTTCCAGTTACCCCACAGGTTCTTTCACAAACACACTTCGAAGAATGATTCGCTCACTCGAGACAGACTGTAATCAGTGATACATTTAGGAATATGACACCGTTCATTTTCCACAAAGTTTGCGACAGGAAGCTAAATCATGAACAAGTAGAGGAGTAAAGCTTTGTTTTTATATTCAATGGCTAAAAAAAACGTGATGTTAAAAAATAAAACGAGCTTGTAAACGATTGTGTCTCAAAGAATATAAATTATAGAACCGTACTTGTAAATATTACGCCTCGCTATAGTTGTGTTATCCGAGTTTTTCAGAATAAGCGCACTAGAATCATGATTCCATTCCCTATCTTAAGCTGGAGTTTTAGTGGCGTGAAAGAGCTGACTGCGCAGCAAAGACTGATCACATGTATAGATCATAGCCAGCAACATTTAGTACAATTTCGTACCAAATTCAAGGGAGTGCCTCTATAACGAAACAGATCTGGGGAACTTAACACTAATATTCGTGAATTGGGGAAAGATTCCTAGTTGTTTAGATCAGAGGTAAGAACAACGATTAACGTCTTTCCTATCATTGCCAATTCACATAAACTCGGGTACTTGAATAACGAAAAGACTGGATGGCGAGCTGGCTTGTTATATTAAATTAACCATGTTAACAAGAAGATGTTTTGAAGCCAGGTTGCTCGAAAAGGCTCACCTTCACCGAAAAATGTATATTTATATTCCTAACCGGTGAAGAAAGTCTCTGTGATAGTTAAGTGTCTTGCCCGAAAGCTCAACACGAGATTAGATTGGATTAGATTCGTTTTCAACATTATGTCGCAATTTCTTAAAAAAATGACATTTTTCGTTTTCTCAGTTAAGTGGTATATACACCGATGAATTTTCTCTGTTCCTCACTCGTTGTTCTCAAGTATTGTTTTTCTTGCTTTGAACTACACGCCAACACAATTTTTTTATCTCCTCATCTTTGAACTAATGGCTAAGATAATTTAAAAGTGTTTTTGCTTGCAATTTTCCTATTTGTAACGTTTTTGTAATTGAGTTGTTGATGTCTTCGAGATTATATAGTGGGTCCTGAATAATCAATAAATACCGTTGCAAGAATAATCTTGTATGTGCCATCTTATGCATGAGTATAGCTAATAGAAGGAAATGTGGTTACAGACCTCACAAACATCAAAGGAGCTAAAAAGGATAGGCTGAGATTTTTCAGTGTTACAAGGTCCATGACCTTGCAAGATCTTCTGTGTTACCATCGTACACTATGCATGAATTACGTATCGAAAACGTTTGTATTACTTATGGTGCTTTTCTTTAAGAAAATTCAAGATTAGATTCTTTAATCCGAAATCGGATTTTGCGTTTCTTTACTAAATGGGTTAATCCGCCAAAGATTTCTCGGATCATGGTGCGTCATAGAAACCGAAAATCCGGCACTTCCATAGTGGATTCTTCGATTCCTTTTACGCACCATGATCCGAGAAATCTTTGATTGATTTTCAGAAAAGAAACGCAAAATCCGTTTTCGGATTCTCTTGGATTTTCTTAAAGAAACGCATCCTTAGTTCCACAGTCAGAGACAAAAGAACAACTATTGTGTTTTGTGCGTACGGAAAAGTGAGCAAAAAAATACAATAAAGAAATTTGACGGGTTTCATAACCAATTCTCCCTTTTAAATATGGCTTGGAAAGAATTATTATAGACAAGAACAGCCTGTTTATAGGCTGATTTATTTATTTGTCATAAAATGTTTCAGTATCTTTGGTGTAAATGCTTTAGTTATGACTAGTTTCGCGAAGGGGAATATAAATTTGATTCGCGTGAAATCTTCCTTGTTGTTCATTTTCAAGAAACAGAGAAATTTTTTTTACATAAAAAACCTTTTTATTCGAATGGTTGCTACTATGTTGTAGCATTCTCCTATCCTAGCTCCCACCTTGTATTCTCTGGTATTCATCGGTAACATGCCAGTCAATTTAATTTAATTTCGAACAGTGATCCAGTCAATTTCTTTCTAAAAAGATAAACGCAAGCAAAGACAGGGAAACAGTGTGAGGTACTCAATCAGCAAGGTCCGGCATTACTATTGTAAGGTCTAGTTGTGTTTGAGGACTCTATTCTGTCTGTTGCATACAAACCAGGCTTAGCTTCAAAATCAGCATGTAAATATTAACAATGATTTAGGCTGCAGAAAAACCGGCCAGAAGTTTTAAACCCACAGCTCATAGTTAAGAACAAAAGGCAAACCAACATAGCCAAGGGAAGAGATTTACATTCATATCTATCATGCCTTTTAGCAGTCGAAGACAGTACGGTACCAAGTAAATAAGTACCTTGATAATGGGACGAGCATCGTTTGACGCACGTTTCTTTATCAATTAATCGTTGACAACACCACTTAGAACGGCATATAAAATAAAGCCACTGAAGTAGAAACGAAAAACGTCGCTAAAAATACCGCTTATTTGGAAAGGAAATTTGTGTACATCATGGTATCAGTATTGTGTGCTTCAGCGAATAAGAGCACTTGTCGCTCGGAGATGAAGTGAAATCGAAAAACTTCAACTTGCAAGCACATGTAAATGTTTCATTGTCACTAAACTTGCGTAACGTTTCTTAAAATGACCACGCTAGATTATTCAATGTTCAAAATATTAGTCATATTATATAATAAATAGGAATGAGGGTAGATATAATTGAACTTCAATTTCGCCGCGCTCTTGGTGATAAGTTTCATGCTCAGCTCGCAATCAACTAGCCAGACGGTAACTTTTTAAGGTTAGGGTTACTGGCTAGTTCTATCTCGACAATCACAGCAATCGAAGCTGGTAGAGATTCATTTGATGTTACAATTCATAGCATGAAATAGAGCCACATCTTCATTCCCGTTTTTGGCCAATGGCCAGAATGACGAATGGACATCTTTTTTTCAGCAAGGAAACATTATTTTGATATTACTTGGAGCAGGAAAAGCAAGAAGAAATGAGGGCTTTTGAGAAAACTTCACGAAAATGTAGGTCAAAACATTGCCTTACCGTACAAATTTTGTCCTGGGCGTCAGTGGGTATTTTTTCGTAGCGGCTTCGCCACAAAGCTAAAAAAACCATCCAGCACTCAAGGTATACAAATTTATGATTTTGTAATTATTTGCTCTACAAAATTGAGACTTTTTATATTTTGTGATTAAATTTCTACATCATGGAGTAAGAATTCATGATTCCCATTCCGCCGGTAGTTTGTTATATTCATTTTTTAAATTCCGGCTGAGAAAGCGTGTGAAAGTCTCTTTGCATGCGATTAAAAATTCAACAATGTGAAATGACGTTTCGATGACTCGTTCATCATTTTCAAATTCTAAAAGTCAGATTTTTTATTAGTCATAAATACATTACAATTACTCTTGTACAATAACCTAACAACTACACGTAGCCTATTTACATTACTTACATTTACAATACACACTTTGAATTATAATTTAATTAATAGATAATGCAAAAAAAATAAAGGAATTCTGAAGGCATACACTACTTACCATTGCAATGAAAACCGTCGCCTCTCGCAAAAAAAAATTACAATGGAACTTTCCCGCATTCCACTTCAGTGCGTACAAACAGTAGCACCAGAGCGAGGTTGGGGTGGACATTTTCATATATTTACTGTATTTTTGTCCATCCCAACCTCGACTCGGTGCCATTGGAATGCAGGAAAGGTCTATTCCGGGTTTGATCCGGGACCACCTGAATAAAAAACAGGGATCCTAACCTCTAGACTATACGAGAACCGTGCGCAAAATTGTCAAAACTGTTTAAGTTTAAACTGCTTTCTTCTCACAAATTTGTATCTGTAAGTCTCCCTGGCAGTGCGGTATTGAAACCAGCCGCCATTTTAACACGGTCCAGATATTTAAAGGGACAAAGTCAACTTTGGGACTGCGTTGACCTGGACACTAGCTTTTTCTCACTTTAAAAAGAGTTCCCCCAACCTGAAATCAAAGTACATCTAGAATTCCGCCTCAATCTTCGCAGTGTTTTACTTGATCAATCGTTTACTGAAAAACCTGTTTTTGACTGTGCTTTTGCTCATCCTATAATGTTGTTTTTTACCATATTTGGTTAAAAACAGTATGGATTGTATCTCTGTGATATGCAAATTAGTCATGAAATGATATCTAATGCGCATGCCAGCTGAATGTGTCCCTTTAATTACTCTTAACCCAATGAGAAATTGGTTAATAAATTTTTAGGCAGAAATGTAATTTGAATTATTAAAAAGAGCAGGGTGTGGTTGTGAAAATCATTTATTGTCTCGTATAAACTTGTATATATATTGTTACATAAGCTCAGTGTCCGCGAAGAGGGCTTTTATTGTAATCACCTTTTCGAGACTTTTTGTCGAGCAAGTGTGATTTAGATAACCGAGTTGGGACTGAGGCAGAGGTAATCTCTTCTAGTCAATGGCAATCATGGGAATTGAAAGATGAAAGAAACTTGAAAAATTTACAATTTTGACCCGAAAAACTCGGAGCCATGTCAGAATATTGATATACCGAACGTGGCATATTGCGTCAGAAAAACTTCTTTTCATATTGCTAGAAAAAAAAAGGTAGAACATTCCCATACCGGGAGTCGAACCCGGGCCGCCTGGGTGAAAACCTAACCGCTAGACCATATGGGAGTCCACGAAAATGGCCGATTTAAAAATGTGAGTCAACATAAACAACAAAGAGAGGAAATGTAACTGATATCAGTGGATATATGTATGTCTAGATGTATGAAAACGGTGCTTAAAAGGTGACAATATAAAGAGACTAAAGAAAAGACAGTCCTTTTCTTCTTTTACCCTTTTATCCTTCTTTCGGTACCATCCTTTCTTCTATTTTTTGCCCGTTTACTTGGCTTGGAAGCGGCCTAAAAGAGTAGTGAAATCAAGGTAAAATTGATATCGCGTCCTAAGCGGGCGTTCTTTTCTCGCCAGAAACTATCTCCAAAGGTGACAGTATAAAAAATAAAAGGAAAGTTAGTCCTTTTTTTCTTCTTTTACCCTTTTATATTCCTTTCATTGCCATCCTTTCTCTATTTTTTGCCTGTTTACCTGGCTTGGAAGCGACCTAAAAGTTTAGTGAAATCAAAGTGAAATTGATATCGTGTCCTAAGCGGGCCTTTTTTTCCCTCCAGAAACCGTTTACTTTGCTTGCGGAGGCGTCCTAAAAGTTTAGTGAAAGGGTGATAGAGGTGGAAATCTTTAGCACCGTTTTCATAAATCCAGACATATGTAGTAAGAAAATAACAAACAGGAAAACTCGAATGGTTGGATTGTAATTAACAGATAACCGACAAAGCACTTCCCTCAAGAAAGAAGAGCACTAGTGCAAGGTACTCTATTTGCTGGGAATCAGCATTTTTTTGTGCTCCCAGTGACATGATCAGATGTTTTATTCTGAGGCTGAACGAAGACAGTGAACAGTCGTGCCTAAAAGAAATATGAAATGCTTATATGCTTAGTCTAATTGTGCGCAATAAGAAGGACTAGTTAAAAATTTTAAGGTAAGTGAAGTGAAGACCCAAAGTTGTTTTACTAACCTTACCACATGAATGGTTGAGAAAAATTCAATCGATTACTACTGTACTTTCGAAAAAGCTGGCGCCTGCGGCTCGTGGTCCCACGGCATTTCGCGTTCTCCCAAACTTCCACTTGCGTTTCTATTAAGCAATTAGATTATGAGCTCGAGAATTCTCGAGGTTTCAAACTCAATTTGCATTGGCAATTATGCAAATGAGAGTATAAAAGAGGTTACATGTGCTCCACCCCGTCACTCTACTCGAGGCCGCAAAAGGGAAGGGTTTGAAAGCCACCTTCCTATCCATTCGAGTAAGTCGGGGTTGATCCTCATAGCTCGATCTTCGCCTGGTCTTGGGTTTGCCGCAGGCCAGAGCGAAGTTTCATACCTTATTACTATATCATTAATAACAATACCCAGGGTAGAATGTTACACTATTACACATAGAAATCGAGAGCGAATAATCAAATTGTTTTAGTATAAATCTACTAGTCGTTCAAAACTTTATCTAAATCCTCTTCACAGACACTACACTCAGACACAGACACAAGAAAATGCTAATAAGCGGCAGTAATTTTGTTAATAAGCGCACATTGCTACGCTTCTCACTATCTATCACCGAATAGAATGTGTGTGGCGTAGCCAATCAAAAAACAGCATTCTTAATAGAACGCTAGTAGATTTAGACTGAAACTTGATAGAAACACGGTACATGTTTTCTATTTCTTAAATAAATAATGATTGAGGTCGCAGAAAAACCGGCTGGAAGTTTTGAAGACTACAGTTCAAAAAAGACAAGGGAAGAGTTTTACATTCATATCAGTAATGCTTTCATTATTGTATGAGCACCTTGATATTGCACCTTGATATTGCAACGAGCATCTTTCGTCATTTCTTTATCAATTTATCGTCGTCACCAACAATTAGAATGACAAATATAACAAAGCCACTGAAGTGGGTACTAAAAATTCTTTAAAAATTATTTCCGCATTCATGTGGTAAGGTTAGTAAAATAACTTTGGGTCTCCATTTCACTTACCTTCAACTTCATTACTGAGTGCAATTATACTGTCTTCAATTTGACTGTCTTTTTGCTCAGCCTCATAATAAAAACATTCAAACATGTCACTGGAAGCACAAAGAAATGCTGATTCCCATACCGGGAGTCGAACCCGGGCCGCCTGGGTGAAAACCAGGAATCCTAACCGCTAGACCATATGGGACGACTCGAAAAGAAAAGCGCAGCAACAAATAGAGTACCCTCGACTAGAGCTCTTCTCTCTTGAGGGTAGTGCCTTGTCTATCTGTCAATTCAACTATTAAACCATTCTAGTTTTAAATTTTCACGAGTTTTCCTGTTTGTTATTTTCTTTATACATATATCCACTGATATTACCTTTCCTCTCTTTGTTGCTTATGTTGTTGATTCATTTTTTTTAATTGGTCAATATCGTGGACTCCCATAAGGTCTAGCAGTTTTCACCCAGGCTGCCCGGGTTCGACTCCCGATATGGGAATGATCTACTTTATTTTTTCTAGCAATATGAAGAGAAGTTTTTCTGACGCAACAGGCCACGTACGTTCGATATATCAATATTCTAACATGGCT
>CM042752.1:26982034-27001653 GCA_022496165.2 Catalaphyllia jardinei | reverse complement strand
CAAAACCAAATATAGAAGTTTGTTCTGAAAGCCTCGGAGCCATGTTACAATATTCGATCAAAAGAAGATGTGAAAATGCATTCAGTCAAAGCAGAGAGAGAATATTGTGATTCAACTTAGTGATAGATCGATAGACTATTAAAAGTTTTGATGGCTCCCAGAAAGTAAGGAACTTAGCTGTTTGGTAAGTAAGATGGCTACTCACTTGGCAGTTTACAGACCTAGCGTGCTGAAGTTTCTGATTTGCTCTTTTACTAGGCCGACGGCTGATTGCTGACATTGAAAGCATTCATAAATCGTATTCGCAATATTGATTTAATTAACTTAATAGACACCGGCTGCAAGGGCTGCATTCTCTGTTCCACATGAATTGTATATGTATATATTAGTTAGAGATTTTAATAAGCGATCAACTTAACACTAAATACCTGTTACTTTTATTACTGTTAGCATTCTTTTTTGTTGTGTCCCCTAAGTAGTATGGGTATCACCCAGGCTACAAGGTTTTTGACACCGAAATAAAGTTCTTACTTACTTACTTACTTACTGATTGCGATTGACTAGAAGAGATTATCTCTGCCCCAGGCTCCACTCGGTCATCTAAATTACCATAGCCCTTTTCACGGTTAGTTTTTCTCATTTGCATTACAATGTAATCCAACGTGGGCGCGAGACAATTTCGGGGCTAAAACTACAAAATAGCCCGAAGTTGCCTCACATACATGCTAGATTTCATTGTAATGCAAATAAGCAGAGTTAACCGTGAAAAGGGAAAGTCACGAAAAGGTGAGTACAATAAAAGCCTTCTGCGCGGATACTGAGCTTATTTAACAATATATACAAGTTTATACGAGACAATAAATGATTTTCGCAAGCACAACCTACTCTTTTTAATAATGGTCTCTTGTTCAAACTATATATCTGCCTAAAAATTTTTTAACCACTTTCTCATTAGGTTAAGACTAATTGTGTTTCCTTTAGAACTATTAGCCTGCCATGTTTCAATGGCCTGCTCCGCAAATTGGCCAAGTTAGCTCTATTTATGTACTTGAGATAATATTGGGTTGAGTGTATGACGTCATCAGTCATCTCATTTGCATATTTTGCACGTTTTTTAAACTTAAATATCTCAGATATTTGCAAACGGCAAACGGCGTTTATATTCTTTCATGGAATTCTATGTGATACACCTAAAATATCAAAGGGTACCACTTTAAACAATTTTGACAATTTTGTGCATGGTTTCCTTATAGTATAGAGGTTAGGATCCCTGTTTTTTATTCAGGCGGTCCCGGATCAAACCCCGGATTTTTTTGCGAGAGACGTTGTTATTCTAATGGTCAGTCAGTGGTGTATGCTTTCAGAATTCCGTTTTTTTCTTTATCTATTAATTATTAATCAAAGTGTAGTTTTTAGGCTATCGTACAAGAGTAATTGTAATGTATTTATAACCAATAAAAAAATCTGACTTTTAGAATTTGAAATGATGAACGAGTCATCGAAACGTCATTCCACATTGTTGAATTTTCAATCGTATGCCGTGAACGAGACTTTCACCCGCTTTCTCAACTGGAAGAAGAAAAATGAACATAAAAAAGTACCGGCGGAATGGGAATCATGAATTCTTACTTCATGATGTAGAAATTTAATCACAAAATGTAAAAAGTCTGCCAGAGGGATTTTTTGTTTTTGTCATCAGTTGAGGCTCACTGTTGCATGCGATTACTTGTCATAATACACTTCTGCCTTGCGAGGTCTGAACTCAGAAACCGACAAGCACTGAGTACACAGTCCAACTACCTACTTACTTGCTTAAAGTTGCGTTATAAAACAGTCAAATGCTTTGCTTTCTAGCCTGTAGACACAAGAACCCCTAATACTCTATCTATCACTTCGTTGAATGCGGGACATTGTTCACAAAATTCGTGAAAGCTCTGTTTTGAGCGATTAACATGAAGGTTTTCAATGAATTTACTTTTTGAATGATACAGAATCACGTCTTTTTTGCGTCAGGAGAAAAATCTCACCATATCTTTAGAAGTTAAAGAAAATGGGGCCGCCTGGGTCAGAAAACCAAGAACCCTAGCATATGGGAATTACACGCCGATGTGACTTTGCTATAAATAACTATTCAGGGAGAAGTTGTATCGACGGTGAAAGAAACTTTAAACTAAAAGTGAAAACAAAAAAATTCCAAAGAATCATTAGAGTTAACTTACATCTTTATCGAATCTTTATCGAAAGGCGTTATGAAACATCCTTTCAGACTGCAACTATTGAAATGAGTGGATGGGGCCTAAATTGCAGTTAATTTATTTGCTCAGAGCATTCAATTCATCCTTATCAGTACAAAACGTGGCACCTCACCCAGCTATTGCGGCGGGATTTTTCCTCTGTCAGTTTCTATCATCATGAAGCCCCTGGGATGAAGCCAAATGTGTTTTAACTCATTAGTGCTGATTGTTTATCATTACCCGTTTATCTGAGAAATATCCATTTGTCAGTCTATATTCACCCCTCCACAGATTTCTGCCGCGTGCATTTCTTTGTTGACAGTTCACAGGTTTTTATCTCATTTGTTTCTTCGTTCCCCGAAGGGTTTCTTCTGTTTTGCCGCCTTCCTTGGATAATTTCATCGACTCTCTGTGTGGTTCAACAAATTTGCAAGAGGTCTGAAGTTTTGATAATAGAAATATGCAGGCTCTATGTTCTCCAAGTGCCATGAAAATGTCCATTTGGGAAGTTAGACTGAATCATTATTAAGAACTTCGAGTCGAAAAATGTCGTCTAGCTCCTGGTCGCTATGAAAATTGAGATCGTCAAAGTGTAGAAGGCTCTGTTTTGCAATGGCAAAGTATCCGGCAATGTTTTATCTCATCCAATGTTGGTACCTATTTCGGTTATTTTTGTTTACACGTAACAATTATTTACAATTATTTCGTCTTTGGCTATGCTCGTTTGTACAAGTTTTTTTTTTTAAAAAATCACAGATAATTAAAATTTATAACGCGTAGACTTTCATGTGATGCCCAGTTGCATAAAATGCCCAGTTGCATAAAATTAGGTAAAAATGTTGATACATTAACAACTACAATGAGGCGGAAAATCGACTTTTCTAATACGTCGAAACACAAGAAGAGCTAAAAGCATTTGTTAGAATGATTTTGTTTCGTTTGAAATATTACCAAACAATGCTCATTGGCGAGATGGCCGGATCTTCAAATAACACTGAATAAGCCAGTATTAAAAAGTTCGTATACACTGAGTAGGAGTAGTGCAGTGTCACTTTCTTAGAGCTCGGAGATAAACGACAGTTTTTTTCCTGATCTTTAGTATTGGAGAAAGAAAGAAAAAAATTAAGAATTACATTTCTCGCAATTCAGTGAGTGTCTTTGCTAACCACGCCCACTGTAGAATTGGTTAATAAAGACTAAAAAAAGAATTTCATGTAAAAAATTATCACTTTTTACGACAATACTCGACCGTACGCAAACTACTGGCTACTATGAATAGAGATTTAACTGTGATGTCCAACATTTGGTGGATGTCGTGAGAGTGCAGCTTGTAATGCGATTTAGTGCTAATCCCGTAATTAAATCAAAACACCCTGGGAATTGAATTTGAAGTGTATCAACCACCCAGGGGATAAATCGGATCAACATTTCTTAAAACCAGTTTCGTTCAAGCTGCCAGTCAAATCTTGTGTAAATTAGAGAGTGAACTGAGCAAAGATTGCCGTGAAACTCTTCGCATAATCCAAGAAAGTGTTGTGATCATAGTTTTCAAATAGAACACCTTCACATCAGGTTTGTATTAGAATCTAATTTAATTAACATCAACAACCATTTGCCTCACCACACGGTTTTGAACTAAAATCGCATGCTTTTTTATCTGAAGTTTTTCCGTGCAACACGTTTCTACAGGACTGATAATCTGTTTTATCGATTAGAGAGGATGGTGCTCAGAAAAACAAATATTTTATTGAACAAAGATTATCACTAAGGATTTTTCAGTTACTTAGTGATGAGAATGTTACCACGGACTGACAAGAAACAAGGGATCGAAAGGTAATTCTAATAGGACTGACTTGAGAAGATTCGCATAGATCTCAACTTGATGTCACCATAGAAGGACTTCATTATTGTTTCAGTATAAAGTACGGAAAACGTAATCTATTCAAATTGAATCCGCAGGGGAGAAAAGAAGCGGTTCTAATAGTCGTAAGAAAATCTGGCCGCAAATGAAGTACTTTTGATCTCGCGGAATTTTAATGATTTCGGCAGTTTGGCCACCTTTTAATTGTTTCTTCAGTTGCCAACTGAAAGCTAAACTATTTGGTTGTGTTTTGTCGGTGATTTTAATAAGTGTCAACACTTCCAAGACCTTGGTAATCAGTGTGCTGGATTTGATACCGTCTAAAGTTGTCTACAGAATAGAAGGAGTGTTTCAAATTTAATCCAAAGTGGAAATTCTTCTCATGCATGGTATAAAGGTCTTGATATTCTTGTGGTATCTCCCAATTATCTTGATTGAATTAGATTTTATCTAAACTCGTGGAATCCTAAAGAAAACCGAACTGTCCTGCTTTCCTCGCAACGTTAGTACGCCGGGTATAGCAGTAGCAAGTGGTTTCCTTCTTGGAACATTGCCACTCGCAGACACCGGTCTGGCGTTTTAGGCTAGCCTTTTAACCTTAGTTGAAATTTGTTATCACATATCTCAAATAAAATCATCAATATTTGTATAAGTTGCATGGGAGATAATTATTTTGCCATTTTAGCGTCCTTCACGCGTAGTTAACGCTCACAAATACAACACCTTTTGACTCAGCAGGACCGTGTGGTTTGTTTTATGTTTTAATGGTAAAATTTACAGCATGCAATGAAAGCCTGCTTCCGTGCTCTTTCGTGCATTTCATTTGGAAATAAAACTGGTAGTTTCTATTTTCACTAGAATTTGACCCTTATCCCTTTCTTATTGTAGATTTTACATACTCTTTACCAGCGGAAGCTTCGTTAATTGATATTGTCTAGGAATTCAATTAGTGTCAACGCAAACGTTATCACAAGAATCCGCCTTACTTTGATAAAAGCTTCTTTGGGACACGGTAGGTGCTTTCAACGTACATTTTTTTCTGTTCCATTGAACTTTATAGCATAAAGAAGTGGCAAAAATGGGATTTGACAACTTCAAGTTGGCCTTTATTCACAAGGAAAGGAATGTCTAGAGATTACGATAGCGGTACGTCCTCTCTTTTAGTCTCTTGCAACTGCAGTTAGTTTAATAGAGCTGCGACAGCTTGCAATTGAAAATGCCAAGTGAACGCGATTGCGGGGCAAATTGTTCGTTCGTCTACCTCATATATGTCGCCTTTGATTATAGCATTTAGACAATACAACCGGAGGCATTTTTTTTTGTCATCATCCGTGAAGTTTCCGTCCCCAACGAGAATTGAAGAAACAGATAGCAAGTATAGTGTTTGTCATTGAACTGTTTGAGTAGTTCGTGGGGTCAAACTCTTTTGTGCCTTCTTTGCTGTCACTGTCACAGCTCACATCGCCAAAATCTCACTGTAATTATGATGATTGCGAGAATGGAATGATTAATAACGTAAAGGACTGAACAAACTCGATAATAAGCTCGCTAACAAGGCTTTCTTGAAGAAAACAAGTAATGATAAATGTAGTGTAAAGAGGTGTGCCTCAAGAGGAGGTTTAGATTGCTGACAGATCACTCTAATTCTTTTCCATCAAATTGGAAATAATGATTTTAGGAACTTGAGGAATGTATAAATCCGGCTTGTGTTTTCATTAATGAACTAGTCAATCTATATACATCCGCCAAGCTGTATCGAGATGAAGAGGAATTAAATAAGACAGTTCTGATATCATGTATTGTTTGCCGGGCTCAAACCCGTGTAATCTTTGGTGTTTGCCAGTGCCAGTTCACTAATCCCCTGTCTTTCCATTGGCACACAGACATGTACTAAAGGCTTCTACATGGTAATCGTTTAGTAAGATGGACCTGGACTTGCATCTTGGCATGGCAGAACTCCACGCCTAACGCTTCCTATTAAGTTACAGATGAATTTCCTGAACCAACTCATGTGCGCATGCAAAATACACGTGTCCCTACGGGGATGGGATCCAACCGCGCATGACAAATGCTACAAAACCATTGTTTCAACAGACAGTGTAGGAATATTTCAGCAGAACCCGCAACACTACTAGGTCTATTAAAACTATTGATGCACACGCTTCCATTTCGAGAACACAAAGCGAAAGTTTACATGGCAGGATACACCCTTGGTTATGAGGGGTCTAGGGCCACAATCTGGGACTGTTGTTACGTTCAACGCGTGAATGGATTCTTGTCAATGCTAACGCCAACCTCATGGCTTGTAAAGGAACACCTTGAGGAAAGTGACACTCGCTTTTCGCGACCGTAATCAAGGTAGGCACACATAGAATGAATATCTCTCAAAAACACGATTGCCTATTTTGTAATCCAGCTTGGTCATGTGTAATTTCGATCATGAATAGGAAAATTTGCTTGGTTCCTAAAACCTTTTTGCCCCTTATGCACGTACTTCGAGTTGCAGCAAATTTTACTTCTTTAAGGAAGAAGTTTATTGAATGTACTCAAGGTTTCTCCATTTTCTTAAAATAAAGATCTGTATTGCCGATCATTGTACTGTTGATAAAACTTAAATTGCCCTTTACCTGGAGTACAATGACTTCCCCAAACCATCGAGTTTGATTGCGTAGTCTTGTTAGATAGCTACGTTGCCAACTTGGGTTTGTCGAAGAAACTCACTGATGTACAGAATGCCATGTCAGAGTCATGTCTGTTGTGGAATGTGCGTGCCACTCCTCTCGGCATACTCTTCATGTCTTGTTATTTAGTTGCGTTTATGAATCTAAAATAAGCGCTAATTTTATCATGTCCGAGTCCTACCAATGTACATATGTCAATTTAGAAATGGCCGATTCATGAACGGTTTGTTTGTTATACGTATCGAAAGCCGATTGTGCGCTCTACGTCTTGTTATCATTACACCATAATCTCTAAGAACTCATGCACTCGTTGCATTAATTATATAGGAATAATGGGATCAGTTTTGATTTTTATAATTTAATGACCCCTCAATTGCTACTTCGATGTGTATCAACTGGTGGATAATTCTGAACATTCGAACTCTCTTTCTTTCTTGTGATAAAGCAGTTGCGTATTCACTTCTACAAGTTAATAACCTGTGTGCTTATACCAATTCCACCATGGTCTGTAACTATCAAACTTAGGCCGCGCAAACATAGTTTGTGTTCAATTTTTAAAAACATTGCTTCCACTCCTTCGAACATTTCTCTAACCAGAATTCATGCTAACTCGAGCAGAACATATCCAAGGAGGGACACGAGATTTGTCCCATTTGTCAGTAAAATGACTGGAAAAAACCTCACGTAACCCACTCGTTGCAATGTAAACAATCTCTACATCAGCATCTGTATAGTTTGCTCCAATTATTGTGGCTCTTTCAATTAGTGAACGAACTGGCATTAATTGTTCCTTGATTTCTCTGTGGAAGCCCAGAATCAAGTTCTTTCACTGAAGTTAGATGTCGCGTAACATTGCATTTCACTCATATGCCACTCGCAGTCTGAAAAATCTTCACTGATCGCAGAAGCGAAAGTCTGACTTTCATTGCTAATCGCTGTCTTTTCATTTTGATTTCAGAATAGGAAACTGTGGTTTTGAATCCGTTCTTGGAAGGAGAGCAAGTTAAACCACATCTGTCTGGCTGTGCATGTCAACAGGAACTCTGCGTGAGTCTAGTTTTCGAGAAAAAAAGTCAGTCAGCTGGTTTTGTTATGACATGTTGCCGTACGAAAAGTAAATACTAATCCAACACGAGTAGGCTAGTCAGTTGAAGGACTCAGTAGCAACAAATTTTTTTCCTTTGTCATTTCAAGTATATAGACAGAAATAAGGGAGTTAATCACTCAAAGCCAAACTTGAGTTTTGTCGCATTCGATCCCATGCAGGCTTGATAGGCAAGGATGCTGTTTGATTTTTTGACAGAAAACTGATGCACGGGTAATTCTATCAACATTTACGTCCTCATTTCTGATCTTTTGTCGACAGAAAGCCGCTTAAAATAAGAAAGTTACCAGATCATGAAAATAAGTTTTTAAGCCTTTGACTCCGCTTGTAGCTATAATGGGGATTAGCCGACTTTTTAAAGTTTTCCACAGAAAACTGAGCTCAAGGATCTATTGACATTGCATTTATAATCGGTAGTCGCCCGAAAGCAGCTTTAAAGCAATATGAAATTACTAGATGATGGAAAAAAGTTTCAAAGTCGACCATTCCGTTAAGATAGATCATGATTACACTCACCTGATTAACATGAATCACATCAATTCATCATCAGGTAGTTTTCTTTCTCTTGAAAAGCTAAAAGGCTCTTGTAAATGTTTTGAAGTTTATCAATTTGACAGAAATTCTCAAAAAGGATGATGGTTTATCGCAAAGGATATATCTGGGTTTTGCTTTAAAAGATATGATGAAACTATGTATCTAAAGAACTTTGTGTAAGCAATGAGATCACTGGACTTTAATTACTAGGGTTGTTAGAACAAGCGCCGCCATTTTGAATCCGCCATTTTGAATCGAACGTGGCGGCCCAGAAGACTGGAGCGAATGAGTTAAATTTTGGCGCCCAAATTACGTAGCTACTTCAGTTTAGAAACATTCCTTTTTAAACGAAAAAGTCAATTCTGAGACTAATGATGCTGTAAGCATAAACCGAATTAGACCATGAAAACTTTGTTTTCTCAGCTGCAAAAAGAACTTAGTCTTAGTTCTCTTGAGTGAAATTTGAACGAAATCACCAGTGGAATGTTTGTATTTCTGTCAGTACAAGTACTTCTAATAATCCAACTCACACCGTTGTGAAATTTCCGTGCGAGTGCTATATGCTAATGTTTACATGGCTAACTTGGAAAACTAAGAGGACACGTTTTTGTTTATTCAGTTTGTGATAGGAAGTTTCCATCTTGGAGACTATTTATTTTGATTGAACTTCTTTACTCTTCTCGTCGAGACACGCTTTGACACCTCTATGAAAGAGTATAATTAATTAGGTATTTATTAGATTAATCAGGTTCTGATCTGGAGACAACAAGGAGCCAAAACTCTCGTCTGGTGTAACGCAACAGTTCCGGACTGTTCCACAGACATACTTGGTTTATTCAACTAGAACTAACGGTACTCGATTGTCGTTCCTATTTTAGAAGGCAAAGTCGGCACTTTCGTTAGTGTAAAAAACATGGCTTAAGACTTCTTATTCTTTACGAGACCGCAAAATTTACCATTTTACTTTGGAAACGTTTCGTGGAACAGCTATATTTTATCTAAAGATGCAATTTTTGCGGGAATTATCTTTGACTCTCCATGCACAGGAAATGATAAACCTGGAAAATCTTCTGTGAAGTTCGATGATAGATTCTCCCGTTTAATGATTGCGGTCTGCAGGACTGAAAACCAACATTCCTATCAAAAGCACGGCATCAACAAAAATGAACTGCAACATTTAGCCTGAAAAAAAACACAAACTAGATATCGGTGGGGGTGTCGCGACGGTAAACATTTAAAACAGAAAGAGAACAAGACGCTAATTGTTGTATTTAAGCTTCCCTGTACACTAAAGAACATCACTAAATTCACAGCACGAAAGCGCTTCTCGCTGAGTAGCTCTTGTAAGAATGTGGGTTAAATACAGACCAAGTTTGTAGTGATTCTAAAGAAGAAACGCTTAAAAAACCGCGACATTTCAGACAGGCATGTCTTGCACTTCGTGCGCAAGCTGGTGAAAATACCACTTAGGCGTCAGCTTGGCTTATCTGTGACATGAAAAATGGACCGCTAATTTTATTGTGCAATTTTCAAGGTTGTGTACGTCAATATCTCGTTTGCCACCAGCCTCTTTAAAAAATAATTTTTTATTCCGTTAATGCACCTGGAAGAAAGGTGCAAAATACTCTTACCGTCGTAGAATACATGTTTTTGTTTTCACCTGATCATGACAAGTTTTCCAACACGTTATAATAGTAAGTGACGCTGTACCGGGGCCCTTAAAAGTCACGTGACCTAGCTTCCCATAAAGTGGCACGAACTTGAGAAGATAGCAATCGATTCACGTAGTGTCACAGGACCGAAGCAAATTTATGCGTGTATGCATAGGAAATATAGCTGTATATTCTTTTGAAGCCCATTTCTTGTTTGATTGTTTATAGCTCGATTTACTTACAGGAAAGTGTTCCGTCCCATGTTAAGTGCCCGGAATAAACACAGAGCCATTAAAATTGACGTTCAAATGATTTATGATTTCTCGGTTTTCTTTTATGTTAAATTGCTTGCTGGTTTATCTCTCCAAAGCACACAGCCTCTTTGCAAAATTTTGCTTTGTTCGCTTTTATTTAGTTCCACTAAACAACTTTAGAAACATCCTGCTTTCAAAGAATTGAATTATGGCCCTCGAGAATGATGCAAACTGAATTCTGCAAAATGGCGTCCATGAATTGAACGAAGGTTCAACTGTTTAATATGCCACAAGAAGAAAGGCCGACAGCAAAACCTTCGCCGCCTTGCATGTGGGGCTAGGCAAGTAAGAAAGTCATTTATTTAAACTTCAGACCACTATTAAGTCCGTTATGATGATGATGGAATGTAGTTCTCAAAGAAAGAAGTCAGTAATCTTATACAGTTGTTTGTGATAAAGGTGTTTGTTTATTCCTAACTGGGGCTTGTTTAGGGAACTATACAGCTTCTGGGGTAGTGCCAACAGATCATGTTTTGAGTTTCGACCAGTTCATCCTGCATATCTATATTTTTCCCGAAAGTCTCAAACTGATACTTGCTCTCTGATATGGTTTGAAAGTTTTGATTAGGAGCCATTATGACTACAGATGTCAGCTGAAACTGTTCTTAGAGTACAAATCTTAAGTGGACCATGTACATCTTTTATCATTTTTCTTTTATATTCTAGATAGGTCGCTTAAAGCCTTTATAAAAGCTTTTCTTTTCAGCTCATTTAAACTAAAAGTTTAGGCCACCTAATTTATCATGACTAAAACAAATCACACTGAGCATTCTGGAAGAAACTGCTGCAAATGTGCAAGGGAAGGGAAAGAGTCTTTCATGAAAGGCCACTGCAACCGCCTTTCACAGACGTGCGAACAAGGTGGCTTCAGGTGATCACTGAGGAAACATCTGTACTATAATAGCAAACCAAAACCACTGATTAATGCAATTTTACCTTTTTTCAATTCTAAAATTGGAGATACAGTAATTATTGCTTCGAGCTTCAGTCTTGCAGTTTGATTCCAAACCTTTCATTGAATTGAAAAGTTGGCGCACAAAGATCTACTCGTGAATTTTATTTTCTGAATAACTAAGTCAGTTAAACATAATAGTATTTTTCGTTGTGTTTTAGCTATTTCTTCCGCTGGAAACTTTAAAAATGGAGATTTTGCTCGCTACTAGGAGGATAGTTACTAGGTAAATTTACCCAGCGTATATAAACCGACCGAGTTGTCACTCGTGTCTTCAAATGGGCGCTAATTAACCTTTGTGTTTTAGATTGAAATGCTTTTGACTTTTATGAATTACTATTTATTAAATTAGGAAACGCCTTTGCTTTTCCTGCAGTAGATTTTCAAACTTTCATTAGTTTTTAGGCATGATGTTGCACATTTCAGGACATATTTTGAAACATGAGAACAAATTATTTCGCCTCTTTCACCCGACTCTCAGACACAATAGTTTCGGCAAAAAATACTTTCAAATTTAACTTTTGGTATTATCTCTTCGCCTGTTAAGACCTACACATATCTTAAAAATTGATAATAGTTCCTAGCTATAGTTGTAGAATATAATTTTAGGTACATTAGTTTATCTGCTAGACATTGGCAGAAAGTTTTGATTTATGACCTCTTTTCGCAGGCCGAGAATAATCGTTAAGTCTGCGGGCAATTACACCATGCTTTCGACTTACAGACACGACATTGAAATAGCACATTGAATTGTTTTAACAGTTAGCATAGGATATTTATTGTAGTTTCCACTTGTAAACTGGAAATATTTGAACCTTTGAGAGTGAAATAAAGATGGTTTACTTGAAAGTTGTGTAAACTGAGTTGCGAGTTATCTAGTGAGGTAAGCATAAGTGACTGAATCGCAAGAATATACTTGCTCTAACAGCTTTAAGTTTTATTCTATATGTTTCCCATCATCCTAAGCAAAATGCCCTAAAATTTCTTTAATTCCTATCTTTTGTGAACAATCGTGATATGTGGCATGAGGTGAACTGTGCCTGCTTGTTTGGTCTGCAGCAGTGGACATTCCGACAAGATGGCCGCCACGCTACTTTCAGTGATTTATTAGTCTTGACATATCTCAGACGAGTGTCTTTAAACGTAAAAGGCATTTAATTTGGATTTTGATGCTAAAATCTTTAAGGAAATTATTGCTAAAAGATCAGCGGAAACAGCCTACAAAACTAAGTGCCACAGTGGCAGATATAGAAGCAGGAATGTCGGGGACTCGTAATGAAAATTAATGGCGCGTTTTTCATAAACACGCAGGCGTTCCTGATTCATTGTTTCCAGTCAAAATATTGTGGGTATTATACAGTGCAGAAGTAAAAATCCTGATTTTCGGCCGGCGGACAGCGCAAGCAAGGAGCCCCAGGATTAAAATGTCATTAGCGAAGAAATGTCATGGAAAAGGGCTTTGCCTCGTGCTTAACTTAGCTTTAAAAATTCTTAATTTTAGGCAAGGAACCTTTCCCTAGCCTCCCTGTTTTGTAATAACATGATTTAGGGTTCTAAACAGTGAAAAATATGCATTGTAATCTCTGGACGTGTGCAGCTATACAAAGATCCCTCCCAAAATGAGACACACATCTATTGACCTCGTGTAGCGATGAATACAAGAACAGCACAATCAAAAAGGCGAAAATTATGAAAAATATAGTTTATTTCTAACGCAACAATACATGTCGCTAAATCGTATTGGGACTTAATTGATAGAGTCATTTTTTAAAAGCTTTAAAAACAGAACACCAAAATGCACTTGAATAGTGAACTTCGCGCGCCATCTTGGCTGGTGGTATTAAAGAATGCTACTAACAAGATAGCGGGAAGACCAAGGTGCAAGTTTCTCAGCTGTGAATCTCTTCAAAAAGCTGAAGGAGCCCCACTAGCAGTCTAAGCGAAACAAAATTCGTTTGTAGTGATTTACAGTCTCAAAGGAGCTGGCTGTTTTAATCTGTTTATTGTAAGGTATGGATTGAATATTTGTACAAATTCCACGATGCGCGAAGGCAACGAGCAAAATTACGTTCAATAAATAAATGTCTTAGATCAGGAACTCTCGGTATTAAAAGCTCTTCTCAACAACATTCACACCTTAAACAAAGAGAAAGGAAATTTGGTGTCGATTGGCTTTTTCAGAAGGATTAACACTGGATTAGAAATGCGTACAGGCGGAAAGCACTGATCTTTACTAACTAGAGTTCCTTTTATTAAATAAACGCTCTTATTTGCGCGAGGTTACGACAATTTACATACCGGAGTGAGTCCAGGGAACTGAATGACCCTCGCACTTTAAAACGAAATTCCTTTGTCATCTTGTTGTTGTTTTAAGGTCTTCCTACAAGTAAAAGTTGTCCGCTTGGCAGGCTTGGCGAACTGGCGGAGAATGACAGAGAGGAGAACATGACATGTGGTGTCTTTGTAATTCGCGAGTATCATTAAAATGTTCTTTAGTTTTTCCTGATGATGAATCGTTGACTTTTTCGTCTTTCTTCCATTTCATTCGACGATTTTGGAACCAGATTTTGACTTGCCTCTCAGACAGACTTAGTGTCTTGGCGATCTCGCTTCTTCTAGAACTGCACAGATATTTGTTGAAGTGAAACTCTTTCTCCAACTCTAACAGCTGCTTGTTGGTGTAACTCGTTCTATGCCGTTTCGCCTGCCTCTGTCCTGCAAGTAAAAAGCAAAGAATCCATGACGCCTTTAAAAAGTAAATCTCTGATAGTGAAGATAATTCATATCATAGACGAAAGGGCACGATCTCTAACTAAAATATGTCTAATAACAAATGCGCAGGCATTTTACCCTCCTGCGATTTAGGTCCAACATAGAAACTTTCCAATTTGAAAAAGAATGACCTAAACAAAGCGTCGAGCTTTCGCGTTTCTTACTTTGTTATTCATGATCGTTTTCCCCTCTTATTTGGACAAAGTTCAAGTTTTGCTTTCGTGGCCAAAATCGATTCCACTTCATTTGTAATGGTGGCCTTTGTTATTCAATTGGTGCAAGGTTCCAAATTTAAACAATCCTCCTCACCAATGAAAACGATTCATTCGCGAAACAATGTCAACTACATGTTTGCAAACACGCTCTAGCGTTGCATGTTGCGATAGAATGTCAACATTTAATCTTTCGTTACTATCTACCCACTCGCTAAGCAACAAAATTCTAAAGACGAACTTCATTAATCACCAGAGAAGACAACGTACCCTTCAAACCTCCGCCCTATTACTGACAGAAAAGATACTCGTCAATAACAGGCGAACGGAGCATAATTTTAGAATCTCGAAAATGTCACTCATTATTTGAAGTTAAAACCATTTATCCAACTTGCGCACATTGACTAAAGGAAGAGAGGGATTAGTTTGTTCCGCTGGTTTCCAACCCGCGGCAAAACTCGAGATTACGTCCCGCGCTAAAGAGCCACGGACATGAGGCTGTCCGAAAAAAGGGAAGGTTATCAGTTTTTCCCAGAAAGGTGACATACCGAATCCAAACTCCGACTTGCCGCCTTTCTTCGATTTCATCCACGGATAAATTGGCTGAAGGAGATAGTCTGGAATCGGTGTTGTGTGATGAGCCATGGAAGCCCTTACATCTGCGGCACTACTGCTCTGCCGTGATGGCGCGCAGTTAGAACTCTGAATACCCGATCTTCGGGTTGTAACGTCCACGAAGGGAAAATAATTCCCTGTCAAACTGATTTGACGTTCAAATTGCGAGGACAGCTGTGAAGTGTATTGCTGCGCATAAATCTCTGCTGAGGTAGGATAAAGCGATGGATGGGCCATGTTTGTCGAAGATGATTTATATGGACCTGACATCTTAACCCTTAACAACATGAGTTATGACAAATAGACTAGTGCAAAAACTTTTTTACTGCTTCACGTGACTCATTTCGACCAATCATATTCGAGTAGCACACTGAGTTCATGACCTCGGCATTTTCTGGTGTAGTGCATTTGTTAGGAAACTTTCATCCGCATATCAAGCCAGATCAACTCGCAGAATACACTTGCGCACATCTGAACGGTGTTTAGTCACGTAATTTTGCACGCGTTGCATGCCACGATTTCCACCCACATACTCTCTGGGTTTCATAATCTAAAGCACTTTATTTACATTTTCGCCATATTGAAACGTTTTCCAGAGGCTTGCTGAAACATAACACGGAGAACAAGTGTTGCGATAACCTGCAATAAATCTCCGAGCAATTGAGTCATAAATCTCCGTCAAGCAGTTTGATTAATGTCCCCTTGCGGAAGAAAACGCCATAGGGCGGCGCCGAACCACTAGCGGCCTGCGTCTATTTCAGCACATGACACAAACGGCATCTTTTATCGCGCGTTTCAAATGGAGTCTCTTTGGCGCGGACCCTTTGCATATTGGCATCACCCGTTGACCCATGATTAATAACCTGCCAAAAAAATTTCACCGCATATAGTCTGACTTTTTGGACGCGTGCGCGTTTCACGATGTAAATAAACACCTCGAAGAAGTTGCGCTAAGGTTTTTCAATCAGCACTGAAAAATGACCGACTATTAAAGACTCGATGAGTTGAAAAAAGATAAAATTTTTAGATTCATCACAAATTTTAATTAGGATGTAAGAAGGACCAAAGACTCGCCCTTCAAAACAATGACAATTAACTTGAGTTTTCTTTCTTGGAGAAGTCGAGTTTTTGGGTCGTCACGATATGACACAGTCAAATGCAATCTACACTGAAAACATGCTTCCTATCAAAACTCAGAAGAATTGTTTCCGTATATGCGATGAAATCTTAAGAAATTTCTCTTACTTTGATCTTTACAGTTTATTATTTTTGGTTTCATGAGTATCCGATCGAGGTAGTATTTCCTCGCTGAAAAATTATGACCTGCGAGGCCTTAATTAACGATATAGCTGAAAGAGGTCAGGTTCATTTACAACGAAGAGAAAAAACCAAGGGACAAAAAGGAAAAAGAAAAACGAGCCGACAAAAGCTCTGTTCAAACTGCGAGTGAAAGCTAAGTTTCAATTTTTGAGTTTGTATTTTTGCACTTCAGTAGAGATGAAGCGACGATTTTGCTGTCAGACAAGTTGTCTCGGCATTGATTAATAGCTCACTAACAAGAAACTGAGAGCTGCAAGTGTTTATTTATTAAATTAACAAATCGTTATGGCGATTGTTCTTTTGTACCGTTTATGCTGGGCGAAGAACCTCCTCGAAGATACTTCGTGATTCCCAACGATCTCCAAGCACGAAAGCTCGGAACACTTGTCTTTGTCATTCGTTACCTTTTTTCTCGGTTTTCACTTTTAAGCATTCTTGCGTCCAGTTTTCTCAGTATGCTAAGGGGCGCTTGAAGTCTCACAGGAAATCCGGCAAAGATCTACTTGTTTCAATTCGAGATAAGAAAAAGCTGGAAATTCCAATGAATTGTGCATCAATTTTGGTCAAAAATCACTCATACTTTAGGCTGTAAATAGATCACAATTACTCGCTTTTAATTAGTGTCCGCACCGACAGCGGAAAGAATGGAATTGCTCGTCCTTTCAATTAACATGTATTTCATCGTACAAGGCCTAGAGCCAGGATGAATTCAGACGATTTACAAATTGTTTCACTCGATGAAAGCCTGTTAAAGATAACTTCAACATATTTTTCGGATTGTATCTATTTTATGCGGTATTTTCAAGATTACCACACACTGAGGCCAGGGCCCCGTGAGTTTTGTTGACCACTTCTCCTCAATACACAGAGAATGTAAACCAATATCTTTCACTACAATGCTTAGCAGATTTCCTACCGGATTTTTATACTCAATTCACACCCAAAACTAACAAAGCGTTTCTATTGTACGGCGTACCTGTCTTTTGATAAACAAATGCCTAAGAGTATTGAGTGGATTTTTGATATTTTTTTAAGTGTATTCCAAAATAGTGAGGAATTAGGCGTCCATGTGTTTCCGGAAAAAAAGTATATAATCCCAGATTACTATACGGCAAGGTCACGTTATTTTTAGTCAGTTTTGTCACGTAAAAAATGTTCATAAAAGCCCATGAACCACAAAATATGCACTGTACTAAAAATAATAATGAGGAATAATAATAATAATAATAATAATAATAATAATAATAGTAATAGTAATAGTAACAGTAACAGTAATAGTAATAGTAGTAATAATAATAATAATAACAGAAATGATTGTTAAGATCAGAACAGGACTTCCGTATTCTGATCCACTTGTTTGAGAATTTGGGAGTGCAACAAACTCTCATTTGATATGTAGCTATAAAGAGTTCTTAGTTTTGAAAATGATATTTAACCTTATCGTATAAACTCTTGTTCTTAGGCCATCGTAGCTTGATTAAGAAAATAACACAAACAGCGGTGATAAACATTGTATTCCAATGCATTTTTACATAGAACTTAACGTTTCGTATGCTAATCAACATACATTTTCAAAAGTGACGGTTACAATTTTTGAAAACTATATATATGTTTACGATATATATTTGATATATATTTGTCAAGAAACAACAGTTACACCAGAATTATACGCAAAAATAACGATGATATGAAAGTGATCGGAGCCGATCTCGATCTCGTGACCTGTTTTAACGAATGAGAGGTCAGTTTCTTTTAATTCAGCTGTCGTGTTTGGCAATTTTCGCGCCCTTTCTTCCTCACAGTCGGATAATTCTTGGCTTTCGCCTGGCATCTTCAGAATTCTAAATCGTAAACTGCTTATCCCGGAAAGATCTTCTTCTTAAATCTAATACATGCTAATAGACATCATTCATCATTATCAACAAATCTTTGTGAGAAATATTCACGTGGAAACAGAAATTGTTTTTAGAGATAAAGTATTTGGAAATTTGATCAACAGTATATCAATATACCCCACACCGGGTTGTAATTCTTAAACCCGTAGAAGCTAGTATTTTCCTGTTATTTTCGAAATTTTTAATGCGATGAGAATTTATTGTGTTTAGCTAGATAGCTTCGAAAAGTAAGGTCGAGATAATGTTACAAGCGAACAAAGATTTTAGTTTCTTAAATTTCTGTAAGAAAACTGTCGTGACTTTCAGTTACGAATTAAAATGGGGGGGGGGGGGGGGGGAAATGATTAAACCTTGTTTTTAAATCCCAGGCGATAGGAAGAACCGCATTTTCAGTCACCGAATCCAAAGAAAAAAACTGGAAGTCGTCCGGCGATGATCTAATAACACTATAATCCTAAACAGCTTACTAGGTTTAAGCTAAATAGTTCGCCAAGTTGTCGCCAAGTTTAAAAAAAAACATAGTAAGTTTATTCCCATACCGGGAGTCGAACCCGGGACGCCTGGGTGAAAACCATATCGGATGAAACGAAGATAGCCCGTCAACATTAATGAACAAAGATAACAAGGAGAGAATGGAATGGGATAACAGTAGATTTTATGTAAAACAAGAAAGATGATGAAAACTTAAAACTATATTTTTTTAGTTAAGAGTTAGACAGATCAGACACCACAATAGACTAGACTCCTGGCAGACCGAAGTGCTATTGCAAGGGTATTCTGTTTGCTACTAATTGAGTTGTTTCGAGCCGTCCCATATGGCTCAGCGGTTAGGATTTTCAATCAGGTGGCCCGGGTTCGATTCCCGGTATGGGAATTGGCAAATTTATTTGCTTCAAGTGACATGATCGGATGTTGTATTCTGACGCATGGCGCTGCAGTTAAATAACAAAACTGAAATTAAAAGTGGCTAGATGACAAAACTGTTCTTCAGTAGTCTGCCAGTTCAGTTTCATTTTGTCAGAAAGCGCGCAAACATTGCTCAGTTTTTAAATTAGTATACTTAAATATGCTAGTAGTATACTTAAATAATCCTAAAGTTTCACAATTTTGATTGTTTTCTGTTGTTTCAACTGTTTGTGCGTTGTGTTACTTGTGTTAGTTGTGTACTTGTGTTGTGTTACTGGTGTGTGTAGATTGTCTGTTTCCATTACATGACGTACTAAAACCAACGGAAAAAATGGTATGGGTGGTCAGCGGGTAACTCTATCTCTTGCTCAGCCAAGATGGCGTCGGCGACGGACTTCTGTAAGATACTGAAGATAGACCAGTTCCATCATTTATAGAAAGAGATCGATCACTACAATCAAACCTCCGGTAAGTACAAGCGACGAGGAAATAGCAACACTGTGAAAGGGCCGTTACACGAGCGAGTACGACAGTTTCCTGATGAGAACTTCATTGTTAGAGAAGGA
>CM042752.1:26934534-26977034 GCA_022496165.2 Catalaphyllia jardinei | reverse complement strand
GCTAGTTTTCACCAGCGCATTTGCGTTAAGCAACACTACACAGACGCAGTCAATAAAAGTACTGACAACCAGCGCCTTTTAGCGTTTGTTTATCCAAACTATGGGATATGAACGAGTCAAAACGCAAACAAAAGAAAAGAAGGAAAACGAGTCGTAGGAAAAAACGTCTGTTAACAGGCTAGCCTGAGATCTTCCTAATTTTTTTCTTTTTTGCTTTTTTCTTGATACATGTATCCACTGTCTGATCTCTCTTTTTTCTTTTATTTTTTATGTTCACTTAATTTTCATGCATCCCCATATGGTCTAGTGGTTAGGATTCCTGGTATAACCCAGGCGCCCTGGGTTCGACTCCAGTTATGGGAACTCATTTTTTAAGTGAACGAACTTTGCAGGTGCTTTTCTTAGTTTTTATCAAGCACTGAGGCTAAAAAAATTGAATCTATCAAAGTGAGATCTCCTTTTTCAACAACTCGAATACTTTTTAACTCGTTGCGATTCCGCATCAGAAGAAACTACAGTAGCTAGTAATCGATTAAATTTTTTTCCAACGATTCATGCGGTAAGGAATCCTGAACGCTAGACCATATGGGATTCCACAATGAAGACATGATCATTAAATAACAACTGAGTGAATATAAATAACAAAGAGAGGAAAGATAACTGAGATCATTGCATACATGTATCAAGGAAAACAACTAATAAGAAAATTTGAAGATTTCATTCTAGAACTTTTGTATAATAATTGACTGTCCAGTACGGAGATTTAATGCAAATTAAGGTACTCTATTTGCTACCATTCTTACCTTTCCGAGTTATCCCATATGGTCTAGCGGTTTGAGTTTGTGGTTTTCACCCAGGCGGCCCGGGTTCGACTCCCGGTATGGGAAATAACAATTTTTTAGTGCTTCTACAATTTTTCCTGAGGCAGAGCGAAGACAGTTTACAGTGAGGCCTATAAGAAATATGATATGCTTATTTGCTTAGGCTAATTGTGTGCTCTAAGTAAAGGCTAGTTGAGAATTTGGAGGTAAGTGTAATGGAGAACCAAAGTATTTTACTAAACCTTACCACATAAATGGTTGAGAAAATTTCAATCCATCACTACCGTACTTTTTTCTGCGTTAAGAAGTTCTTGTAGTAGAGTTGTTGAAAAAGATCTCACATTGATAAATGCAACTTAGCTAGCCTCAGTGCTTGATAAAACTTTGAAGTAAGAAAAGCACCTGCAAAGTTTGTACACTTGACTTCCGTCATCTATGTGCTGACTGTTTGAATATTTGAAGGTGAGTGAAATGGAGAACCGAGGTTATCAGTTTACTAATCAATCTACTGTAGCGGTTTCTTCTGAATCAAAATCGTAATGCGTCAGAAAGTTCTCGCTAATAGTGCAGCAGAGTTGTTGAAAAAGAAAATTTAATTTTGATGGAGTCGACTTAACTAGCCTCAGTGCTTGATAAAAACTAAGAAAAGCCCCTGCAAAGTTCGTACACTTAAAAATTGTGTTCCCAAACCGGGAGTCGAACCCGGGCCGCCTGGGTGAAACCAGGAATCCTAACCGCTAGACCATATGGGATTCCATGAAGACGCATTTTTAAAAACAAGTGAGTGTATATAAAAAACAAAAAGAGAGAAGGTAGCTCAGATCAGTGAATTCATGTATGACAGGGATAACAAATAAGAAAATTTATGAAGATATCATTCTAGGGTTTTTTGATAATAATCGATCCTCCGGCACCACTGAGTGCTGTAGTGAAAATTAAGGTACTCTATTTGCTGCTATTCTACTCTATTTGCTGCTATTATTGCGTTGTCCCATATGGTCTAGCGGATAGGATTCCTGGTTTTCACCCAGGCGGCCCGGGTTCGACTCCCGGTGTGGGAACACATTTTTTAAGTGAACGATCTTTGGAGGTGCTTCTCTTAGTTTTTATCAAGCACTGAGGTTAGTTAAATTGAATCTATCAAAGTGAGATCTCCTTTTTCAACAACTCAAATATATTTTAACTTGTTGCGATTCCGCATCAGAAGAAAGTACAGTAGTAATCGATTGAATTTTTTCCCCAACGATTCATGTGGTAAGGTTAGTAAAATAAATTTGGATCTCCATTTCACCGATCTCCAAAAGTTCAATCAGTTAGTACTTAGAACACAGAATTCAACTGAAAATTTCGAAGCATTTCCGATTTCTTTTAAATGCCTCTGCTTTCGCTCAGTCTCAGAATAAAACATTCGATCTTGCCACTTGGTGCAAAAAAATTCCTTTTACCATACCGGGAGTCGAACCCGTGCCACCTGGGTGAAAACCAGGAATCCTATCCGCTAGACCATATGGGATTTCATAATGAAGTAACAAAGAATTGAATAATAATTGACCCTCCAGTACGGAGTGCTTTAGTTGAGCAGAGTCCCTGTCAACAACAACAGACAGGGAGCGGCATAAAAGATCGATGCTCCCGGCCAACTGCCAGGCTTCCTACATTGGTGAAACTGGCACAAACCTTAACCTGAGACTGCCTGCGCACAAACGAGCCACAAGAAATGGTGATGTCAATAATCACATTGCTGTACATCATCAACTGACAAACCACAACGTTGACTGGAACTATTCTCAATGCTAAACCCACAGTACAAACTATTTTCCGCCACTGACTCTGGTGCACTAACTTAAAACAATCGCTTCTTAACAGATGTCAACAACTACAGGCGCTTTACGCACGTCTTACCTATGACGAAAACGAAACCAACAAACGGACTTCTAACAGACCGACATAATTTCACGAACAAACCAACGGATTTAGCTAATAAAAGACGGATCGAAACCGACCAATGACAATTTTTTCACGCACATGTTTTTTTACTATCCATCTTCGTGGATTCCCATATGGTCTAGCAATTTGGATTCCTGGTTTTCACCCAGGCGACCCGGGTTTGACTCCCGGTATGGAAAACACGCCTAATAAAAAGTGTACAAACTTTGCAGGTGCTTTTCTTAACCAGTTTTATCAAGTACTGAGGCTAGTTAAGTCGAATCTATCAAAGCCGCGAGGTCTTCTGTTTCCACAACTCTACTATGAGAACTTTTTAACCCGTTACGATTTCGCTTCAAAACAAAGTATATACAGTAGTAATCAATTGAAATTTTTCTCAACCATTCATGTGGTAAGGTTAGTAAAATAACTTTGTACTGATAACTTTGGTTCTACACTTCACTTACCTTCAACTGATTTTCCACTGGCCTTAACTTAGAGCACACAATGAGAATAAGCAAAAAAGCATTTCATATTTCTTATAAGCACCACTGTTAACTGCCTTCGCTCAGCCTCAGAATAAAACAGCCGATCATGTCACTTGATGCAGAAATGCTGATTCCCATACCAGGAGTCGAACCCGGGCCACCTGGGTGAAAACCAGGAATCCTAACCGCTAGACAATATGAAACTGGAAGGTTAATTATTATCCAAAAATTCTAGAATGAAATAGTTATAAATTATATATAATTATATATCCACTGATCTCAGTTACCTATCCTTTCTATGGTATTTATGTTCACTTAATTTTTTTGCAATTTTTTTTAGTTAGTTTCGGGAGATCCCATTTTAAGATCCCTCTTTTTAAGTGTAGAAACTTTGTAGGTGCTTTTCTTAGATTTTATCAAGCACTCAGGCTAGTTAAGTTGAATCTATCAATGTGATATTTTTTTCAACAACTGTACTACGAGAACTTTTTTATCTCGTTACGATTTTACTCTTCAGGAGAAGATACACTGTACTTTCTCCATCCTCGGAGACCCAGGGGCAGATAGTTGGGTCATGAGGAAGTCAAAGCGGCCAAGTTTACAAGAACGGAAGAGGAGCCCCTAAGATTCTTCTATTAACCGACCCGTTGCGAAACCTGTTAAAATCCTTGTCTGTATCTGGGCAGAAAAATATTAATCAGGGTCCAGCCCTTTTCGTGTTACTTTCGTGACTTGTTATTCGAAGGTGTTCACCGACAAACTGTTTGATTGCCTGTTCGCCATTGATTTACTTGTCCGCCCCGTGCAGGAGAGTTTCCCTCGATCGAGAAGTGCCAATAAAAGGAGAACCAAGAAATCGAAAAAAATCTACAAATTTAGCATGTTTGGAAACCAACCTGAAAAAGCGTCAACCGAGAAAATCAGACTGTGGCATACTTATCCAGCCCGTGCAGGAGAAATTGCCACGTCCGATAAAGCTGGAGCGAACCGGTATTTCTGCTGACACAAGAGAGACTACATCACGGACGAAAATGGCCCATGTGCATGGAATCGACTCGAAAATTATCGTACTCTGGAGTTCACGAATTTTCCTTCGATCAGCCCACTGTCAATTACTTTTCCTCTCTTTGTTAGTTTTGTTCATTCACTTTTCTATTGTTCTCTTCGTGAAATACTATGGTCTAGCGGTTAGGATTCCTGATTCTCACCCAGGCGGCCCGGGTTTGACTCCCGGTATGGGAACACACTTTTTAAGTGTACAAACTCTGCAAGTGCTAGTTCTGTGTTTCTATCGAGTCAGTAGATAAAGCATTTTAAACCAATCAGCGCGTAAGTTTTCTTTGGGCTGTTTAATAATAGTCTTTATCAAGCACTGAGGCTAATTAAGTCGAATCCATCAAAGTGAGATCTTCTTGTTCAACAACTCCACTACGAGAACCTTTAAACTAAACATTTTGCTGGGTCGCCTGGGTGAAAACCAGGAATCCTAAGCATCAGACCATATAGAACTGAAGGGTTAATTATTATCCAAAAATTCTAGAATGAAATAGTCATAAATTGTTGCCAGCGAGCCAGCCGAGCGAAGACGCGAGGCGGCTGGCGAAGCGGCAGCATTATAGAGCCGTGCGAAACCACTGTGCAGGCGGAAAAATGCTCGAGTGATCGAGAGACATGTTTGTAAGGTAACATTCCTGTTGTAAGGTAAGATTCCTGAGATTCCAATGAAGTATTGAAAAAGAGGTCGATTGTCTTGCAACGGACCAATCGTAGCGCGCAGAGATTGTAACTTCAAGCCCGCATGGTTGTGATCGTCGATGCAACGTAATTTTCACCTGCTTTTCTAAGTTTTATTTGTTCGTTTATTTCCAATTCTACCTGAGTGTACTTAAGTTAAGTGCCATTGTGGTATATTTATCGAGCTAGCAAGCTTAACAATTGGCCATCGTGCCAAACTTGGCCAGTGTGACAAATCTAAACAACGCCAGCGGGCACGAGAAACTTTTTTAAACTGAATTCAATCAAAGCAAAGCTAATACAAACGACAACTGTAGCAAACTATCGGCCAGCGATCCACACGAGAGTAAACTCGACATTGGCCAGTGATCATGAGCAAACTTTGTCACCGCCAGCGAGCAAAAAGCAATCAAAGCAATATTTACAATATTTACGTCAAAATTTAAGACATTTCACGTTGTTTTGAATACTTGACTACCAAAAAGTGACATGCACAAAACATGACTCCGTTTTTTCGAAGTTCCTAATTAGAATTTGCTTTGAATGGTTGCTCTTTGGCACTTAGTGAGAGCTACATCTAGTCTTATTTGTTACTTCCCTCATACATGCATCCATTGATGCCAGTTACCTATGCTTACTATGTCATTTATGTTCACTCATTTGTTTTTTCTTTTTTAATTTCCACTTCGTGAAATCCCATATGGTCTAGCGGTTAGGATTCCTGGTTTTCACCCAGGTGGCCCGGGTTCGACTCCCGGTATGGGAACACGCTTTTTAAGGTCGCTATTCTTAGCTTTTATCAAGAACTGAGGCTAGTTTGTTATAGTTACGTTGAACTTGTTGAATCTATTAAAGTGAGGTGTTCTTTTTCAACAACCCTACTAACCTCATTTTTTTTTTTGGATTTGATGACCATTCCATTTCACAAGAAAGTACAGTAGTAATTAATTGAAATTTTTCTCAACCATTCATGTGGTAAGGTAAGTAAAATAATAAGCACCACTGTTAACTGTCTTCCCTAAGCCTCAGAATAAAACATCTGACCATGTCACTGGAAGCACAATATACGCTTAGCTTTTGTGAAAAAAGATTACCAGCTAGTTTTCAGGTATAACACAGAAAATAAGAAAAATAAAGAAACTAAAAAGAAACTAAAATTGAGAAAAATACCTTCAAGAAGTAACTAAAACGACATAAGTTTAAAATTTGAAATTGAAATCTATTTCCAGGACTAGATATAACTTATTCATGAAATACTGAAAATTTAAGATAAGACTAATTAATAATTAGAAGATTTCAACTTACGAAAGTTACGATCATAACAAACCTGACAAATCTAATTTTTTAATAGTACTTTTAAAAACCTTAAAAGACCGAATAGTTCTAAAAGAGTCAGGTATTGAGTTCCATAATTTTGGTGCCGTAAACCTCCATGATTTTAAACCGTAGGTTGTAGTGTTGGCCTTTGGCAGCTTTAAAATGTCGTTGTCTCTCAGGTCATAATAACTGTTTCTATGTCTGATTAGCTCTTTGATACTCCTTGGTGCATGATCACTATATATAACTTTGAAAATCGTGCAGACTATTTTTGCGAGCCCTGATTCGCAAGAGATAGTAATCCTATTTTATCAAGTAGTTGATAGTATGACGTTTGTTTTTTCGTTAAAGACAAAACGGAGAGCACGCTCTTGACTCTTTCCAGCTTTGCAGTGACGTTTTTATCACAGAAATGCTAAGTCTCCGAACAGTGATGAATGCAAGGCATAGACACTTTCTTGTTTCAAATGGAAGGAGTACGGGGATCTGCTGGGAGACTTTTCTGCATACATTTGCCAGGGTCGCTTGGGTGAAAACCAAGATTCCTAAGCACCAGACCATATGAAACTGAACGGTTAATTATTATCCAAAAATTTTAGAATGAAAAATTCACAAATTTTCTTATTTGTTGTTTCCCTCGTACACGTATCCACTGATCTCAGTTACCTATGCTCTCTATGTCATTTATGTTCACTCATTCTTTTTTCTTATTCAAATCCGTGGAATCCCCTATGGTCTAGCGGTTAGGATTCCTGGTTTTCACCCAGGCGGCCTGGGTTCGACTCCCGGTAAGGGAACACACTTTTTAAGTTAAGAAACTTTGCAGGTTTTTTTCTTACACTGAGATCCTTAATTTTCACTAAAGCCCTCACTCTTGTTGTTTTTTTATATACACCCACTTTTTTTTTAATGAACATCCTAATGGAATCCCATATGGTCTAGCGGTTAGGATTCCTAGTTTTCACCCAGGCAGCCAGGGTTCGACTCCCCGTATGGGAAAACACATTTTAAGATCCCTCATTTCAAGTGTAGAAACTTTGCAGATGCTTTTCAAAGTTTTTATCAAGCACTGCATAAGGCCAGTTAAGTTGAACCTATCAAAGCGAAATCTTTTTCAACAACTCTACTACGAGAACATTTTAAGCCTTATGATTACTCTTCAGAAAAAAGTAAATATACAGAAGTAATCGATTGATTTTCTCAATCATTCATGTGGTAAGGTTAGTAAAATAACTTTAGTTCTCTATTTCACGTACCTTCAAATTTGAAACTAGCTTTTACTTACAGCCCACAATTAGACTAAGCCAAGAGAAAATGATGACTAAGCAAATAAGCATTTTATATTTCCACTGTTAAAGGGACACAGTCAGCTTTGTGGCTGCGGTGACCTGGACACTAGTTTTTCTTACTTAGAAAAAAGTTTACCTCGACCTGAAATCAAAGTTCATCTAGAAATCCACTTCATTTTACACAGTAATTTGCTTGATTTACAACGTTTACTGAAAAACCTGTTTTGAGTGTCCTTTTGCTCATCCTATAATATTATTTTTATCATAAATGGTTGAAAAAAGTATTTATCGCGTCTTTGTTATATACAAATTAGGCATGGAATGGTATGTAATGCGCTTGTGCGCCAGCTGACTGTGTCCCTTTAACTGGCTTCGCTCAGCCTCAGAATAAAACACCTGATCATGTCACTTGATGTCAAAAAAGTTGCCAATTTCATTACCGGGAGTCGAACCCGGCCGGGCCGCCTGCAGTAGGTGAAAACCCGGTTCCTAACCGCTAGACTATATGGGATTACACGAAGATAGATGAAGAAATTACAAGTGAGTGAATATAAATAACAAAGAAAGGAAAGGTAACTGAGATCAGTGGATACCTGTATGAGGAAAACAACAATCAAGAAATTTATGAACACTTCATTTTAGAATTTTTGGATAATAATTGAAAAGAACAGCATCAAATAGAGTACCCTTGAATTAGAGCTCCTCTTGCTTCAGGGTAGTGTTTTGTGGTGTCTACCTGGCAGTTACTATCCATCATTTCTAGTTTGAAATGTTCACAATCTTTTTTTAGTTATTATCTTCTTTATTCATGTATTCACTGGTCTCAGTTACCTTTTCTCTCTTTGTTGGTTTTGTTTTTCCACTTTTCTATTATTAATTTCGTGGAATTCCATATGGTCTAGCGGTTAGGATTCCTGGTTTTCACCGAGGCGGCCCGGGTTCGACTCCCGGTATGGGAACGCACTTCTTTTAAGTGTACGAACTTTGCAGGTGCTTTTCTCAGTTTTTATCAAGCACTGAGCCTAGTTAAGTTGAATCTATCAAAATTAGATTTTCTTTTTCAACAACTCTACTACGAGAGCTTTTAACTCGTTGCGATTTTGATTTGGTAATCGATTGAAATTTTTTCTCAACCATTGATGTTGCAAGATTAGTAGATTATCTTTGGTTCTCCATTTCACGCACCTTCAAATACTGAACTCAGTCAGTACTTAGAGCACGGAACTCAACTAAAAATTTCGAATCATTTGATATATCTTTCAAGTACCACCTGATCGTGTCACTTGATGGGAAAAAAATTGCTGTCTCCCATACCGGGAGTCGAACCCGGTCCGCCTGGGTGAAAACCAGGAATCCTAACCGCTAGACCATATGGGACTACTCTAAAAGAAAAGAATAGCAGCAAATAGAGTATCTTAATTTTCACTAAAGCACTCCGTGGTGCCGGAGGATCAATTATTATCCTCTTAAATGTAAGTGAGATAGAAACGTCAAGTTATTTCGATATTCCTACCCTATAAATGTTTGAGAGAAAATTGAAGTGACGGAGAGAAATGAAAGACAGAACTCTTTTAGTTCACTGAGTAAGAGAGGGTTTTCTTTCCTGCTGTGGCGGGAGAAATCATATGATTAGTGTCCTTGCCTAATGGGTTTAGAATGGCCGAGCTGTAGGGACTGAAGCATTGGAACCGAGGTCATACTCAGTACATAATCACGTGTTAGTCATTGAACTTAACGCTCCAGTTTCCTTTTAAGAAGCATATTGCATGTCACTAATGACACAGCACGACAGAGCAAACATTTATCCATGAGGTGTTCCAAGGGTTAGTCTTGAGGAAAGAGGTGACAATCCCTGCTTTTCACGCCTTGTTTGCGCCGACTGTCGGACGCCAAAAGAGGATTATGTACCAACATTCCGTTTCTCTTACGAGTCCTGGAGTAAAATGGCGCCCCGGGATACCAGTTGTACAAAAGCTTTTCCATTTTACTTAGAATTCGTCATTGTAAAGGTTTTCCTCGCCTTTTGAAATCTCGCGTAAAAGCAAATCTGTGGACAATTTCTTTGCGTTCTTGATTGAAAGGTTGATCAATGCTATAACAATGTTAGGGATGCCTTACTGTATCTTTAACTCTCTCAGTTAATGAAGCAAACTAGAAGCAGCCAAATCACATCGAACATCACGAAGATATCTGTAGCCAGTATTTTAATCGTCATTTTTTATTATTTAGGAACCTTGCTCTTCGAAGCGAGATTGGTTACTAAAATTTCTCAGGCTTGCCAATCGAACCAAGTTGCATTTGGGTCGAAAAAAACCCTTACTTTAGCTGTTCTTCTCAGTGTTAATTGTTTCTATCTGCAAAATGCATAGCATTGTATATTAATCCACGAGAAACAAGAATTTAGAGGAATATACAAAGTGTACACGGGCCAACGCATTCTGGATGTCGAAACACGTACCCAAGCATGCGGTCGCTCAGTCGCCACCAGCGACAAAGTGAACATTGCAAAGTACGCAAGAAACGAAATAAATTTTTCTCAAGTCATATCTCGATTGAAGCATCTTGTGAAAAGCAGCTTGATTTCTTTCTACTTTTACCGAGACTGTTACAAATCTGGATTTCTGTTTTTACCTCGCTTAAATCTGGCCTTTCTTATCTGACAATTTTGGTATTTGTTAAATGCAGAAGATAACAAAGAAGTATGGATAACGGATGTACCTAGCTACGCTTATGGGCAGGTCTTGTAAGCAGCTGTTCAACTTGTGACTAGCACATTTTAACAGATCAAGCGGGTATCTGATTAAAACTTACGAATCTCCATTAACCATACCTGCTGTAAATATGAAGATTTTTGACAAGATTTTCATCGTGCCGAATCGTCCGTTGTACACATCGGTCATCCAAGGTTCAGCACTTTCCAATACTGAAATAGATCAAAAGAGTTTGTCAAAGGCGTTTTCAAGTGTAAGCCATTTTGCATAATGAATAGTAACTGGGGAGAGAGAGATATCAGTTTTAGCTGCCAATTAAAACCCTCGGTTTGATGTACAACTAAATGAGACTTTTCAAGAAACTTGTGATGAGTATTCAAAACTGAAAATATTTTACTGTTTGGAACAGTTGCGCGATATTTTTTAGGATCGGGCATTGAACAGAGGGCTTACGCGTTTGGATGTGCTGTACGCCAAGTCCAGGAGTTTCTTCGGCGTTCTTTAACAAAGTTATCAGGAACCGCATTAATGTAAAAAAACAGGCTATATTGGTTTGTTCGCAGGAAGGAGTTTCCATTTCGCTTATCTTCAAATATTTAACTCATCATTACTCAGACTCAGAATAAAACTTTCGATCATGTCACTTGAAGACCAAAAAAACTACGTTTTCCCATACCGGGAGTCGAACCCGGGCCTGGGTGAAAACCAGGAATCCTAACCGCTAGACCATATGGGACTATCTAAACAAAAATAGAATAGTTGCAAATAGAGCGCTAGAGCACTTTGTGCTGGTGGGTAGTTTATATTATTAACCAAAAATTCTAGTTTGAAATCTTCACAATGTTTCTTATTTGCTATTTTCTTCATTTTGCTCACTAATTTTTTTAATTACCACTGTGGAACCCCTTAAGACCCATGTGGTCTAGCGGTCAGAAATCCTGGTTTTCACCCAGGCGGCCCGGGTTCGACTCCTGGTATGGCAATGATCTTTTTTACAACCGTTTTCGAACTGTCTCTGTCGATATTTTAAAGAAATGAATTAAATTAAAAAGTGAACAGTGGTGAAGAAAAGGAACATGAAATGCTTCCAAACTTTTGGATGAATTCTGTGCACTGCGGAAAATTTTAAAGTCAGTGAAATGGAGATCTCAAGATATTTCTATATCCTCACACAGAAATTATTATTATTATTATTATTAAAACTTCCACTCCTTTTTATTGAAGTGGTGCAGAGAAACACAAGACAGAAGTCCTCGAGAAAAAAAGCTCTAAGATCGATCACAAGTAAGAGATGGTCATCTCCCCTGCTGTGGCGGGAAAAGGCATGTGATTTGTGACTATGCCTAATCGGTTTAATATGACCGAGCCGAAGGATTGAACAACTGAGACCGAGGTCATGCTCAGCGGATAAGCAGGTGTGAGTTAGCCCTTGAACCTAACACTCAAGTTTCCTTTCAACATGCATACTGCATGTCACTAATGCCGAACACAGCACGACAGAACAAATATTTATGGTATTGACAACTGATCAGGAAATACGGTTCCATGTTTCATGGGAAGTCTTGAATGGACAGGGGCGACAATCCCTGTTTTTCACGCCTTGTTTGTGCCGAGTGGCGGACGCCAAAAGAACATTATGTACAAACATTCCGTTTCTGCTACGTCTCCTGGGGTAAGATGGCGCCCCGGGGCCCCAGTTCTAGAAACGCCCTTCTATTTTACTCCATTTTACGAATTTGTCACTTGTTAAGTTTCCGTCGACTTTTACCTTTAGATGTTGCGTAAGAGCTTCAAATTTTGGATCAACTCTTTACGCCCATTGAATAGTTGATCGATGTTATAACAATGTTAGGAATTCTACACTGTATTTTTAACTCTTCCCGCGAAGGAAAACGGACCACAATAAAATAAACTAGAAGTTGCCAATTCACCCCCATCATTACGAAGATATATGTAACCAATCAAATCGTTTAGGAAACTGACTTCCCCAGAAGAGCATTCTGTCGAAACACTCAAGCACCGCCAATAACATGGTAGATACAACGTGAAAAATGAAATAAACTTCTCTCAAACGACATCATGCATGGAAGCATCTGATTGTGAAAAATACTGAGCTTGATATCTTTATCTTTACTTAAACTACTGTAAATCTTGATTTATGTTTTTTTCTCCCTTAAATCTGGTCTCTCTTATCTTATGACTTTGGTATTAATTTTGTTAAAAACGGAAAACATATTTAGATCAAGCGAGTGTTTGAAAAGATCTCGCGAATCTTCATTAAATCGTACCTGGTTTGAATGAGAAGACGTTGGACAATTTTAACTTTCGTCTTGCTGAATTTTCCGTTGTGCACATCGTTCATCCAAGGTCCAGCACATCGCAACACTGAAATATCAGAAGACGGTTTCTCCAAGATGTTATAAAGTCAGACATTTTGGATAGCGAATAGTGAGAGGGATGGAAAGAAAAGTTCAGGCTGACAATCATAACAGAACAGTTTTGGGAAGCACATCAGGCCTAAAATGAGAGTTTCCAAGAAACTTGTGTTGAAAAGAGGAAATGTTTTACTGTTTGAAACAGTTGTGATATTTTTAGAACCGGACTTCGACGAGAGGACTTAAACAAAACCATTGAATGGGCCATTCTCCGTGCACTGAGTTTTTAACGGAAACTCCATTAATTTTCTTCGGTGTTTGTCCACGAAGTTAGTAGGCCCCTCTATATGAAACACAAGCTATATTGGTTTGTTTATAGGGAGGAGTTACCAACCTTTTATGAAATGACGAGACGCAAAGTGAAGAAGTAGCTTATGCCCCTTTGCCTGCCAAGTTAGACTAAAGAATGTGCGCTTAACTTATCCAATTTTAATCCACGGATTTGTCGTTTTAAGTTTCCATCGTATTTGGTTTCACAAGGGCAGCCCTGTTCCACTCAGGAATTGAGACTAAAAGATCGTAGCTACTTTAGTAGCCTAAGGGAAGGGCGCTACTTAATCTGGCTTTGATCACAAAAAGCTTAGATAGCATTCTTTGATTTCATGGCTGGCTATACCAACTTAAAAGTAGTTCTGTCAAAAATGATTCAGTTCGTTAATTTGCCTCTATTCCTCTGAGATGGAGAAGATGAATTAGTAAAGCGATTGTATTCTAATGCAAATGTTCATACTTTCATAACTTCCCATGCAGTTGTGTTCTTTTCTAGCACTCCGCTATGGTATGGAGAGTTTAGGCATCTCGGTAATAAAAGGTAGTTATTTTAAGCTTAAGTTGGCTGGTATGCTCAACGCATTACACGGTGCGGCAACTCAAACTGAACTCCCAGTAAAGGAGAATTCAGTTTTTATAAACGAACAATTCATTAACATATATTGCACGGTAGACTGAGAAGGTTTAGCAGGACAAGAATTACGAAGGATACACACTGAATTTCTGATATAACAGACCTCAGGGTTATCATCAAGGGTGTCAACAAAGATGATTTTTGAAACAAAATTTTTACAATATCAAGGAGCATTCATGGCTTTACGCTGCCAAAGAAGGTTGCTTCTTATGTAGTAAACGAACAGCGGTTTACACACACTCCGCAGACTGTATAATATCTAGAATAAGCACATAAAATAAGGTTGCATAGGCGGCAAGGAGGACCTGTCTTAATTCCGAGTTCCTTTCTAAGCTACAGGGGGATATCAACTCTATACACGATGTTCTCCAGTTTGAAAAATTGCATGTCGTAACGATAAAAGATAAAAAATCAGTTCTTAAACATATGTAAATCAAGTCCAATCAAATCTGAACGGAACATTACATGATTAAAGTTTTAATTAAATCACCGGGTTTCGCCGACAGAACATTGTGGTAAAAGAACGCAAAACTACAGTGTATTATTTTAAAAGATAATTGTCAAGACAATTGTATATTAATTAAACCAAAGTGTGTGAAAAATACAATGACATTTACCTGTTCAGAGGAAAATTTGCTCTCTTCGCACCTTGCCCGTTGTTGAAATTGCGTATCCACGAGAAGTTTGAACTCGTTAGAAAACGGTCTTGCTGCTGAAAACAGCACTAGATTGCAAAAAATTGACTTATCTTACTTCGCAGGTAGTTACACCACGAGTAAAACGGGGTTTAACATGAAAAGCATTCGCTGAATTGTAGGAGACGCTCAGTCTGCTGCCAGCTGACGCTGAGGCTAACGTCCAACAGAAATCATAAATCAATCGCTTTAGCTTTCGGTTGGCATGCGCGAAACACGAAACGACGTGTTTTTCTAGATAGCAATAGGAAAGTAAATAAACTGATAAAACTCACTTTAAGGTAAGCAATTAAAACTTCAAAGCTTCTTAAACCGTTTTTAGACTGAAGTGATATTCAAAGCAAAAAAAAAAGAAAAAATACAAACGGCTCTATTCAAAAAGCGAGAAAATTATCGATAAAAATGAGTTTTTCAGCTGCGCACGACATTTTATTGATCGATATAGAATTACGAGGCCGCAAAACTGTCCGGCAAGTGATTTATCATTTAACTGCTATCTTTAAAGTTTGCTCCCCAGATTGATGTTTTCTTTGTTTTAGATTTCCCCACTGAAAGGATTTTGGCTACTATCGGTTCCATATCTGCTAAACAAACTTGGACTCGAGCGCCGGTATTTATTGCCGAAAAGTAGAGCAAAAAGGAAAATAATCGTTTTTCATTTTAAACAGAACTTTAAGAGACCAAAAAACCGCAACTTCGATTATCTTAAAATACTCTTAAGTGATTTACAGCACAGCTTTTCCAGTGGGCAGTTAGGGAAGAAAATTAACAATGTGACTGAAGAACAGGTAATGCCACAAAGTTCACGAACAGCGTCCAGCACTACACTTTCTCTCTGAAAAGAAATTTAAACGCACAAGAAATCCTTCCGCTCGGAGGTAAATCCTCGGCAAGATTTAGACACGCTATTTGTGAAATTCAATAATGGCTTGACAGCTTGACACTTTCAGCTCTTCCTATGAATATAAAATATTTGTCTTTTAGGTCAAAAAATGTGACGTGCAGCCGACGTAAAATATGGTTTTGACTTCAAGGTACTTTAGATCGCCCTTCCAAGGTTAACCCCTGAATAAAAGACACGCTTGGACGTGTCAATTGCTGGAGTATTTCTTGTGCCTCTTGGTTCGCGAGCAGTACGGTAAAGTTGTTCGGTTCACGATTTTTCTGCCCGGTCTTCGATTTAAAACAAAACGTTTTGGCCTGCCATGGGAAAAGATAAATTACAATGGCGGAACTTAAAAGCTTGTGGGAAGAAAGCAGCTGAAGGTACTATTTTATCATTTTTACGAACAATGGGAAGAATGTTTTCTCTTGTACTAGCTGTGTTACAGTTCACGTTCTTTCATCGCATCGCTTTTACTTTGTAAATCGCGACCCTAACATCAGACTACACCTTGTAATTCCTTCTAACCAAGGCCAGGGCGTGGTCTTTATCAGATTTCTTAACCACTGGACAAAATTTTTCTTCAATGTACATACTGTTTATCATTCACGCACATGGGCAATTAAATTAAACTAATTATTTTCCTCTTGACGTTTAGCTGTTTTAATTTTGTTGAAGGAAATTTTGTGATATGTGGTCGGAAAGAATGTTTATTGTGAGTGCGCACGAAGAACGGTTGGGAAAATTGAGGAAGAATTGGCGGCCATTTTGTCTGCCAGCAGCGAAGAGAACTTGCGGAATCGCTTTAGAAAACTTCGTAATCTCAGCGGTTTATAGTAAAACTGCATTATGAATTAAAATTCCTGCATCATTACTAAAGTCTCGAAAGAAACACATTGCAGATTCATGTCATTTTAAACAAACTATTCGTAAGCATGTGCTCTAGTCTCCGTTCATTTTCGCCGTCCGTAAAGTTGTCAGTATTTTTCGTACTTTACTATAGGTTTTTCTTCCTTTTGTGATGTTATAGTACCTCCTTTTCTGATGAAATGTAGCGCAGAAAGACTTTTAAACTCATACACTGTGGTTTGACAAAGGAAATCGAGAACATGGTTAACAGACTGAAACCCCGGGGAAGCCTCCTCGCGGTATCAAACATGTTTCTGTTCATATTTCATTAATTCGTTTTCTGGAGTTCGGCTAAAGTTCTATGAGGACAGTTCAGTTTTTACGGTTACTAATACAGCGATCATACAGACATTTTGTTTGTGAAAATCAGCAGAATGAACTCGCAATTGAAATAATAGCGACTGCGTGATACCTAGCTATTTAGCAAAGTTGACATTTTTCACACCTAGCAAGAGATTCTGTTTATACGCACAATTAACCTCGGTGAAAAAGCTGTTAATCGTTTAAGAGAGTGGCAAAGAAAAGGCAAACTTTCCGCTTCTCTGCTGCTGGTTGCAACTGCGGTAACAAAATGTTGCGACATTTCAAAACACAAAACCTGTCATACGAAGTGACCTTCGAATGCTGCAGCAAAATAGTCTGAAGTTATCTTTAGCTACAGTCATGATATAGGCCATTTTAATTGCAACTTGCATGCTAGAGTTGCAGTAAAGGTTACTGCAGTAAAGGTTACAGTGTATCGAGAGGAAGTGGTTTCTTTTAAGTAGAATTCTTTGTCTTTAATCTGTAAAAAACAGAAAAGATTGAAAACGTTTTATGATCGAAGAGCAAATACGAATGTCGGCTGATGGCGTATTTACAAATTTGTTATCTCAGTCTACTAGTCAGCATCCGATGTCTTAAAACTCAAATCATGGGAGGAAAAAAAGAAAAAATACCGAGGCTCTTAATATCCAATATTTATAGTTTAAACTTTCATCGGCTTTAGTTTGTGAACGAGCAGATGCATGTCTCGATTTCATCATTGCTAGTTACTTGTTCATTCCATATTCTGCCGTGCCTGCTTGGAGACATTATGAAATTAAATTCAAGAGCTCTGTTGAAGTTAACAGTTCAAATTACGTTACATGATGTTTATCTATCTTCGAAATACATATACAAGTATTTCCTACTAGTGCGTTTTGTTTTCAACACAGACGTTGCTTCAATTGCTTCAATTTTCAATACAGTTCAAATGATGGATTAAACAAAAGGGGTCGAAATTGTCATATCCAAAACAATTAAGTTATCCATAAGTTATGTCATATTGAACAAATGCTGTTTGGTAGAAATATTGGGCATAAAGCCGTCTAAAGGTAAGGGCATTTTTCAAAGTTAAGTTTCACTCGAGCGACTCAGTGAGACTCAAACATGTTTAACATGCAGCAGACTTCAGGACTCTGTGATTAAAAAAACTAGCGATCTTTATCGCTACAACTCATGCAAATTTGTTCTTTAGCCTTGAAGGCATAAAAGTGTCTTCTTCAGTATTAATTGTTTTCATTTAATAATTTGCTTAATCAAACATAGAACTTTACAATATATTTGCTATTCAGTGACCCTTGAAAAACTCGTTCAACAACAAAACAGTTTGCCCGGCCCCAGCCGTCACTACGTTCATTTGCTACTGAGAAAAATTCTTTCAACAGCAATTCGTTTGAAATCACATCAGTACGACAGTTAAGATATTCTTCTAGCAGTGACTGTATCTAGCGTGTAGGATTTAAAGAACTACAGCTTAATTTAGTTCAGGAAATGAAAGCGTGCTCGTGTACTCGACGAAACACTAGCTAGTAGGGAACTCATCTCTTTTCGCAGTGGTCGGAGAATTTTGAGCTGCTTTCTTGAGTATGAGTCAGTAAAATTACTTAAAGGAAGTCAGTTGTAGATTTTTATGGCAAACAACAAGGACATCTTGTATACAGGAAGCTGCACATATTAACACACTCGACTATAGAATAAATCGTGGACGAGAAAGGTTTCACAAAATTAATACGATAAGAGAGCTTTGAAAAAGGATTTATTGTTACTGGCATAAAAACGTTTTACACAAATCTTTTAAATATTTTACATATGGTTTATACGAATGTTGATAAATGGAGTTTAGAGTACAGTACTAATTTAGCTGCTGGACTGAGTTTAATCCGTCTAACAAGAGAAAAAGTACAGAATCCTTTCATTATCGAATGATTAAAAATGTTGCTTAATTTACAATAGCAGTCGATAAAAAACGAATATGTCTTAAATTGTTAAAGTGCAATGACACAGAAAGAGAGACGACGCGTGTAGTTGAGTCCACAGTGGCTTCAGTTCACGATAACATTGACGCTTGAGAAACAAAGCAGTGGAACAAAGGGTGAAGTGGCAGAACCTCGTTGTCTCTGTTAGGATGAATCGGCTTAACACCTCATCTATAACCGGCCTACGGACGTCTGACTGAAATCGTGAACAAGACTTCATGTTCTATTTACAATTTCACAATTTTTTTATTTCAACGCCTTGGTCATACGCTCACGTTGGTTCACGAAGTTCTTGGACTGACAGTCAATGAATGCGAACCGACCATGGCTTGACACAAGATTACATGTAGCGAATGAAAATTGAACGTGATTTGTATCACTTAGCTGTTTAACACTATTCACCCGACAGACGGGAAAGAGAATTTTTTATACACCTTAAAGTCTGTACTAAAAGGATTTACGACAAAATGTAATTGATAATCTCAAAACATTTGTAACACATCTATCTTGTACAGCCCCTCCGCATTCCTCTACTTGTTGGTATGACTGGTTTGTTGTCTTTTTTCCACTTCATTCGTCGATTTTGAAACCAAATTTTGATTTGTCGCTCCGATAGTTGTAGCATTGTTGCCATTTCTGTGCGTCTCTCCTTTGTGAGGTATCGTGTGAAGTGAAATTCTTTTTCTAATTCCAAAATTTGATTTCGTTTGTAGGCAACTCGTCTTCGATGCTTGAAAGGCTGTTTGTAGTGCCAGGGGACATCTTTATCCTCTTCTTCGTCTAAATATTTGAACAAATTGAATTCTATTAGTAAGTGATCCGGTAAAGTGTTTGAAGGCAAAGTAGTTTTAAATTCTTGCTATTTGAAGACTTGAATCAAAATATTTCATCCAGCAAAGGGATACAATACTGAATTTTTAAATATTTGCTTTGGGTGAGTTATTCTGTTCTTTATTTTAACTGACCCGTGAGTAATTGAAGTAACTGCACACTCAAACGTTGTTTAAAACCCGTTCAACTTGTACCAAACTCCAAAGTACAATCCTCGCGAATCTTAAACTTGGACATGTTGAGCTTTGCAAAATCGTTTTTAACAAATAAACCTCATCTCCTCTCACCTGTTTTATCTTCTGACTCGCTAGCATCCTTTCCAGATTGGCAGGGCTCTTCGCTTAACTCAGTTGCTTCGTGAGAGGAACTTTCGCTCGGTGATTCAGGAGGGGTTTGAGACGCTGTCGAAACAGGGCTTGTGCGGCTTTCCGAGTTCGTCACCCTGTTTGGATCTCTCAAAGGCGGGCTTGGAGAAGCCACCGGTGGTATGTGAACCTCAGAGTTACGGCTCAGCGGGAAAAACGGTGGAGAATAGTATGATGGCACTCCATAACCGTACATCATAGGTGGAGCATTGAAGTAAGAAGGCGGGCGAATTCTCTGATTTGCTTGATAAAAACAGTCCATGTTAGAGACGCGCACTTCAAAGTAATCAACTGAAAACTGGTTCAGGCTACAAATGAGAGAGGCACCAGCTTGTCGAGAGCAATATTCTTTCACACTAGTCATAATTCAGCGCTATAATTAGATAGGTAGATTAATTTCATGATTGGCTGGTTAACAAATACACTACGTCACAAACTGCTAACTCGGTAAACTGCTGGCGCCTGTTGTACGGCGCGTGCGAGTGAGTGAACCAGGCAATAATAAAACCGGTTGATAAATTTAATTAAAAGCGTCTTTTTCATCTCGGTGTAGACAAAGTATTAAGGCGTGGAAAACAAAAAACAAATCTTTGTCTTGAATAGGATTTAATATTACAAGTTCCTTATCTTTTCATTTAGCGATAAATTAATGCCCGAGTTTCACACTGTAGCGAGACCTGGAGACAAACTGGCTGAGTTCCCACCGTTCACACAAAGAGGGAAGAAATTTTAACACTTCATAATTTCAAGAAAAATAAAATGGACAAAAATAGCAAATCATCCGCATTTTTTGTGACACTTGCTCCGTCCTTATAAACCAGATATATGTTAAGGAGTTGCTTATTTTAACCATTCGTGCGGTTAATAACTTTCGTATTCAAAGTGAATGATTTCTCCACAGCAAACATCTGTTACTGGTCGTTCTCTAGGAGGGTTTTGTCGTTGTCACAGCGGGCTGCTAACTAGAGTTGTACTGACTGGAGAATATAACGGCACAATCTTACACACTGCTTACACAACCAGCGGAAACCAAAAGAATGTTCTACATGCAGGCACGTGCAAAACTCGCGAAACCGAACAAAAAACGGCATGCTTTAATTAATGGCTGAAATTATTTTTAATAACAGTAGATATAGATCTCAGATGCTTCAGCTAGACAAACAGCACGTTTATTAAATGTTCAGTTAGTTAAGATAACAGTGTAGTCGTTGTAATATTTTCCCTTTTCTTCTGAAGCTTGTGATTCATAAATCACTAGTCACTTAGCTTACCTGCAGGTTGCTTTTTTCAAGTGACACATCAATAAGAGTTGTTTGTAATATAAATTAACTGAATGTCCTGAACAATCTTGTGATAATTTTAACAAGTGGGGCTAATTTTTGTCTTCCAATGAAGACTATCAACAAAATTACAGTGTTGTGCATGGCGGGTAGAAAAACGTGCGTAAAATAACTGTAGAAACTGTCGCCGGCGGCGTAACGATGGGAAACGTTTGAGGTAAGCAAGAACATCTTGGGCAAGACACGGTGTTTCCTTTCTGACTCCATGCAAGTGTGGCGGCATTTTCCGCTGTCTAGAGGCAACAGCGGTCTGGAAATACTGAGAATGGCTGTTAATAATGTGCGAAAAGCAATGCTATAAGAGAATCCGTGAACGCCGACATGGGTAAAATGTTTTCCGAAAAAGAAAAAGAAAGCTACAAGAGACAAGATGAACTTACAGGAAGAGAAAACCTTCCCCAAATTGAGCTTGAGTGTGTTGGAGCGACAATAAATGATTTGAATTTAACACTGCTAGCGAGGTTAAAACATGCTCACAGAGGAGGTTAGGCAGTCAAGTCCGGCTGAAGTAAGGCGAATTTGTCAGTAGATAGAACCTTACAAAATTAATGCACCATTGTACATGAGGCAAAAATAGTTTTATTTTTATTTGTTAAGTGACAAATATATGAGCTAGAAGAGCTAATTCGTGCCTGCCCTTTCTCTGCTAATGCATTTCTGAAATTGCTGAGGTAAATGCGATCGCACCGAGCCACGCGTAGAAGTTCTATGTTAAACAAAAGCCGATCGATCTTTTTTGTTTTGCTCTGCTGTGTTTTCAAACAGTAGAGAGAGCGCATTCAGTCGGTCGACTCTGAGGCGCCGGGGGTGGGTAGAACTTCATAAGAGCCGCATCAATAACAATTCCCGTCCAACCTTTGTTTTCCACGCAGTCAACCATCATACAGGACTAGAACAGGGAGCTGCTTTATTATAAAACAAATTTGTTGAAATCAAATAATGAACGGGTTTAGTTCGTTGCCGGCGTGAGATGCCACCGAAAGGCGAATTTTGAAATACACTGAACACTGCCTCTGCAAACGAGCTCAAACAATGCCCTGTACAAGTCACCGGAAATGCGTTAAACGGTTGTGCCATGGCTTTAATCGCTCCATGATTTCGTCTCATTAGAGCTTAATGAATTACACTGTAGTCCATCAAACAGACATCAACTTAATCGGCGCATGCTAGGCTCAGCATGTGATCGACCACCAAATCGTATAATAATGTCCTCGAAAATCAAATGAAAGAATATTTTATCAAATGTTAGCAATTCAACCCAGACCAGTTTACTGAACATGACTGTTGAAAGTTCTAGTTTAGCGACTTTTCTTTGTGATTTGTTTGTTTGTAGCTAGCAGAATCTGATCTACAGATCAGCATGTAAACGTCTATTATTAAAACCATCATGGATCATTTTCATGAACTTTTTTTATTTTTATAGGTACTACAGAGGCGTGATAACTTGGTTAGAGTCAGCTGGTTCTGGAAAGCACGAAATTACGGATCAAATAGGCAGACTGATATTTATCAACTTCATATTTGCAAAGAGAAGATCTTTTTTAAATTAATGACATGATTTAGACAGTTGCTATTAATTTCTTGTTCCTTGCGTGCTTCATATGGTATGCATATTGCATATTTGAACGAGCCTGTATATTCATTTTCAGTTTTAGAAAACGTCGCAAACCTTTAGAAAAAATACGTTATTCGTTCTTGCAGAAAGATACAAATTATTTTTTACTCGCTATCACTGTTGATCATTTCAGGACAAAAAGGCACATTTGTAAACAGACCTTGCTCAAAATTTTCCCCCTAAAAATCTTTACTTGGTTAAATAATAAATTATGAATCTACTCTGGAATTATTCACATTTTCTAAGTGCTGTCCAATTGTTTCTTTGTCGTTTTGTTCAATTATTACTTAAGTTTCATTTCCGGGATCTGTTCGTTCAGGAAACACTCGCTATTGTAGATAAAAATAAACTTGCGGCTTATGTCATTTCGTTTTCTTCGGAAGGTTTAGCTGAACCTAGCCTCAAAAACAATAAAACGGTTCAAAGGTCTTCCTTCTCTTGAGAGTAAAACAGCCATATATTTGCATTTGTTCTTCGTTGTGAACGTTCGGAACTGGCAATCTATAAATTCTTCTTAGAGATATCCATGCTTCATGAGAGAAATACTAGCCTATTTCGGAGAAATTGTGTAACATGTGTAAAGATGATGATTTTCGGTAATTCGGGTGATTCTCCCGACCTATATATCTCATAATGAAGTGAGGCAAAGAGGAGAAATTCAGAAGAGATCAGTAAATAACTTTGTTGTAAATATGGAACAAGTACGTGTTACTGTTTGTAAGTGTACATTGATGGTAAGAAAATGGAATGGAATTGCCGCGCGTGAGTGAATTTGCTAATTTGTACCTTCATATGAAATGGCTCCCAGGTAGTATTTAATTTATAAAAATTGCCTTCCTTCAAAATTCAATTTCCGTTTACAAAGTTACCCCTCTCCTATCTAACTGATCTCTTGTTTTTCTACAAAAGAACGGATGCTCTCTTCCAATTGATGTTCAAGACGGACATTTGTGGTATTTGACCGGAATATAAATAAACTATTTTTAAAAAATGATGGAAATGAAACAATAAAATATTTAGAGCATTTAACGCCAGTTTTCTTGATTTAACTCGTGAAAATTCTCCCGATTCTATTTGGTTTCCCGTCTGCAAATTTCATAGATCGAAAGCCTCCTTGAATTTGCATTCTTCACTTATTGGCATTTGGGTGCAGTAGCCTCTGGTTGTAAAGGAGTAATGCATTACATGCATTAAGAGGGAACCCCGCATCGTAACGAACAACGAGTTTCCGTTAGAATATGAAACCTGGAAATGGATTTCGGAAGGAAGAATCATTGCGAGATTTACGATCCTGGAAGAAGTGTAAATGTTTTAGACAGCGAGAACGCGTGGGATCAGGGAAGTAAATTTTTATAAATTAAACAATCTTAGTCGGATGTTACACGAGCTGTGATTGGCTCAGTATAATGGATTTTATGTGACGCTCTTAATTTTAAATTGTACCACTGAATTACTTGGTAATGGCGTCATTTCATGAAAGCAATAAGGGAATATACCGCTTGAGTCTAGCTAAGCCTTGTGCGGCGTTCCCTCCTATTGAAACACCGTACTTCTGCCCAGTTTTCTGTGTCAGAAGACTGGGAACACCTGGCGTTGTCTCAAATATTCCAATGATAGCCAGAGACGATACATTTGAGAATGCCTCTGTTATGTTCGATTCGGTAATAGAGAAAATTCAGGTTCACAGTTAATAAAGGTGTAGGAGGACACTGTAAAACTTGTCAATGGCTCAGACAATAGTTATTACCGTCCCCTGTAGAAACATTACGTTCTTGTGTAATGATCAGTTATGTATTTCTCTTGTTCATCTCAGTACTCATGACAAGTCATCGGTCATTTTCTTGAAAGCTTACAGTTTAAAATTGTTCTCAATACATTCACCTGTCTCCAATAATTGCTGTCAAGTTTACTCTAAATAATGATTACGACGATTTATCCGAATTACATTAAGTTCAACCAGACCAAAGATGTGGTTGAAATAGGACAACATTATAGCAGTAGATAAAGCCCCTAAACTGGAGTATTCACTAAGTTAGATTTTACCGCTGAGTCAATCAGTCACACAAACTAATTAAAAAATATTCCAAGTTCTGCCAAAATACATACAGCGGTTTTTGATATTTTACATGGTATGGTAATTGAATATCTTTTCGTTTTCCATTTCAACGTATTAGAGCCTCTAGGGAATCAAACCAAAGTGTTTTCGTTCATGCGCAATCACTTGTTTATCCCCAACATCGATGTTTTTCGGGTATCAGGCCCCTAAAAAAATAGCACATTCTGCTGATAAACTTCTCGTTGCCTTGACTAAAGTCACGCGTTTATATTTCCTTAACAACAGCTGTACAGCTCTCGACCCGTCAAAACAAAAATTGAAATTTCCGACTGTAGCTAACAACAAAATCAAGCTGGTTTAGCAGAACTAAAGTAGTGGATGAACGACTACCTTTTTTTATTTTTTACAGTAAAAGAAATGTCTTGGCCTAGTCTGACTTCGTCATTTAGAAATGCTCCAACATTAATCGACTCTATATAATTTTAGTTCAGTATTTATAAAACTAAAGCGCAATGACACTAAGCGTGTAGTTTGTAGTCCAAGTTTTACAATATGATTGAAGTGACGACATGGAGAAGAGAAAATTAAAAAAGGAGGCCAATTATAAATGCAACCATTACTTAATAACGAGGGAGTTAAAAACATGATCGTAATTGAATATTATTTGGCATACTTGAATTTACTATCAAGACATAAGTAAGTCTGACCGAGACTGGCTGCGGATATACCAAAACTGAAGTAAAATAATATTCTTCCTTCGAATCTTTCCCTCTAGCGGGAGACGCCCTTAACGTTTTTCAGTCATAATTTTCATTATGTGATTGAAGTCATTGAATGTGGACTTTTTATTCATTGACTCAGCTGAAAGGCGGAAAAAATTGACTGGTCTTAAAGTGATAGATAAATCAGTTTATTCAAAGTGGAAAATTTTGATAATTTAATGCCCTGTGGTGGTAAAATACATGCAACCGAGCGATCCGTTTGAGACCAGACTGCCTACATTCCGGCGGGAACGCTGTCCGTTGCCAAGGCTTTAGTCACAAGACTCTATCAGCCATGCAAGCCATCCTTGATGCACGTGCTCCAAGGACCAAATATGGAGTACAGAGCACACATGACCAATGGGCAATTCTCTGACGCACGTGATATGCGACTGCTTCTGAACCTTGGCGGGAAAGTTCAGAGTGCGGGGTATCGTAAACAGCCAGTCCTGTACAACCGGTGTTTGCACCATGTTTTTGGATATATATAAGGCTAAAAAATACGGTGATTTATTTCACACCTTGGTAAATCGAAGATAATATTTTCTCCTCAAAGATGGACTTTTGCGTCAGAATTTTGAGCGACCTTGACTCTATAAATTTAGCCAAACGCCTTCTATACGAAGTCTATATCCGTGAGATGGGATGGGAGTTCCGTGAAGACGGGCCGACCGGCTTTCGTGTCGAAAAAGATAACCAAAACAAACCGATTCTATGTGACGCTTTTGACGAGTCATCCATTTGGTTTGGTGCCTACAAAGAAGACGAACTGATTGGAGTGACCCGTGCTGTTCAACGAAATAATTCCCTCGGAAAGCTCGACATCGAGCTGTACCCGGCCAGCCAATTACCGTCCATGAAAAGAGTTCTACAGCAAAAAGAAGATCATCAACTGATTGAGGTTCAACGAGGGGCCGTAGCGAAGGACTACAGGGACACAAAGCCGAGCATTATCCAATTACTTCTTCTGTTCGTGTTCACTTACGCGCTTGACAAAGAACTGAGTGTCATTTGCCCCACAGTGTTCCCCATGTTAGAGACATTATTCAGCCGAGCTGGAATGAAGCTTGTAGAGAAAAATTTCACGTACGGTGAAGGTTGCGACGAATGGCCCACCTTCATCTTTTACTGTTCTTCATCCGACTTGGCTCAAGTTGTCGGGAGACTCAAGAGCGCAGATGGAAAACGAAAAGCAAGTTTTCTGCAAGAAAGAGGCCTTCAATCTAAAAGAAGCAAGTTTCTCGTAGTGTAACAGACCCTAGTTTTTGGAACTGGTCGTCATTAAGTTTGGGATCTACAATTTTCGAGTGATTTTAAATTAAACTGTGACTTCAAAAGTGTCGACAAGAGGGTATGTCTATTACTATTTATTGCTTTATTCATTTGCGCAAAAGTTCTCATTGTATATAGTATTAACAATTTATTTGAGCATGAAATCTCTGGGCTTTTCTAGGTAAACTGATAGAATAACTCAGGTGGTGTATGAATTTCAAATAATGTTCAATGGCTTACAGAATTCAAAGGTGTATTCACGCTTTTGTCGCTAAGATGTGCGTCAAATATCGAATGTTCTTTAAGTGTGTGCTGATAGTTTCTGTTCAAATATATGTATAACGGAATATTAAGATTAAGAAAATAAATTGTTTATTTGAATCATCTTTTGTCTTTGACTGTTTTTTCAACTGTTTTAATTTACTGGCGAATTGCATGCAGTCAGTTTTTTTAGTACATAACAAGCTATTACAAGCGACTCGGCTTACCCGGCTTACCCGGCTTAACGAAGCCGAGGAAACTTAAGTTAGACATAAGCGTCCCAAGCGTTCGTCCTACCTTTTTAGAGGTTAACAATTGCGCTTTGGTGCTGCTTAGACACAGTATAAGAGCCGAGAAAACAAATTCTTTGCTATTTGCAACTGAGAAAATAAAAGATCGGGGCAGCAAACAAAGTAAAGAAAAATATGTTTTTGTACAAATTTCTTTATTTCCAGTGTTACTTCCGGAGTTGTAATACCTGTCGCAGTTCGTACCATCAGTTGTCGGGTTTTGTGCTGTTCGCAGCTATCGCTCATTGTGATGACACCTTATTGCAATCTTTCACAACCCAGCATTGACTGTCACATCGTCGTAGTTTGCATAATTCAGATGAATTGGCCATAACATAGGACGTGACTGTCATTATCGCGTCTTCTTTGGTTTTATCAGCTCTCGTATTTGTCGTAAAAATGGGTTACAATTCAGAAGGGGAATTGAATATCATGAAATACAGTCAATAATCTGGCAAAATTTAACAATAGAAATATCAAAACACTATACTTGATATTGCGGATGCGCAACTTTTTTAATATTAATATTTTTTGTTGTTGCTGTTTAAAAAATGTTCATTCATTATTATTTGAAAATATTAAATTCTATTTAAAAACAAGAAGGGTAGAAAACCGATATGGTAAATAAACAGGAATTACTACTTTCTTTAACTTCTCGCTCTCGGAGTCGTTCGTGAAGTTTGCTATGCCCATGAAAAGAGGAAACAAAATTTCTCATCGTTAAAGTGGCACTATGATCAAATACTCGAGATCCATAGCGTAGCCAATCCAAATGCAGGATTTGCATTAGTCCACTAGTTGGGTGATACCAATGACAATTAGTACAGCAATTCGCATAAAGATAACGAAACTTTGGCTCATATTGCAATTTTCTCCATTAATTGTTATTACAATTTCAACACGTGCGGTATTTGTGAGAAAATGACATCGTTTCATTTCTCGAATTCTCAACCAAGACTTGGAAGAAAGAAACATAATGGCGGCTGTAACTTTCTTGGAAATAAAGGTCCAAGAGCCGCTAGCTCTAATATTCTTAATAGTAAGATTAAAATTTGGCAAGATATCTGTATTGCTGGCTTTCACGTGACTTCACTAAAATTCAAACTTTAGAACTATTGATCCTCCTAAGATTTTACTTTGATGATGTGCAAGAGCAGCTAAAAACTAATATTCATACAAATTTTCACTCCGAATGGGTTCTTGGTTTAGCCATAAACTACGCTTCAATTTCTAAGCTTTTGCGTGACGCGGCATTTACGTGACTGGCGAGAGAGCTGTGATGTTGGTTTTAAAAGTGACTTATTTCGGGGAATTCGGCTATCTGAACAGTTCTTGTATTACAATAAAGTATTATCGTTACGTTATTCAGTTCTTCGAGAGAAATTCACGCTTTTGTAGCAAAACTCAGTGACAGATGTTTCTGCTGGTTTCCGGCCGCCATGTTGGTGTCCATCTAGGTGGGCACCAGCATGGCGTCTCCATACAAATCTCTATAAATTTGGGGAAAACGTTTCTCCGCATATCTTCCATAAGGAAAATTGCTGTGACCTGAATCTTGGCGAGAGTCTTTGCACGTCTACCTTCTTTCTTTTTCCTGATTCTGGACTTAATCTATTGAACGGTTTTGATTTTTTATTTTGATCTATTTTGAATGGCGTGACACTCAAAACCAGCAAATGTAAAAAAGCGGATATCGAGAATTTCGTCACAGTGGCACTTTTAAGAATTGTTACAATACATCACTGCTCGGATTGTAACAATGAAGGACAACTTGCGACAGGTGTGTTTTTATCAAAGTGATACGCAATCTGATCGTGTTTTCAATTTGAGACAGTTCGATTACAATTTACGAATACTTTGTTATAATTACTCCGCTCGGTAGCTCGTCGCGCGACCCGCTTTTTCCGATCGTCCCTACTGACCGAGAGCCTGGAAAAGGCTAAATTTACGACAGGTATTGCATTTCATTATCCATTTGCTTGGCAATGTATGAACATTTTAAGGAGAGAGTCTATCTTGATCAGTTTAAGAATTAAAGTAATTAACCGGATTAAAGTCTTTGCCTAAGTAGGTTGTCAATCATCCACTTCATGACGTTAAAGGTACAACTTGACTCTGCTATCCGTTTGACGGTGAAAACAGTGACCCCGGTCTCAATTGAGGATCACTTGATCATCGTGTTTACAGTTTAACTGTTACCTCCTAACCTGTGTTCCATAAAACATGGAAAAGCATTCCTCTATCCTTTCACATTCGATAAGCCGGCTTCTTGGGCACACGGATGATGCGTATCTTTACAGAACCGAACGCTCTTCACATGTCACATCAGATTATGGTACAAAAGAGAAGCGCAAATCTTGTCAAGACGAATCTCCCCAAACAAGCACTGAAAGAGCGCGTTCGCCAAGAGATTTAGAGCACGAACTAAGCATATATCCTTGGATGGAGATTCATAGATCAAATCAAGGAAAGAAGATGAAAAGTAAGAGGAAATTAGATTGTATTCCCTAGTTAGTCCGTGATGCCAAGCAGCCATCAAACCTTGTAAGCGCAGACAGCTCGAGGTGTTTTGTTAACGAGGTGTCTGCAATAACAGTGATATGGATTTACCTTAGAAATTCAGGGTCATTTTTTGCTCTTGAAATATGAGGACTTTTATGAGGTCTTTTTAAGAGTGTAGAGGCCCTGATATTTTTAGGCTGGCATTTTCCAATGTTGTATTTCGGGGGGGCTCTGATTTTGGGTTATCATTGCACTATTTCAGTTCGTCTGGTGTAAGTCTTTAATTCTTTTGTTTTTAGTTCTTGTGAACCACGGCCCTGTCCTATGCTGCAGCAGCAGAAAACTTTACTTCAACGGTTTTGCTATCGAACGTAACAGTCAAACCTGAGTTTTGTCCCAAATTCAACAGGCCTAGAAGAATACAAATATATGAGAAACCACACAAGATTCTACGTAGAAAAAATGGCATGTAAATGTAAAATTTAACACCTTTGATTGCTGTGACACCTCTCCGCAAACAGTACCACATTATCTTTTCCTGTTTATAAATGATGTCATTATGGCATTGTTTATCTTAGCCACGCTCGGCGCCATAGTTAACATTATGTGTGTCTTCAAAAACTGAAAGTCTCAGTTAATCGTCATGTCATCTATGGAGACCACACACATATGCACGTAACACTGAGGCAGCACAGTTTAATGCCAACATGTAATTTCTCTTAACAGTCTCACTTGTGACTTTCAACGGGTAGTGAGAAAAAAGGTTCTTATCAGCCTCAGGTTGCCGGTATTGCTCGATATCAATCAAGGAAGAGAGAGAATTGTTTCGCTGAGAACGTATTACTGTCAAATCAACGATTTGTTAGCTAGCACCTCCTGGTAGGAACAAAATTTAAATGCTATGGTTTCTTTTGAAGAATGTTTTCGATTATTGCCGTAACACGCCAAACATATTATCATGCAGTGCGTCCGAATAGAGTGAAATCTCTTTAATTTACTCTTTCGCGCCCAGTGTTGTCCCCAGACAACATCTGGAGGGGTAGATAAAGAACAAATTGTGAAGTTATCAATTTGGACGTCAGGATTTTTTTTGTGATAAACGACTAACTCAGGAGACACAGAGCTTTCCATACGTGTATCCATTTTGAAAATGGACCAAATGCTGGCAGAGCTGAAAAAAAAAATGTTTAATTATTGTTGCAAAATTTCTTGTAAAATTGGTCATTTCTCTTAATTGATCAATGCCTCATTTGCCAGTCTTTTCAACGGTCAGAACCGAACCTTTTGCAGCTGATAGAGAGCAAGTAAAGATTAGAAAATAGCGAGAGAAGAAAGAGAGAAAAAAAAGTCAAGGATGAGGACGCAGGACACATTCTCGTCCCCAGAGGCCGCGCTCCTTTTGGTCAGCACCAAGAATCGCGACCTCTGGCCAGGTCCAACACCGGAAGTCCCCGATTCACGGGTTCCCGTCTTTCTGCGCATGCTCAGAGTCAAGTCTGACAAATCTGATTGGTTCTGGTCTCAATCTATTGTGTTCACAGAGCCATTAAAAACCGGAATGTCGTTGGACCTGGCCAGAGGTTCCCGATTCTTGGTGCTGACCAAAAGGAGCGCGGCCTCTGGGGACGAGACTGGGCGGGACAAAAATTTCAAAAAACCATTTGAAGGTAAAATATTCGGCTTCTTTGGAGTGACACTTCCTAGCCATGCGCACACCAATATCACCCGGGTAGTGGCAGCTACGTACAGCTGTTTCGACCTTGTTAGACCTCATCAGCATGGCATAGCCGTCGGACATTAATAGGACTAAAAGCCCTATGTAGTCTGCCGTTTACTGCCAAGGCGGGTGCAAAGCGCCCCTTTAAGCGCTAATCGTGTGTGAAAGGGTTGGGACCAGAGACGGCATCCACTGAACAGAGGGGTCTATTGATGGAAGAGTTAAAAAATTACCGGTTACATGTAGCCAAGACTAAGGCCAAAGAGTCCGGCGCTTACGGTAGGTGAGACTGAGCTCTGCGATAGCAGAAGACAAACAATGGACTAGCGGAAGGCCCGTTGTATAATTCATTCTTCTCCTCTTTCCCTTATCCTTGTTGTCCTAGAATTCGTTCTTAGGATGACAGTCAAAATCCATGATGGTAAGTTTTCCTTCCTTAAAACCTTGCTTTAATAATAGGTTATGAAAATACGACCCTTGCTCTCTGCCCCGCGAAACTGCCTGTTCTGCGGGCTAGTTATAGACAAGCATAAGAGTGATCCTTGTATTTGATCAGTTCATATGCAAACTGGAAATGCAAACAAAATATACCCATGAGAACTAGCCGCCGGAGGGGAGACTCGGACATAACGGGGATGCTTATCGCATCTTATAGGGATTAAAAACAGCGGTTTTGGTCCCTCTTGGGGTGTTCAGCCTAAAAGATGCACAGCGGGAGCTTTTACGGTTAATTGTTTTAGCTAGCTAGGGTATTGCGCCGAAAAGAGGTGGCAGGAGGTAATATGTTGTCGGCAGAATTGGTACCAGCTCTTAGGGGTGAAAAAAGCTTCAAGCCAAGACCACAAAACAGGATCTCGGTACATTCTAGGGGTCTTTTCAAAATTTCACACGAGCATCCCCCCGTCCTTTTTACTGGGAGTCTCTCCCCGGGGAAATATCGGGGGTTTTAAGATGACGTCAAAATTCAAACGGCAAAATTATTGATCCTCCTGAGATTTTTACTGTCATGATGTGTAAGAGCAGCTAAATTATATAAAAAACTAATATTCATACAAATTTTCGCTCCGAATGGGTTTTTGGTTTTGTGATAGACTACGTTTAAATTTCTAAACTTTTGCGTGACGCACATATTTACGTGACGGCCGAAAGATCTGTCATGTTGGTTAAAAAAGTTACTTATGTTGGTGTCCATCTACATAAGCACCAGCATGGCGTTTCCATACAAATATCTATAAAGTTGGATAAAAAATATTTCAGCACATCGTGCTTAAGAAAAATTGCTGTGACCTGAATCTTGGCAAGAGTCTTTGCACAATGATCTTCTTTTTTTTCCCCATCTTCTAGACTTGACACTGAAACTGACCAGCACTTACCTCTATTTCTGCGTTTCCGACTTACCACAAAATTTTCAATTTCCCGCAAAACAAATTAGCTCGCTTTCATTGTTTCATACACAATGGATGATAAAATAGGCTAACATTACCAGATTACCGCTTACAAGCCATGAAGCTAATATTAATCGCCCATTTCCAAGTTAACCTAAGCCTCTCTATAAAAAGCGAGGCCTGGTACATAACCATCCACTCGGAAATGGCCATTTCAGTCCAACCATAGTTCATGATCAGAATTAACTTTTTGGGTTACTTCTCAATCTCTATGATTAACACACAATATAAGGGAAGTTTATGTGGAAAAGAAGTGTACACCGTTCATGAACAACTGGTTTCTGTGTTTTGTGTGTTTATGAACGGAGACTGGAAAACTGACCGAAAAAGGCGAGGTCGCTATCCAGGCTTCTTGACTGTACAAGCTTGGCCCAATAAATTGTCTCACGGGAAATAACAGCGGTTATCCCGGAGCACAATATGGAAAATAGGCAAATAGATTCGGACTACAAGTCTTTTCCTGAATTTCTCAACGCATACAGCTGAAACCAGACGAACAGAATCTCAAAATCTCTTTTTGCGCCCTAAGACGTCACGAGGTGCCCGCGGTGTTCTTGTCTAGATAGATCTTGTACTTGGCCCACGCTGCAGCGTAACAAGAGGGAATATTACATGACACTGAAAGCCCGTTTTAAGCTTGCGCGTAAGCATTAGTATGTGTAACAATAAGCAACATTCGAAGTGGTAAGATGCATATTAGAACTGACCTTTTTTATGAGGAAAATTACTAGACAGACGGCACTACTTCAATACGAGTGCCTTATCGCTTCTGGTCCGACCACGTATGTTGATTTTTGCTTATGCACAAGTGAAAACCAGCCGTCCTTTAAGATAAGTTTCATTCCCCCGGCTCTTTTAAGCTTTTTTTATTTGATCTCCTTAACTGAAAAACGCCGATTTAAGATAGGTCGCATTGTCATCAAACTCAATGCAATAAAGATTACTTTTAAAACCGGCCTTTAAATCAGTTCCATCTGTTAATTGTCTTCATCGTGTGAAGGTGAACTGAACACTTTGCTGCCAAAAAGAGTACAGTGGCTGATTACTGATCGAAACTGTGAAATCGTCTGCTAACTGCTTTTGAGTTTTTATTCACAGTTAAATACTAAAATATCTACGCGGGCCAATCGATTATCTCATGCGGAAGATAACTTTTTGAGAGTGACACCTAAGTTGGAAATAGTAATTCTCGCTACTGATTGTTGTATTCTGTTTTGGTTTTGGGTGGGAGAGTTTGGTTGTACCTCAAGATAATTTACATATCCTTTTCATTCGTCTGCCAAGCAAGTATTACATTGATGTACAAACCGCAACAGAATCTCGATCGCACGAGGGACCTTTTGTTTACGACTTAAGTCAACTTTAACGCGCTACACAGATTTTACTGAAACTGTAATCTTAAAGGATTTTGTCTGTACGGAACTCGATACGACCTTTGAGCCCTCCTGTTTTGTACTTTACTAGAACCTTACAACTGAGCACGATCGCGCGCGATTGATGTTTGCCACGTGAAATCATGAGATCGTAAAAAAATTCCACATTTCGCAACTCTGATCTGCTACCAAATTGAAAACAACCGACCCGAAGTCGTCTCTTCGTCTGAGTATTCCTTACTGGGCGAGACAATTTCTGCCTATAATTAAATATTCAGCTCGCACCACTCGGTTTAAACTAATTAACGCCAGACAAACGGGGGCCATCTTTGATTCTCGTCGAACGATTTGTTTTCGACTGTTTCGGTCTTAAACGAATCCAATACACGTTTATTAAGTCTCACAATAATAACAACAAGTGTTTTAGACTATGCAAAGGACGTCTATTTTTTCAGGCAGGGAAATCCAGTTTGTTTAAAGCTCAAAATTGCGACAATTCATCCGGGTATCACCTGCTGGTGTTATTCTCATTTGGGATGGAGGAGTGGAGTCCTAATGTCTAGCGCCCATTCTTCCTGGACAATTTAAATTTCAAAACAAATTCCGCGTTTGATCAAGCCGCCGGTTTAGCTAGGAAATGTTTTGTTCAAGGAAATCGTGATTACCACTTTTAGTGCAGCTTTGAAATAAAAACAATGTACATCGTAAATCCGGGTTAAAGACCAGTGTCAAACATAACCAGCAGGAAATAAGTAACGATATCGGATTAGCCGGCTAATGAGTGCTAATCAATTACGCCAGGTGCTGTCTTCGAGGATTTAGAAATTGAAGGAAACCACGCCGGAAAATAAAATAGCCATTTTTATGGAAATCGAAAGTGTTAGCAACGTTTTAGGTGTCAGTAACTCAAGAAGAACAGTGCGTTAAATGAACATTAAATGCAAGAGGCAACCAAGAACACAACAGATGACAAATATTCTTCATTTCAAGCAAACTCCGCTGTTTTCTTCTGTTTCAGCTATCGATTTAGTTTTAGTGCTTCTCTTAACAGTACATTTTTACTTATTTAGCTGGTACTATTTCAGAATTCATACCGTTCACAACGCCAGATGCTCTGTTCCATAGGAAAGGCAAATTACAAAATTAACAAAACGTTCGGCGATATGGCTCTGTTTTTGACAGGGAAAATGATTTGATCGATGAGGTATCAAGCCAAACTATGCGAAAACAGAAGCGAAACACGTACTTGGTTGAGCAATGCCAATCTCTGGAGCTATTTTCTCGTCATCTTGTGTTCTTTATAGCCTGTTTTTTCTGTTTATAAGAGCTATTATAGTCTTAAGTTTTTAACAAGAGCTTAAGAACGATTAACTCGCCAACAGACATTTCGCAATCTAAACGGCATCAGTTCCTTGATTTGGCGCCGGTAACCAAATTACATGTATTCAGTCCAAAATGATCTTTGTACATGTTCCGTACAATATTGTATTTGTTATATTAAAGTAATAGGTTTTCACCAAAAGATGAGGGGAAACGTTTCATACGGCAAAGGAAACAGTCACACTGCTCGAGTTAGTGGGTCCAAATCGTTCCGACAGGTAAGAAGATTTATGTTTCCGCTATAGGTAGCCGTAAAAAATTCCTTCACAAAACGACGGCTTGTCTTAAATGATGAATTACTCGGAAAAACACTGCAAGCGCTTTGTGTATCCCATTACATACCATAAGTGAAATCTAGAGGCAGTTGTGAGCAGTCTGATTGGCTCTCAGCGAATCACGTGCCCAAAAATAATATATCTTTCTTTCTTTGCTTGTTGGTGCGTGGGACAAACAACGGCAGTGTGCCTATTGAGTCTTGTCAACGGTCAGCATTGATCGTCATCCAAAGGTCAAAAAATTGGTCAACTTTGTATTGTCTTCTATCAAAAACATATTCATCTTTCTTAAGGCCCCCATTTAAGAAGCAGAGTTGTGGACAAGTCATGCCAAAAGCAAACACTCGTTGTTGCCAAGGCAAAAACGACACGGCTGAACAGCCTGATGTACCGTCGCCTTCGAACTCGTGCAAAGAAAATTCCTGCGACAGCTTGGAGGACGAAGCGACTAACTCGCCGAAACAACCTGCCTCTACTGAAAACAACGCACAAATATACCCTTGGATGAAGGAATTTCGTTCAAAAGGTACGAAACAAAGTCATTGCAGGAGTTTTTGTCCTAAACACGAAGAGGGACAGATTAAGTGGGTGGGGATCGAAAATAACCCTTTAGCTCTGTAGCTGATTTCTGCACGCACTGATTTTTCCAAAATCGTCGAGAAGCAAATCTCTCGAATATTTAGGTTTCGCACGAACTGAGTGCAGTTGTAATGTGTGTTGCAGGTTAAGTTTGTTAATTGTGGGGGATTAGCGAAGAAGAATAGATGAAGAATTGGCTCGCCAGCATGGCGCTTCTTCATTGTGGAACAGTTTGCTCCGCCATTCGAAGGTGCGAATCGCACTATTTTGTTGTCTCGACGTCAACAATCCAACTTATTTCGCTTGAATGGAAGTTATAAGACACAATTGATAAGATTGTTTTGTTATGCTAAGGTGAAAAGACAGTATTTTGGGGTCTTTCAAAGAATTCACACGTCATTGACGCCAGAAGCAAAAAGACCAATCGAGGCGCCATGTTCAAAAGTGTGGTAATCCTTTTGCCCTTGCTGTGTGGCGTCCCAAATCTTGTTGTAAGTCTCAGAAATGTCCTAATTAACCACAAAACAGTCTCTTCTCAGTTACTTTAAGTTGCCTGCAAATAATCTTGAGTAACAACAGCAAGAATCGCTAAGTAATATTTTAAATAAGTGAATTGAGGTTTAATTTCTGCAGGCGTGCTTGATTGCCAAGTCAAACCTGCACAGAAAGTTACATCACAATGAGTTGTTTTTCTCTAACTTGATCGAAACCTCTAAAATCTCGTTTCTAGCTTTGTGAAATTTCTTTCAATTTAGCTCAAAGCTGCATGTTCAGAAATGTTTCAAGCTTGCATAGTTGTGCTTGGAAATAGAACTTGAAATCAGACCTGTCAAATTCATCTACTCGCTCGTATAATCATGACCTTGCTCGAATCGGGAAGCTTTGCCGATAAATAAAAACTATTGTAAGATTTGCAATAATACTCTTTCAGTCTTCTTTTATATAACTCTATAGGCAAAGCTTCATAGCTGTTTGTTATATTTTTTTTGGAAAAACTCGCCGCAGTGTTTTGCCTCAAAATTGGTATGTCCGAAAATCTAAATTCTTAAGATTTTGGATGTTACCAGTTCTCCTTCAGATATTTTGGATGTTATAAATGATTCTTCTTCAGATATTTCAGTTTTGTTGCCCGTCAAATATGAGAGAAACCGGGCTGTGGAGTTGTAACTTGCAATATATCACTAGCTATTATGCTTCAAGCATTGAAATTAATTTTATGATCTGACGACGGAATTCCCTTGCCGGACATTTTGGTGAAGTGAAATATAGTTAAGCAAAATTATTGAACTACAATTTTGAATCAAATGACACGTTAAGTTCAAATACATTCGTACTTGTTTGGGTTATCTTTGTCACTGTTTAAGCGGTAAATTGTAAATCGTAAAACAATTTATTGCAACACTTGCTGTGACGGGTAAGCTGAACAAGATTATATGCAAGGTGAGAACATTTATCAGTACATTCGTCCAAGGCATGTACATAACAAATCTATCTTTGTTTTTAGGAGTACCACAGGAAAAAGACGATAAACTTAACCGCACAATTTACAGCACGAGACAGCTTGTTGAACTGGAAAAGGAGTTTCACTACAACAAATACCTGTGTAGACCGAGGAGAATCGAAATTGCTCAATCGCTTGGACTGACCGAGAAACAAGTCAAAATTTGGTTTCAAAACCGGAGAATGAAATGGAAAAAGGAGAACAAGGTTGTGGAAAAAGCTCTGGAATTCGAAATTCAGGAGCGAGTGAGGCAACTTAGTTCTCAAAACCCAAATGGTTTTGGCAGTTTATCGGCTATGGTGAACTTCAACTCGCATCAAAATTCGTCGTCCGCATTCAGTGAAACAAACTCTCCTCAACAAATGCGAAACTACAGCTATTCTGCTCCGATACAGAACTGCAATGGCGGCTTTATGGACAGACAAAGGACACTGTGGAGCCAAGGGCCATTGCAACACTTCTAATGACCACGAGTTATCATTTCTTATTTTACGCGAAGTCCGCCAATATTTCGCTGTAGCTGTCACGCTCAGGTACATTTTTGACAACCACGGGTGCGATAATTCGCCCAGAGACGATGTTAATCTCATTATTTCTCCTTTAAAACCGGTGTACATAAATTTGTTTGTTACTGTTGGAAGGACTCGCCGTATTGCCGCGAGGAATATTTATTGACTTTAGGTGAATGATCTTTAGTTTAATTCGGGCTACTATGACAAGAAATGAATACTTTATCACTACTGTTTATATATGTCACTTTTCACTTACATAATTCCATATTTATACAACATATTCTATCTTTACTTCCCTCCGGGTATTCATTGAGGTGAATAAGCTAAGTTGTCATATATCTATTATATCAGTGGATTTTTGAGTTCTTCAGTGGCAGTTATTTAATACTTACGTTGAAAATATATGAATTTATCAGCACAGTCAGATGAGGCAAATACCAATTTAACAAGACCGTGACTTCGCCCCAGGTAAACGTTCACTGGGATGTCCTGATTTCAGGAGGTTTTGTTCTTAATGAGATTTTCTATCTAAAACAAGATGTAAATGCTCTACAATAATTATAAAATGCAAGAGCGCAGCTTTTGTTATCCGAATTTCCATTTCAGTACATTTTTTAGCAGTAAATTTTTTAGCAGACTTCATCCTGAACGAAACGTGAATTACGTCAGATTTTGTACACTTCTGTCACTTATTTAAAATGGAGGAAATATTTGAATTTTGATATTGTTATATAAATATATTTTGAAACCAGGACATTTTAATTTCTAAATATTCTCTGGCAGAAACAAAAAATCAAAAATAAAATTTATGCCTTGTGTTCGAAATGTCTGTCTGTATGGTACAGCTCGGTATGATATTACGACTGATTGAAGCCCTAGTGTACTTATTCCTCTGAGCACGGGTGTTAAGTCATGTGTTGCACTGCATACATCTTTTCCACCGAGAATTCCGCCTGAACGAGAGACTGTTGAAATGCATCCCCTGCTTGTTGCTGTTAAGAATTGATGAGAGAATGGCCGGCCGATTGGAAAAATATAACCCCTGGAAAGCGATCGAATCACTAGAATGGTTTTAACTTAAAACTACAGTAAAGAGCTGCAAGTGTCAGGTCTTGTTCAAAACGTAATGCTCCAAACAGTTTCGTTTTGGGATCAAGACTAAAGCAACATCCAGAAACACACTGAAAGATCTGCTAATGTCGCTCGGAAAAACATGAAAGGAGCCGGACCGAACGTGTTGACTAACCCCGGAAAGTTCTCTCGACAGCGCAACCTGGGACTTTCATGCTGTGTTTGTTTTATCACTGCTGTTAGTTTCTTATTTTTGATCAAACTACGATCTCCCAAACACAAAAGTAGTTACGGGACAGTTTCAATTGTTTATTTTCTACAAACCCGCTTGTTTACATAAAAGAATTCACGCACTGATAGCGTCTCTCCGCGGATGACCCATTGCATCGCATGATCAATTTAAACCAATAAGAATCGGAGAGAAATTAGTGGTTTACATGAGCCGGGCTGCTTCGTTTTGCCGAGATGACTTTCAGCCCGATATTATGCACCAGTCACCACCCCACTAGAGGCTTACGCCTGCCGCGATCATGGACACGGCTACGCCGGGTCTAAAACCGCTTTTTTTAGTTGACAGGGCTGAAATCTCTGAAACTGGCATTCTTAAAATTTAATTTTAAATTTTATTCTGCCGCCTTGCGAATTATTTAACTACAAACTCATCAGGAACATCTTCAGTTGCCCCAGTAGTAGGGCATTTTCTGCTATTTCCTGCCCCGCATGATGGGGCATTTAAGGCTTTTTGCACGCTATTACTGAAAACTAATCCCCACCTATATCCTGGGGCCGGGAGGTTTACTTTGACTGGTGCATTACACGAGGCGAGCCAGCCCGGTTGATTGCTGACGCGATGAAACGTGGGAAACCAGAGCGCGTAGCGAGCTTGATTTTGGCGCGGAGAAGGCACGACTCCGCTCGATATATTATGGCGGGAAGTTGTAGTTTTCAAAACGGACACAACAAGAATGCGGCGAATGATTGTAATTGCTGGTCTTCACATGACGTCACTAAAATTGAAACTTCATAACTATTGATTCTCCTGAGATTTTACTTCAGGATGTATAAGAGCAGCTAAAAACTAATATTCATACAAATTTTCACTCCCAATGGGCTCTTGGTTTAGCCATAAACCACGCTTGAATTTCTAAGCTTTTGCGTGACGCGGCATTTACATGACGGGCGAGAGAGCTGTGATGTTGGTTTTAAAAGTGACTTATTTCGGGGAATTCGGCTATCTGAACAGTTCTTGTATTAGATTTAGCTCTTGTTAACCGAGCAGGAGGTCTGTACGAGAGAATCTTGACCGAGGTCGTAAGTACAGACCGAGGTCAAGATTCTCCCATACAGACCCACTTAGCTCGGTTAATAAGATGTTTATTATATGGCAAAAAACAAGAACAAGTGAATTCGTTTAATGTAACTGGTTTGTACTTACTGACACTGCTTGCGAACGACGATGAGCCGAATTGAATTATTCCTAAGTTTGCTCGTCCTCTTTACTTTTTTCCTCAGCAGCTATTTGGCGCTTACAGAAATAATTATTGTTAGATGAAAACAGTCAATGATTTTGCATTTTAGTTTGTAACTTTTTCACTTCAAAACATTAACGGTCTAGATGGGAAAATCTAGACCGCGGTCAATATCCATTTCAGCCAATCAAATTCGTGAATTGGGTAGTTCCCAGTCCTTGTGAGACAGAGCCATATAATAATAAAGTATATTTAAGTATTACTGTTACGTTTTTGAGTTCTTCGAGAGATAAATTCACGCTTTTGTAGCAAAACTCAGTGACAGATGTTTCTGCTGGTTTCTGGCTGCCATGTTGGTGCCCATCTAGATGGGCACCAGCCATGGCGTCTCCATACAAATCTCTATAAATTTGGAGAAAAATGTTTCTCCGCATATCTTCCATAAGAACAATTGCTGTGACCTGAATCTTGGCGAGAGTCTTTGTATATCTACCTTCTTTCTTTTCCCTGAACCTGGACTTAGTCCATTGAACAGTTTTGATTTTTTATTTTGATCTATTTTGAATGGCGTGACACTGAAAACCAGCAATTGCCTTTCCCAGCAGTTGGCTTTAATATCTTCTGAATTTGGGCAGTTAGATGGACTTTTATCTCGGTACTCTATCTGGCTTAATGAGCCGGGCTGACCCGGCAAACGCGACTTCATGGAAAATCTCAGCCCGGTTAGCCGGGATCCTGGCACTGCGATACCGGGATCTCGGCTAACCGGGCTGGCCTGGTTGCCATGTAATCTCGAATTTGATAACATAAGTGCCGAGATTTCCGCAAACTGACACCAGCCCGGCTCATAATTGTAAGTTTTATAAGTTTCTTGTTTCTAACTTCCCAAAAAGGTCCAAGAGACAAAACAACACCAAATATAGAAGTTTGACCTGAAAGCCTCGGAGCCATGTTTGAATACTGATAAAACGAACGTGGCCTATCATGGCATGCACTGTCACGCAATATAAAAATAAATCGAAAGTCATCAAGGCGGGGGCAAACATGAATAGGAGTGAATTTTGAGGTAATATTGAAAGGAAATTGTTAGGATTAAAATGGGTTGGAAACATTACCAGACTGTTGAACCCCTCCAAAAAGAGCTCCAGGTTGGTAGGGGACTGTTTGGTATCCGTCTACTAATTCTTCACTTCAAATTTCAATTTTCCAAATCCATCAAATCTTCAACATTTCACATTTTGCTCAATTTAACCTCTCCTTTGAGGAAAAAAAATCTCTTTCCCAAAAATTTACACAAAACCGCCAAACAGTAGTTAATGAAATAAGCAGAGATTTAGCGTCGCTTGAAACGTGACCGACATTGGCAGAATGGCCGTGTTAAGCGACGTCAAAACAGCCTTCACGTGTACGTGTAAAATTAGGATGCTATAGGAGACTGGTAAAGATGACACTTGTCCAAGTTTTAAGTCTGTCCGTTTTCCTAACCCTTAGATA
>CM042752.1:26907034-26927034 GCA_022496165.2 Catalaphyllia jardinei | reverse complement strand
CGTATGAACATATGCACATGGAATTTGTGTATATAACAAATTCATTGCGATGTGATAATGATGATGATACGAGGACGACCACAACGATGATGTAGGCTTTGCAAAACAAAGCTTACTGAAGACAGGGGGTACAATAATAATTAACAATAATTTGTTAATTTATATTGCACTTTTCAACATTCAATGATCAAAAGCGCATTTCAATATTAAAATATACTAGCTATGTACAAACTAAATTTAACAATAACAAGACAACAACAAAGTAATTTAAGCACCACAAGCTAAAAGCTAACTTACAAGATACATGTTTTAAGACAAGATTTAAAGTTTTAAATAGAATCAGTATTACGCAGGTTTGCTGGGAGCATGCTCCACAGTGTAGGTGCAGCTTTGCCTAGTTCCTGTACGGCTGTCTCCCAGGCCTTTGCGGTCAATTGATTTCGGCGACGTATCTCAGACGAACGGCTCGGCTCGCCCCAGACCACGTGACCCGAAACGAATGACCGAGGCGTAATATTGAGGCCTAGGAACTAGGCAAGGTGCAGCTACACTAAAAGATCCATCGTCAAAAGCTTTTTTTTCATTTTCCCCACTGGATGTAACACCACCAGCAGTGATAATGTAAAAAATAAAAAAAGTAGATCAATACAGTGCATAGTTCGACTCAAGAACTGAAAAAATACACTGCAGGAGCTGTCAAAATGTTCAACATTATGTTCAGAAAAGAAAGGCAGACTTCATACAGTACGGTACATGTAATTCATCCATCTAATCAATCCATTCAACACATACACATACAGTGTATGTTTTGTTGTCTTGAATGACTAATGTACTTTGATATTGGGGCAATATTGAGTATGCACATGTAAAGGTGAGGAGAAAATTGACAGTCTCTTATGTTTATGGAGCCTTTTCCAGCTTCCATAGCAACAAGGGACTACGAAAAATCTTTCCTCTCATATTGATGTCACTCCATACACCTTATTCTAAAATAGCTGCCATTTTAGTAGTCTTTGTTTACTTGCAAACTAGCCCCTGCTGCCTCGTAAAAGGGAAAATATTGTATCGAATTTCGAGTTTAGGAACGAGGCAACAAGGGCTAATTTGCAGTAGTCATGCACCTCTTCGGAACCTCTAATTTTATTTGCTCCCGGAGTCATCCACCTCTATTGTTTTCAGGACTAGGGCCATTGTTTCTGTTGTTTATTCTATTGTTTTCTCGGCCAATCCTGTTAGACCTTACGAGAGGTGCGTGGCGCCTCCTAATTTGCAAGTAAACAAAAGAAACTAAAGTGGCTCTTGCTTCATTAATTTTCATATCTTTAAATACGGTAGTATCTTGTATTATAATCCATCAAATATTTTTGCTTGCATGCGATTGGTCTAAACTGGTCACATGACCAAAAATTCCCCAACTAAAACTGGGGGATATCCGAGATTATAACCCACCCATCAATTTTTGCGCAATTTTATTGGCTACTTTACGTCAGGTGATGTAAATCGCCGGACAGATATCACGCAATAACCCCCGCCTGCGTAGATATTTGTCCTCCGATTGTGTCCGTTGAGGAGCAATATAGTCAGCACAAGAATTTCAACTTTTCTTTTTCTCTTACTTAACATGGAAGGAAACCAAACAAGTTTTATTGAGTCTAGCGATAGCGACATTAAAAAGCTGATGGCAAGTGCTGTTCCGGAAAGTACAAAAAAGTCACCAAAAGATGCTGTCAATGTCTTTGAAGGTGAAGAAAGTCACGAGTAGACTTTTAATAATTAGTCCTACATAAATTTAAACCGATTCATTTCATAAAATTTTAATACAATGTGATAACTAACTATAAAATAAACCAACCGTTCACGTCCAGCTTTAGCGTGGAGGAAGGAGAGAAAAATTCCAGTCTCACTTGAAATCATCATGATGGAGCCGGCAGAATTGTCAACCACGTTGAAAACGTTTTTAACGCAGATGCCAGAAAAGTCAGTGGAAGGAAAACCATACAGTCGCAACACTGTGAAAGCCAATTCGTTCCGACCTGGACAGATTTTTTTTCTGGCTCCCTTCAAAGAAAGCCGTTTTCCATTGTTCGGGATAAGCATTCAAGCCGGCAAACGAAGCTCTAGATCCATCACTAAAAGATCTTGCGCGACAGGGATCGATTTCTCTCACAAAGCACAAGCGTCCAATTTTCAGCGAGGACCTTGAAGTCAGCTCAGTCTGAATGCTCCAGAAAGTTTTGCAAATTCGGCATGGTTTAACACCATTCTCTACTTCGGAAAGAGAAGCCATGAAAACCAACGCGAGATGAAACCTGGTGACCCTCAGGTCAAAACAACAAGCCGGCTGTAGTACTTCATCTCAAAGCGAGAGAGCGATGAAAAATCAGTCCACTTTTAAATGCTCCAGATTTTACACATTCCGTGTTTCACGGATGTAAATTCTGAGACTGAAACACATTTCTTTCTAGTCAAGTTTTTGAACAGTACGTCGGAATATATGAACAAAAAGCGCCAAGTTTTCGAGTTTTTGATCCAAGGGGCGTTATGACGGTTACGTGAATTGATTTCACGTGACAGCTTGTCAAATTTGGTCCAATCACCTTGGAAATAAAGTTAGTTAAACCAATCAAATTTACTTTGCTCCCTTACAATCACGTGCATTCGCCATCAGATCACCACTGGCTATTTTACCATGTTTATGAGCGGTTTAAATGCGAAATCAAAAGTAATGGGGAGGGTTATAAAATAAATGAACCCCTTTCTGGCTTGCTGGTTGTCGGCTGATAATGTCCTTGGCTGAGAGATTGTCCTCAAAATTTCACATTTGCCCTCTAAGCTTCGCTTCTCGGCTAAATGTTCCTTTTTGCAGACAATCTCTCAGCCGCGGACATTATCAGCCGACATACCAGCCGCCTGAAGGAGTTTATTTACTAAATATACCCCAATTTTCAAAACTGCGCGACTTGCAAAAAACTCAGTTTTCCTCGAGCTACACTCTCAGAAAACTGTTCTCTTCTCGGAACAGATAATGTCTACAGACAAATATCCTAGCATATTTTCGCGCCAAATGGAGGCTATTGTTTATATATAATGAATGAAGAAATAATAATAATAACAATAACAATAAAAATAATAATAGTAATAATAATAAAAACTGAAGTCAGTTTTTTATGCATCTGTCCTGCTACTGATCATGAGTTTCATCATAACAATGTCAAAGTGGCTGTATATCCACAAGGCAATAGCCGAGTGAATCCACAGACTACTCAGACAACGTTATGACCAAATTTGTTGTCAATAACAGGACAATGCATGAAAAACTGATGTTTAATTTTTTTGCAGTAACAACTTGTCAATGTCTGCTCCCGTTTGTCGACGCTTTGCATACATTATAAATTCATTTGTTTCTCCACTTATTGACGATGAAAATTAGCCAATAAGTGTGCAAGAGTATCTGCAGATATTGTAAAAGAAAGAAAACAAAACGGTACACATGTAATAGTCAAGAGAGTTTGCATCAGTTTGCATTCATTGCTTACCAATCCACGAATGCATCCCACAAATCCCTTTGTCACATCACTGGGGTCACCTCCAACAAAAAGATCATTCTCCAGATCTAAATCTTTCTTTAGGAACAAGGGGTTTAAATTCACGCTCCCTTCTGTGTCTAACTTGAGTCCAAACTCCAACATGTTGCGATAAATGACCACCTTGTGCCAGTGACGATCATTAACTTGCTTGTTGCCTTTCAAACTCAACACCACCCTCTCATAGCCATTGCCGATGTTGTACTCAAGGCCAATGCTGGTTTCATTGATGATGGACAGCTTAAAGAACTCTTTGGACTTCAAACCATTGAACAAGATTATACCTTTAGGATACGGAGTTCTGAAGAAGAGGGAGATCACACCATGGGAAGGTGGAGTCCACTTGTCGAGTTTGATCATGCCATCTTCATTGACAAATGTTGCTGTGTTACTGACGTTACCTGTAAGAAAACCACACAATACTCGTCATTACAAAAATACTGCCTTTTATGTATCAGTGCCATCATGACATGCTTACTAAATCTTTTACTGATGATTCATTATTTATGGCAATGACTGGGTCAGAAAAAAGTGACCAGTCCATGTAAAATTTTCGTGATGAATTTATAGGCTACTAAATTTTTGGAGATCCAAATGACTGGGTTCTGGAAAATAATATGCCCTTCTTTATGGAAATATAAGACCACTCCAAACTTATGGTGATAAATGCACATGTACTGCAGTTACTTGTGTCATCACTGTGTAATCACTCGCCTGTTGGCGTGTGTTCCCACACATTTACTGTCCTCCCAAACTTTCACTTGTGTTTCTAATTAACAATTAGATTATGAGCTCGAGATTTCTATCGCGTGATAGTTGATGAGGGCGCGTCAACTATCACACATAGAAATCGAGAGCGATTAATCTAATTCTTTTAGTATAAATCTACTAGTCGCTCAAAACTTTAGCTAAATCCTGTTCACAGGCACTTCGAAAACACCAACGGCCTTCATTTTGCCGACAAGAGTACACTGCTACGCTGCTCACTATCTATCACATATTATATAATAACCCAAGTTATTCTCGCATTTTGATTGGTTCTCGCCTATGATCTATTAGAGGACAGATGCACGATTGACGTCATCATTACAAAGTTTATCCCTCTGCCGTTTTAAAATGGCGGAAAGTTTTGAGAATTAGGATAATATTTTACGTGACTGGGCAAAAGATAAGGTACAAAAAGGTCTTGCCGAGGCATTGAACAGGTTCGAGAAGCCAGAAAGCGAAAGATAAAGCTGTTTCTTTTGGAAAATGATAAAGGAATAATTTTCTAGCAGCCTCAGTCGGCAGTCGAGCGAGGCTAAACTACGCACAAACTTGGTCTTGGTAACCCAAGAACCATTGCTTTATCTCGAATTTCAAAAAGTCAATAAACAACATGTTTCTGAGATTCAAGATTCAACTTTTCCCAGTATCAAAACAACCATTGACACAATGATTGATGTCAGGAATGAACATCAAAACATCACTGATTCAAATCGGTAAAATAAAATACATAACCTTGCTTTCCGATGCGAATGTTCCTGTCCGTTTCAGGGCACAGCAGCGAGCTAAGTATAGCTAACCACAGCTCACGGTCAACAGTATCGCAGCTAAAATGTGTCTCCGACACTACATGTATATCAAGCTGATTTGAGAATCACCAACCACAGAAGACAAAAATCTCCACTGTCATTTACACTCATTTCATTCAAAACTCGAATCAAATGGCCTCTAGGTTGACCACAACCACAAGTTTTCCAAGGGTTTTTTCAACTCCTGTAACTTTTAAGGCAACGTCCAAGCTTTTCGGCTCACAGGGCTGCTCTGATAACAAAAACTGACTTGATTTTTGCAGCATTTTCTTCAAGGTTTGTAGATTTCGCTGTTCAATTCTGCTTTCCCTGTAACGAGCGACGCTCGAGTCAGGTTTGACAGTGGTGTGATTTCTCTTGACCAATCACAATTCTTTGCTACACATAGCAACCAATGAAATTGCCTTATTTTGTATAGATCATAGATCACGTCAAATGGCTTTTTTTCGTGCACAGGCAGGGCAAAAGGCCGGCTTTCACGTTATGTTAAAGTATTTTGAAACAAAAAAGGCTTTTCGTTATTATATAAAACAAATAGATTCCATGTTGCCGTTCGTCTGATTCAGTAATAGGTCACAGAAGACGTCAAAATGTGGTAAGAACACCAGTGACACACTCGGCAAAGCCTCGTGTGCCACTTTTTTGTTCTTACCACATTTTCACGTCATCTGTGATCTATTACTGAACACTATCTATTTGTTAAATAGATAGTGAGTAGCGTAGCCAATCAGAGAACGGCATTCGTGACAGAACACTAGTAGATTAATACTAAGCCTCGTTAGAAACACAGTACATGTTTTCTATTTCTTGAACTGTGATGTAGCTTAGGGTTGAAATGAGCAGAAATATTGAATGTGAAGCTACATGTAACTAAAGCAAAGTGGTTGTTTAACCAGGGTTGTTTTAAATTAGTTATAACTCTACAGTGTACTTGTACATGTACCATGGATCCCTCTGAACAACACTCTCACTCAAGGCGAGACCCAGCAAACTTATGTTATGTCAAACGCTCCTAAAGTTTACAAAACAAGCAGAGTCTATGCATGCAGTTTTTAACTTCTTTATGTACATGATCACATTACCTGAAGCAGTTCAGACTGTAACTACATGTACACTAACTTAGGCTATGAGTAGTGACTCCCTCTTTTGCTTAGCCCATCATGCATGACGCGAAAGCTGGGAGAAAAAAAAGGCCATGCAAACTCCTTGGGGCGAGAAGCACACTAAAGGAGGGACTACCATCTAAGCCAGAGAGTTGATCTTTCAAGGCTGAGTGTAAATTTTTAATCACGTTACACAACATCTCATTATCACCTTTTGTCAACAACCGCGGGAGATGTTCCGAATAAAATCGCTTTTCTCTTCAATTCAAGTAAAAAAAAACAATATCTGCATTACATTAAGTGTATATCACAGATTTTTTTATTGCTCGATAAAATCTCCTCAATGTACTACTAATAAGTAAAGCAAAAAAAATATGCAATAGCGATTTTCCTTCCCTGTGTTTTGACAAATGCCAAAATTGCGATGGCATTTCAGGACTTGAAGTTTTGTGGAAAACAAAATACTCGGTCATTTTCTTATTCTGAGCTAGTCAATTCCCCAAGAAAATAAAAAAATAAGAAAATATCGGAGAAATCTGATTTCCCAGAAACATTAAGTCCTGAAACGATGTCACAATCATTCTGAAATCTCCTGTTTCTGTTCGCATATTCGTACCTCACCAGAAATGAAATTTTATGTTTTTGGTACATCAAAACACGGGGAAGGAAAATCGCTATCAAAATTGTTGTTGCTATTCTTATAAGTACATTGCAGAGATTTTATCAAGCAAATAAAAAAATCTGTCATATGCACTTTAGACCAACATCTTAGTTAGGTTAAGCGAAACTGCTAAAAAAGTTTCGAAAAGAAGATGGCAAAGGAGGCATCTTGCAATGTTTTTTTTGTTGTTGTTGTGTCTGTAGGTTTAAATTTAAAAGTTATTGCAAAATTAGAGTTTAACCCAGAATTTACACTATGTATTTGCCATAAGAGGTCATCCAGGATCATCCAACTGCAGTGACATGTTTGCCAATAGCAGGAGAAAGTTTCAAGTAAAAGTCTGGTTCAGTCTTTCAAATGAATGACAGAAAGGCCAAGCTCAGTCAATTTATATTTACAGAATCATTCTTTGAATATGTTGTTGACCTGGTGCTGAGCAACAAAATTACTATCACACTTGCATTCGGGTATGAGGGGGAAAGCTTTGCCAGACAAAACACTTCACGAATGTAACTTTTTCAGAGCCTGTTGGCAGACTGGCAAGAACATTGTGGCCTGTGAGATGCCATTCCAGTGTTTTTATTTTCTTTTCTATAAAACATTTCTACAAGACATCACATGTATCTCGAATGTTGACAATGTGTTGTCAACGCTCCTAACATAAGCCAATCATATTTTTGCGTAGTGAGACCACTGAACGCATACAGTAATTCAAATTCTGTGACTTAGACAGAAGTCCCTCCTTTCAGTCACGTCCTGCCCCCAGGATTTCACAGGGCCATTTTTCGTATGGGTTTTTTTTTGCGACATGTACGGTAGACGAAGCAAAAGAGGGACTACTCATCGTCTAACTCCACCTACATGTAATATATAATCAGGGCTCGACACTTACTTTTGACATAACTTGCCACTATGGAAAGTGTGCTAAACAATTTTCTTTTCACAGCAAAAAATTCCTTTCCAAAATTGAAGGAAGCATATTTTTTACTTGCCATAATCACTAAAAAACTCTGAGAGCCACTCTCTCCAAAATCCATGTCCGGTCATCCTCCTTTTCAGTTCATATTTTTCTCATGATGTTGATGTAGAGAACTGGAACGAGTTATAATAATTCAGAAAGGGACTAGCACTAGCCAAAGAAATCAAAGGTGGCAACAAATGCCTTCCACACGTATTAAAACAGTAATAAATTGGTTGTCAAGAATTGTGTGTATTGGTTAACATTGGCTGTTCTTGGTCTGTTCCTACTTGAAACGGAAAAGGCCAACGGTGTTGATCAAAGGCGATCGAAGACAATCAAAGGCACACTTGGCAATGAACGCGAAATATTTTTATTCCCAGTACTGCTCGACTCCCCTATAGCATCATTTATTTTGTCCTCAGTCTTCCTATGCCAGGCATGACGGATACAGATTTTGTGGATACATTCTTGACGTTCCGAAAAGGAGTTCTTCTGTACTGTTTATGTATTTCTACAAGCACTAGTTTTTTCTAATAGCCTGTTTGAACACCAACAAATACTTTCCAGACTGAAGAAAACAACTTGACTGATCGGGCAAGTATTTTTCATGAACTAACATTTTTTACTTTCCACCAAAGCTACTTTACTCTCCAACGGTAAACGGGTAAGTGTCAGTGTCGAGCCCTGATAATAATCACAATACTCACCAGAACAATAAAGATTGCCAACTGTAAAGTTTGCTTCAGAACCCTTGAGTGGGTTGACATCCCTGAATACCACTTGAGTAACAGGAAGGTCAGCTGTAGCTGTCAGGAATCCTTCATCTTTCGTCCAACTGTTTGATCTGGCATCACAGTTGCATTTTTTCTTTTTATCTGGCAGGCAAGTATTGTTCACTCCACAAGCACATGATTCTGAATTTGGAGGGGCTCCACCCCAGTAATTCTGGTACACTCCGCCCACAGATACCCAATTGCCAAGTCTGTCCTTTTCCCCAGCATTGAGAAGTTTGGCATTTTTGCAACCAAACTCAATGAACTGCTTACAGTTTGCACTGTTCATGGCCAAGGCTTTGGCAAATTTTAAGTTTGGATAGTACCTTATGTCAGCAACATAAGGCTGTGCGATGGTTCCAGCATTGTCAGTAATAACCTTTACACCTTTATCTTCACTGTAAACTACGGTGATGGGAGGATCTGCTGTCATGTTACAATAGATTCCAGAGCTAGCCTTGAGAGGACCTGGGCCATCAAGATCAAGGGTCCAGTTTTTATTTTTTGCTTTGTCCTCCCCAATTCTTTTCTTCAGTTCCTCGCAGTTTTGACTGGATGCAGCTGATGATGCAACACAAACACATCACATAAGAATGGTTAGCTAAAAGTACACGACAATGTGTAGTAAATACTGTAGTTAGTTACGCAATGCTTTTGACTACTATACCATGGAAGGTCACGAGTCACAAATATTTTCCTGGTATACACACAAGCCTTCAAGCGAGGGTATATACCAGCGCTCCAAGCTGCGACCATTTTGGTCACCATGGAGAGTGGAAAAAATATTTGGCGACCACCAGATTAAAAGAAAAACTTACTTGAAAAATTATCAACAATAGAACGATTTTAATCAATAGTACAAGCGGTGGCATCGCCTGTCTTTCTCTTTACCCATCTTGTCGTTCAGAAACTCGACATGAAAGCGTAAACTTACTGTAGCAGAGTTAAGTGATGAAAACGCGGCGTTCGGCGCATTAGCCATTCGTGTACTATGTCATGAAGTGTGTTCTCCTTTTTGGCAACGTGTAATATGTCATGAAGTGTCCTCCTCTTCACGTTTTCTATTTTTTGGCGACTGAATTCTTTTTTTGTGGCGACCATTTTACAATTAAAGGTCGCCAAAAGGCGACTTTTTGAAAAACTGAGCTTGGAGCACTGTATACGCACATTATGTAGTGACCATGCACCTTTCACGCAAATGGATGAACCCGATTACACACAGTGCACTTCATTGCGTTTGACAGAGTGGAACGCAATCCTAATTTTGCCTGTGAGTCTGCAGAGTTGGTTGTCCTGTGTAAGGTTATTGTCTGGAAAACCCACATTCCTGTAAGGGTACGAAAATGGCCACCCCGCTTAATTTTTGCAGGGGCATGTCACGACATAAATATTAACTATGGTCACGGCCAGTAAACTAGTACCGTAACTGAGACATGTGATAATACATGTGATGAACATGTGAGCACGTGAGCAGGCCACGTAGACTTTGGACTTTCTTTCCATGCGCTCTCGATCCCAGAGGTAGTGTTGGATACTTTTGCCGTGGGATTTTGAGGCTGAGTAGTATTATATTCAATAGAATGATGTTATTTAAACGTTCGTTCGGGCTCACAAGGAACTTGTTTATTTTATAAGATTCGTAAGAGTGAACCTGAGCCAGGGAACGGAAATGTAAATACTGTATACTTTGTATCAGACCAGCAGAAATACTCACAGTCACACGGAGTTTGTTTACGATGAACGAGCACGCGATTGCAAATGTGTACTTATATTTGAGCTTCCTGCTTAGAATAATGTTCCTATAAAATATCCTTTTACAAATTACAAGTTAATAACGTGAGAATATTTAGCACGAAATCTGAAGGCTGATGTAAATATTTCAGTCCTATTAAACTTGTGAGTCGGAACCTGGCGCCATCACGCAACGTAGTTTGTACTGAGACCTGTTCAATCAGAATGGCATCAAATTTGTCACTGAAATATCTTTCTTTAAAACTCTGGTTGTTGATGAAAAAGGTTGGTTTTTAGAGGTTGAAAGTCAGCTAGGGAAATCATTTAAGGTATCTGTATAAAAGTTTATACGGCTTCGAATGCACTCTCATAATCTTTGATTACTGCTAGTATTATGTGTAAAATTGCACACAGTTGCTCAACTGGAACTCAAAGTGTGTGTAATATAACAAAATACCAACAGTGCTGCATGTCATGAAAACAAAACATTTACCGTACTGGACTGTACTGCAATACAGTTTATTCTTTGGCCTTCTTGCTTCTGGCCATTAAACATTTCTAACAGAATCAACCAGTTTCCTTAAACCAGCTTACTGCTTTACAGTAATAATTCATTCCTGCTATAGTTTCAAAAGTGGTGCCAGCGACTGGCAGGTGAAGAAGCTAGTGGAAAAAGGGGTTAAGTGACGATTTTGGTTGTTTCTGTTTCTTGCTCTTGGAATGTTTGCATGCGGTCTTTCAGTTGAAAAACATTGCCCCGTAATTTTTTCCGCTGGGTTGCTCTTCGTTTTCGAAAAATAACATATGAAAAAAACCCTCAGTTTTTCAAGCAGCATCTTTTGTAATTGTATTGTTGAATGAACAACAAAGGAAACCTTACAATTAATTTGTTGAACAGCAAACAGGTAGACTTTTTTATATTGTATGAAGTCAAAATCAAATCCCACAAAATCTTAACTGTCTTTTAATTAAATCAAAGGAAAATAGCATATAGAGCAGAAATCTGGGAACCGATTGTGTAGGTCGAATATTGTGACGTGAAATGCAACACGTGAATTGATTGAGCGAAAGCAAATACCATTTGGACAGAAAAGAGATGTGACACATTACAGCTCTGTCGACTAGTATCTTGCGCATTGTTTTTAAGTACCTTGTAGCCTGCCTGGTGGTTGAGAGGCATCGTAACGCCTTGATAAACTTGTAAGTCATCAACACCTTTTAAAGAAGCAAAATGTGTTCTGTAACTCCGAACAATGCAACTGATATAAGCGAGTTATCAGCGTTTGAAGTCAGGTTGATCCAGGCTGCAAAGTCCAAGACCAGTTCAAGCCCAAGAAAAAAATAAGTCCGCAATGCGTACACAAGGCTTACAAAATTGAGCTGCTTTGATGGGGAAGGTTACAAATTACCCGGTAATTAAAATGATCTGGTTTGTTATTGAGTTTCTATTAGTAAACCTAATATCTGATTATGGTAAAATAGTTTTCAACATTGTTCCTGCCAATCAATAAAACAACATAATTGTGACCTGATCTTAAGGTGACTTAAAAACAGAGTTTTAGCGCATTTAAACGAGAGCATTCAAATGCATGGAAACGTTTTCTTATGGCGTTTAAACGTGCTTTAAATGCCAAAAAACACCCAGTTTAAAGCATACTGCATTTAATTCGGGAGTATAGTATCAATGGTATTGATTGCAAATTCATAGTTATCCAAATAAATTAATTCCAGTTATGTTGATTATCACAGTAGTTAACAGCAGTTCTTTCCCGATCAGATACTCCGTTTATCATACACATAATGCCGTGCAGTTAAATTTCTCTTGTAAACCAAGCTATAGTTATTAAGAACAGCTTAGTCTTGCAAACAAAATTATGCAGATTCACAGTGGTGACCGGTTTTTTCACCAATGTGTCAGTTCGCCAACGACCAGTTCGCTGACGTATGAAGTGGATTCGCCAAGTGAACGTCGATATCAAGTAATCGAAATCTAGGTTCTTTTGATTTGGAAGAACTTCGACCATCAAAGTGGTATCGATGTGGAAGAGAAAATCCTGTTTCATGTAGAGAGCCATGTTTTCGCAGGAAAAGGCTTATTTTGTGGAGTAATCTGGTGCAAACTTTTTTTGATTTGGTTAAATTCTTGAATTTTTATGCACTGTCAAAGTAGGTAAAAATGTCGCCATTTAGGTTTGCAAGGTGGATTTCCACTGTCGCGTAATTTTTACGTGCGTACGGACGTGAACTTAAACTGGCTTTACGTGCGTAAATAAAATAGAGGCGATGTATGGAAGGTCGGACGTAAACGTAAAAGTTGAGTGAGGTTCAACTTTGACGTTTACGCCCGGCTTTCACACATCGTCTATTTTATTTACGCACGTAAAGCCAGTTAAAGTTTACGTCCGTACGCACGTAAAAATTACGCGACAGTGGAAATCCACCTTAACGGGGCATGGGTTGAAGGCTGGATGTGACGTCAAATCGAAAACATGATGTCTCAGTCAGCACAGCTGACAGAGACAGAAGGCAGGAGAATAGTAAGCTAATTTTTTCTGAGCAAATGTTCTCTGCCCTGATTATTATGTTCAAGTTTCCTTCCTTGCTCAATTCTTAATTTGAAAGAGAAATCTGGAGGGATAATTTTCTTGTGCTGAATTTATACTATAAATAAATAAAGTTGAAGTTGAAGTTGGCAGAATTCAATATTGCTTTCTAAGTCATGTTGTGAACAAACACTGGTTTGGAAGACCCATCGTTTAGCAAATGTGGCCATGCAGGGAGACATTCAAGCTAGGAAATACTGAGAATTGGTATGTTCAGACCCCCTTTTAGTTGTGGATATATGAATATACAGAACCAAAGTAATTTTAAGCTGTCTGCTCATGGACTCGAATTATATCATAGGCCCATTAGAACTCTGGTGACACATGCATATAATATGACATGTCAAAATGCTCTGGCAAATGAGGAAACATTGCTGGGTACACAAATAATTCCCTCTTTGCCCAGCATAGAAAACATTGTTGTGATATTGTTTGCTGGATCATCGTGAACTCATAGGATGAAAGTAGATTAAGGAATAAAGATTCAAAAAAATAAATATATAATCCACTGAACACGATTTTATTTTGTTGTCCAGAATGGTTGCCACATGGTGGCCAGTAACATTTTCCACTAAAAAATAAAATAAAACCAAAGAAGAATAGAAAGGCAGCTGCTTCCAGTTTATTAAACAGGATTTATTAAATAGAAACACTTTGTGTAATGAAATGCAATTCAACTAAAATAATATGGACATTTCTAAACATAAGTGAAGAAATGCTCTTGAATTGTTATAATCAGCCCAGGGTGGTCCCATGAGGGCATTTCTATATTGTCATGAGCCGGGCAGGGCTCGAAAAATATTCGAATTCCACCGTACCCATTGAGCAAGTAACCCTCAAATTTTGCTTGCCCAAGTTTTCAAACTAATTAATAATTCATGAACCCAAAAATGGAAGTCAAACTACAGGCATGTTTTAATGTAATAAAGCCATCTTGATTGCAGTCCTCTTAGTACTGATCACTTTCATGTTTTCCTACTTCTTAGTTCCTGTATTGCACACTGGGTATCTTCGTTATTATACAGCCTTGAGTAAATTAAATTTGTTCAATTCGTCGAAGATCATGTTCAACCCTTTGAATGTTCAACTGCATCTTGTCTAGCTCCACGAAATCATGGTGAAGAGAAGCACGAGAAATTTATAACACGCAGAATTAACAACAAATCGCCTTCCCGCTTTGGTTTTGACACATACAGGCACAGTGTCAAATTTTCAAAAGCTGGCGAGAGAATAGTTTTTCATTTGGGCGAATGAAAAATTGCTGTGTCTAAATGCCTGGCAGCCGGGCAAGCTAGGAATGCCCGGCAATCAGAAATTTTCACAGAATTTCTACTGAAAGATTCTTTCAAGCTTCTTGATGGTATTTAATGTTTCTTTAAAAATGCAGAGCGATACCAAAAATTATGTTAGTGTGCAAGATGACGAAATAACCGAGCTTGTGCATACTCATGGTGCTTGACCCACTTACATCAGCAGTTAAAGATATTTAACGGATTGCTACCGTTAGAAAGCTTCTTTTGAACCTAATAAGAAGATGCGATGTTTGTTTGGAATAGCCAAGTGATTCTAAAAGTTTTATGGTTTTGTAGTGGACGAACTCTGCAAGCTGGTGCATACCATAAAATCACAATGGTCTTTATCCGACTGCCGGTCACGGTTTTAAATAGACTAAATGCCCGGCAGTTAGAAAATGTTCACCGAATTCCGACTGAAATCCTCAATCAAACCTATTAAAAGTATTTGGTTTTTCTTTAGAAACGTCAAGCGACCCTAAAAATTATTTTGGTTTTACACTGGATGAATTCCGTGAATATTTCTGACTGCCACGAAGTTATTTCATTTAAGACCTTACCTGGCTGCCGGGCATTTAGACACCGATGAAAAATAGTTTCAGTCGGGGAAAACATCTTCGTTTGAAAGAAACACAATTTTCAAGAACTCTGGAAGTATTTAAATAATTTAACAGCACCCAACGGTGCGGCACCCAACTTGCATGTTTTGCCGAAAAGAGATTTACCTGGGTTTTAGAATCCAAAATGCTGGCTTTGTTTTCGCGGTAGAAATACAGTATGTGACTTCTCAGTATTCCTGCACAATTTCTACAGTTTTAATACATGTCGTTGAGTTAAGTTTTGCGTAGAGAAACTAAAAAATGCCCGCAGAAAATTGCTAAAATTAAGAAATAAACACAGTGTTTTGGTTCCCATCACGGCTATTTTTATCCCGAAAAGAAATTTGATCGGGGCAGATTTTGAGACACATGCTAGGCAACCACTTCTGAGCCGTGAGTGAGCGTCGCGCAATCAACAAAACAACGCTATAAATTGTACACGTAATTTTTGTCAAGCTTCCCTCAAAAAACTTGATTACCCTTGAGCTTAAAGCTTACCTTTTCTTCTCAAAATCATTTTCAAAAATTTAGTCGGCGAACTGCTTGCCTGGGTCCTTGCCTGTCGGGCAAGGAAGGAGACAAAGTTACCTGGGGTTTTTTTCGAGCCCTGATGAGGGCTATATGAAGTAAGCTTGCATTGCCTTTGGTTCAGGTTACCACTTGGACAGGTTTTCAAAATTCACTTTTTGCATTGATTTATTTACCAATTAAGTCTTCACTTTACAATATTGAACAAGACAATAACATAAAAGTTACTCATGTATACAATTTTATAGGGATTACCTAAATGAACATGGCAAAGTAGCTGCTATAATTTTGGGTTGGAGATTTTCCAGTGTGCAATTGTCTTAGGGTAAAAAGAGTTTTTAAAATAATCAAGGGTACACTGTGTCTGCTCAAATTGATGACTAAGAGATGAGTGCCTTGTGTCCATTCTGCTCTTATGTTCTTTCTGAATTTTAAACTGGCTCAAGCTATAGACTCTGCTTAATCATCTCTATGGGATAAACCATTACCATAGTTAAATGTGTTTTTGACGTAAAATAAACTGTGTATATGTTTATGGATCAATGGTTCAGTAAGCTATTGGTCTCCAAATGAATAGGACTGAAATGATTTTTAAAAAAGCCATATTTTCCAGCACTTTACAGTTGTACAAGTTTGTGTTACAGTTTGTCAAAATAAATAAAGCAAATACAAAGCATGCTCTAGCGAGTCCTCTTCACATTCCTCTAAGGTCGAATCCTGCATACCGGTAACAATTTATCAGATATGTTACTTTTGATCGATTGTTACTAGGAAATACCAGGGCTTGAGAAAGAGTCACTGAGTTTCTGTTTGAATCCATATTTCATCATAACCGGATGAACAGAAGTTGAAATTAAATTGAATTTTGTGCGCAGTTCACATTATGTTGCGGTGAACGTCACCATAGCACAAGTTTTAACATAAATAAAAACTCAGGGTCTTTTAAGACTTAAGCGGAAGTGCAAGCTGCTAGAAATTAAGAGAGAGTATTTGTTTGACTCATTAATAATTCATGAACCTAACAACCTATCCAAACACCGACAAAGCATCACATGCATGAGCTTTATATCCCGATAAAACGCTCCTCGTTAGTATTAAAGAATACTGATACGGCATAGCTTGTTTTTCTTGTATGCTAATATCTTCCCCTCGCAATTTGAACCCTATAAAACACTCATGCTCTTTAATTTGCATTATTTTATAAACAAGCTAGTCTGCTTGTTTATGCAGTGCTTACCGGCTTATCTTTAGTCTACTTTTTGTTGTGTGTTTTGAATGCAAGTTGGCTGCGCCAATCTGTTTTGCAAAATATACACAGACGCATGACCAATGTATGAATAACAAAGGTTTTTTCTTCCAAATTAAATACAGGCATATACATAAAAATTGAACAAAAATATGTGCAATTACCAGATCAGTAAAATTTACACGTGTGCAATTGAAGAGGTGCGTGGAAAAAGACCCCAAGTTACATCAGATAGACTGCAAGAGAGCCACTTACATGTACAGTGTAGGGCTTTTTTCCATGCATCTCTTCAATTACACACATCTTACACATGCTGTCCACAAATACTACCTACATACTACACCTATTTTATGCCCGCATAAATATTTTAATTCGCATTATGAAAATTTAAAGCATGTCTTTGGATTTCAATTAAAAAAATTATGTTTTGTAGCTGAGTGGATGATAACTGTACTCCCTAATTTGTAATCAAGTGTAAGCTTGAATAAATCCTTTTAGTGGCACATGATTCTGCTCTCAATAGGACATCCATCCAGAAGGCAAAACAGTTACAATGGAACTTCATTACCAATGTTCAAAATAGATGTGGCCCACCTAGATTAGCCTACACTACCTCAAGGTTGATCTGCCATAATAATTTATAATTATTTAAGTTTCCAACTCAGTTATTTTTAATAATAAAGTGTCGATGTAACACAACTTATTAACTACAATTAATGTTAATTATTGTAAAAGGAATGAAGTTTTGTTGTTGTTGTTGTTGCTGTGGGCATTAAAAAGTTTTAGAAAATAGCCCAAAGAAAATATTCACACTGGTTGGGTTAAAATCATGATTTTATAACTTGATAGAAACACAGAACTACAATGGGCGACAAAAGTGTGGGGACACTTGGTAGTAAAATTCAATTTTTGAGTGTCTTGGTCACATTTTCCCCCCTTTCCCCCAAAAAAAAACAATGTAGATTTTTTTTATTTCTTCGACTGCACAGGCCACAGTGCCTACATTGTACACAACATTGAATTGGGGGGGGGGGGGGTATCAAAGAATTAATGCTAGATGCAAATAAAATAGAACAAATGCTTAAGTATCGAAAAGTGTCATTTCCTTAAAGCGTCTCAACTACTTTTGTTGCTCATTGTAGCATGAGCTGTGGACATATCACAGCATGAGCAAAGAGAAGTAACATTCTTATTTTTCATAGCAGAATTTTTTACTATGAAAAAAACAAAACACAGTTTGGGAGAACTCAGTACATATGTTCTATTTCTTAAAGGGAATTGATGCATACTTACGGAATTGGCACATAGGTCCTTTGTATCCAGAGGCAATACAGTCACATGTAAAGGTCCTTCCATTTTGAGAACAGCTGCCTTTGTTCAAGCAGGGGGAGAAGATGCATAGGTCAGTGATGTTGCAACTGTCTGTCTCAACATTCTTAATATTAGAGACTCCCTTAAGTGGTTTCTTTTCCTCGTTATTGATCTTAAGATCTCGCATACAACCAGTGAACCCACCAGCTATTGCCTGAGTACCAAAAAAATTAGATGGGAAAGTAACAGAAGGAGCTTTAAGGGATGGTGTTTTGTTGTCAACTGTCAGTTTAAAGGGCGACGTCCCGATACTATACTCAATAGTATGCCAGTTTCCACTATTCACCTTCTGTTCATTTAGAGCAAACGTCACAGGTACATCTGTCTCTACATTGCCAATTTTCACATTCAGTCCAATATAACGTTCCCCGTAGGATATTGTAAAACCATTGTTTCCATTAACTTGCTTTAATAAAGTTCCAATTTTGTCATATGATCGAAACTTAAAGCTTCCAGTCATTTCCTTATCTTCCTTAACTTGAAAGGTGAAGCTTGAGTCCGAGCCAACAAAAGTGTACGGTTCAAAAGAGGATGCTGAAGGGCATTCTTTATTCATATCTACATTCACAGGATCAGCAACACCTTTGACGAGGAATTTAATGGGATTGGTCATTCCTTCAGGTTTGAATTCAACATCAGTCAGGCAGCCCATGAAGGGTGCATTTGATTTGACCCCTTGTAAGTTCTGGAAGCTAGGTGCACCGCCAACATAAATAGCAATGTCCACCTCCAGCTTCTGATAAAGAGTCTTAATTTCACGCCTCTCTTCATCCAATGTTCCTTCATTTAACACAATGGTTGTAATAAAGTTATTGTGTTTCAGAATTACTTCATGTACTTGGCCATTGCTTAGATCCCTTCCTAAGATCTCTGTCTTTTTATCATCGTCACCCTTGCGACCTCCAAGCTTCATGCCAACACTGCGTATAATAAAAAAAGGGATTTAAAGAGATATTTTTAGAGAGTAAACTGATTTGCAATTAGAATTGAATGCATTGAAACATGTTTGTGATAACAGCCAGGAAAAAACATTACATGGTTCCATTTCCTTACTTGCTGGTCACACTTTTAAGCTTTTGTTTTTCTCTACCAAAAAGCTTTAAGAGAGCTTTTCACACAGATGTGCTGCCTGTTCAGTGGAATGCTTGTGTAAAATTCCTCTTGGAAGCATTAAGCTTTAAAGAATGGAGCATTTTCAACTGTGTACAGTGTATAATATATCACCAATATATGCCCTACTAATCAGAAAAATCCATCTTTTAGAAATGTTACATTTTAAATGCAAATCCATGAAGGAGATAACATTTTAATTGAATGATATTGGACTTTATCCATGCACCATATACACTGTACACTTTACACCAGGCAACGAAAAACATGCAAGTTGTCATTACGGCATCATGTGAAATTTTGTTTTGAAAATACATGTAGAGAGGCAGGTAGTTAGTTTTGCTTTAACCTATAAAAACAGTATAAACTGAAATACAGTTATTGACAAATTCTGTTAATGTCTTTTGGATACGAAAAAAAAAACACTGGCTGTAGGAAGCAAAAACCAATTCACAATAACTTGCACTGCATGTTTGTACATGTATGTGTGAGCTGCAACCCTGCCAAACACGAGGCTGTGAACAAATGATACAATGTTTTTTCCACTAATTATTACGACACTAATACTTATGGCCACAGTACCATATTCTTCCACCACAGAGCTCAAGCGTCAAGTAATCCCCTAATTCGCCACCATAGTTCTGGGTATGAAATAATAGTCCAGTGGGTTGAACAGTCTTGAATCGGACACGCAGTTCATCTTTATTGGAGTTGATTGGTTTGTTTGCTGCTTTTCCTTCAATGTCATACTTCAAATATCCATTGCCAGGAAATTCACGAGACACTGCAAGATAAGAAAGAACAATGAAATCATACTCACCAAAAGTAAATGTTTATCATATATGGGTTATTGGCCAAGTATGA
>CM042752.1:26885525-26890525 GCA_022496165.2 Catalaphyllia jardinei | reverse complement strand
AACCTGAGCAGAAGTCATTTTCAGAGTCAAGTGAATAGTGTTTGTCAGTCGATGATGTTATAAGTCTGGTCCGTTGATAGTGATTGGTCAGTTAAGCCATGATGGTATTGGCTGAAAGACTCGTGTAAAGTTTGTCATCAGTCGTTGGTCGGTTTGGATCCGTCTTTAGTTAGTCAAATTGGTCTGTTAGAGTCCGTTTATTGTTAGTCAAAATTATTACGTCGGTCTGTTAGAAGTCCATTTGTCGGTTTCGTTTTCGTCGCGGATAAGTCGTTTGTAAGGTGCCGGTAGTTGTTGACATCTGTTAAAAGGCGTTTGTTCTAAGTTAGTGTACCAGCTTTCCACAGTCAGTCGTTGAAAATAGTTTGTACTGTAGGTTAAGCATTGAGCAAGTCCACCAAACCAAATAAGATCCACATACAACGCACATAAGGCCTACTCCAAACGTCGCGGTACTCACCGTACTGCTGTGCCAAACTAAATTTTGCATGACGTCTGAAACCAGCACCACTACTTGTAGGACGGCAGACCTTGCCGTGCCACACGGCGCCTTCAACAGCGTACTCTTGCTGATCCGAAGTGAATTCATAACTTGCTATTACTGCTGTTGTTTTCTAGCCTTTAAAATGGTCTTCAGCATAGCAAACTTCTTTCGATATTGGGTGCGACTGAATTAAATTCAACGCTTGGAACCACTGCCGTTCGTTTGTCATGAAACTACCGAGCCAACTTTATTTGAGGTGGTGGAACAGAGAATTAACTCTGAAGTGTAAATTAAAGTGCTAATTAAACCATGAATAACCCACTGCGCGTTAGCCCAGTACCCTTACTTTTCTCTTCGCCTCGATTCACCACCTAAATCGTCCCCGACTTTCTCTGTCCGACCTCGTAGTTCAGTCGGCAGAGTAACGGTAGATCTAATCCGGAGGTCGTGGGTTCGATTTCCACCGAGGTCAAAAGATTTTTTCTTTACCTCGTGTGGCTCGTGTGGTTCCCTGATCCCCTTTACTAAGGTTAACGCCCAATGGGTTATTCATGGGTTCAATTAGTACTTTAATTTACACTTCATATTCAAATTCATTTGAGTTCGGCACGGCAGTAGTGCGACGTTATATTCAGAGAAGAATGAAGAAAATCTGCCAACCAACCTGATGACTGTTGGAAGAAGCTCCGTTGAGAACACATAGATTGTGCTAAACGATGCGTTAATGCAGAATTTCCCAAGAACTGCGAGAATGACACGAAGAGTTGTAGCACCTGAAAGGAATTAACAGACTGATATGATACAAGCAGGAGTCCATTACCAGGAGCATCTATCTCTTACAATAACCCTGTGAGTCAACCCTTTCCCGTATCTTTCTATTCTTAGAAGCAGGTATTGAGGAAGTTTTCACACAACCCCTTTCCAATACCCAATGACAAGTAAATGTATGTAATTTGTTTCGTAAATATATGTGGTTTGTTTACACACGGAGCACCAGAACTCGGTCAGAATACCCGTGCATTCCAGGATCGAATTGGAATTTAGAAATGTTGTTTTGAGGAGAGAGGAAAACCAGAGGACCCGGAGGGAAACGTCTCGGAGCAGAGTAGAGAATCAACAACAAACCCAACCCACATATGGCGCCGGGTCCGGGAATCGAACACGAAACACATTGATGAGAGGCGATCACGCACTCTCACCATTGCGTCATCTTTCCTTACATGGTAGCAACGATCGCCGAAAATTTGTTTCAGTGAAAGCCTTTAGGAAGCGAGAATGAACGGCTGACCATGGCAGGGGACGAAATAGATAATCAAAACAAACTTGAAACTTTGCAGTGAAGCTTAACTATACTGACAACATGTTAATAATACCGGAGTGTGAAGCTGGAGGACTAACAGACAGGATGACACAGAAGATTGCTGCCAGAGACATACAGAGAGTCAAAGCTCTCTTCCTGCCGTAAAATTTGTGGCACAAAAATCTTCTTTCCCTAAAATAATAGAAAAACAAAAAAAGAGTTCAGCTAGAAAGTTAGTATGCAGTCAGCTGATGTACTGTGACAGTGGTGTGTATTCACAACTTTTCTTTGCTCCTGATGGACACTTCAACAGACCAAATGCTTCACTGACTGACTGACTGACAGACTGACTGACCGACCATCAGATTGACAGGCTAACTGACCGACCGACTGACTGACAAACTGACTGACTGTCAAGCTGCATATACTGACTGTGGGGTTGGCTGGCTGCCTGGTTCACTCTCTGGCTGGATGGCACCAAGCTGGTCATCTGACTGACTGACCCACCACCTGACTGACTGACTGGTAGCTAGCTGACTGGCTGATGGACCAGGATTTCTACACTTACCAACTCATGAGCCAAATCACAAAAAAGTTGCTGGGAATATCAATGGCACTTGTGAGAAAAAAGTTCAGATACAGACTTCCACCAAGTACTCCAACACTCAACAGTACTCCATAATAAACCATGGAATTAGTAAACCTACATAGGAAGGTAAGGTAAGGTAGTTAAAGTCTGCATACAGGCCAATGTGGCCCACCCGGCCAGAGCTTATCCCGGTTTCTGTAGCATGAAGCGACTAGGAGTATTTCTACTCCCCCCTGAATGGGAAGTTAGTCCATTGCAGGGTTGCCCCCAGCATTAAATTCGCCGATACACATTTATACACCTGGGTGGAGAGAGGCACTGTGAGAGTTCAGTGTCTTGCCTAAGAACACAACACAATGTCCCCGGCCAGGGCTCGAACCTGGACAGTTCACTCCAAGGTCAAGCACACTAACCATGAGGCCACCGGAAGGGCTAACCATTAAATAAAATCAATGTCAGTCTTCAAATATGAGACCTCAGAAAATTTGGCAGATATATTTATTTAGTGACTTATTTCCCATTTTTTTTAAAGCATCATAATGAGGAGGCATTAGAGCAAGGCCAAAGTGGGTGTATTGAACTCCAAAATGTGCAACTGGTACCAACTACTTTAATTTTGTGTTTTCAAGCAATTTCAGCCTGAAGCTTGCCAACAATATGCATTTCTCATCATTATCTAATTAAAATCCTATGTTTTTAGCTTTTTTGTTGGGCAAATGACATCATGGAATTGTTGCCAATTGAAATTTTGTTTAAAAAATTATATCTAATGATGGTTAGTAATAGTCCTTCAAAACATAAATAATTTTTTTAAATATGTCTATCCATTCAAAAGATATAATATTTTAACATATGAATTTTACACCATTTTTTTACTGAAAAAAGCACAAAATGGCAAGAAATTCAAATTCTAAAGTGCCATATTTTTTAGAAATTGTCATTTGATATACCCTAATTTTTTAAACAATATGCAATTTTAAACAATTGTCAATTTCCAGCCAAAAATGTCAAAATCTCAAAAACTAAAAACATACAGTTCTCACCCCCCTGAAGAAGCATTTTGATGTGCATGCAAATTGGGCTCAGAGCCCATCTGACTGGAGGAGATCATAACATTAAACAACTCACAGATGATTTAAATACACAACTCCTCTTACCATACAAACCAAAGAATCAGGTTCTGCAAGATACGTTTTCTGGTACGAAGCAGATCAAAGAATCCACCTTCTTTCACAACTTCCTCATTGTGTTCCAGGGAAAGTTCATCAGCTGATAGCTGTTTTTTATTCAAGGCAGCAATTGATGATAACACCTTCTTAGCCTCACCAGCTTTCCCATGAACCTTCAGCCATCGACAGGATTCTGGAACCCACCTTGAAGAATATAAGAGTCACTAATAAAATAAAAATGCACACTCAGATACAAATATTAAGACAAAGGAATTAGCTACATTTGTCACCCTGGAATGAATCTCAACAAAATCTGTTTAAATTATGTAACTAGTACAAGAGGGTCGGAAAGGAGGGGGGTGTTGTGCACGGTTCATGGGAATTAAAATCAAAAATTCATGGTTCACAGGGATTAAAACAGACTTTTCACGAATCACGCACCATTCAGTGTTTGCTTAGTAAAGTGGTACTATTTTTACCCCTTTATTTGTTTAGTGTATCATATAGAACTCCATGAAAGAATAAAAACGCCGTTTACCGTTTGCAAATATCTGCATTAGTTCCTGAGATATTCAAGTTTACTTGTTTATGTTTCAAAATGGCTTAGATAGGAAAGATGTGATTTTCGTCATAGTACCACTTTAATTTTTCACCCTTGTAGTACTACACAACTGACGTGTCGACCATTTTGGATCATTACATACACATTAAATAATAATATTGTTTTTCTCACGCTAAAATACTAAATTTACACTAATTCAAAGTGTATGCCTTAGTCTAAACAGAACTAACTCCCCGGGGGGGTACTTGGGTCAATTTTTGCTGGGTATGTGCCGCTGGCCACTCAGAACCCCTACCCCATTATAGTCTATTCTGTGGCTAATTATAGACCCCATCTTAGTCACTTTTGGGCAAATGTAATTTTTCCCGATCCCAACTTAGTCACTTTCTGTTGATGCCTCTACCTAATAGAAAATGAATTGACACGTTTGTTAAATTGAATGTAGAACACTTTACTTTTCATCTACGATCAAACGCTTGCTAATTCAAAAGAAGATCCAAGTTGTGTTCCGGGTTGTGTTAACTTCAGTGGAGGATAGAATAGCCACAAAATAAATACCGTAGCACGGATGATTTGTTGGACTTTGTTCTGGACCCAGGGGTTCCGCACTATTGTGCAAGTCATTAATGTTTAAGTTGTGATTTCCTGAACCGACGGAATTCAATGCGAGACGACTGTTAAATATTAAAAAACAGCATGCACCATTTTTTAACCGCGTATCTTCCCTGCTTGCCAGAATTTTCTTATCCCAGACATCTCGAAAATGTGCGACCCCATTCTAGTAACTCTACTAAAAATGTAACCCCATTATAGTCAGTCCAGTCTTGAAAATGCGACCCCATCCAGCGGCACATCCCCATTAGCCTCTTATAAGGAAGTACCCCCCCCCCCCCCGG
>CM042752.1:26864665-26885425 GCA_022496165.2 Catalaphyllia jardinei | reverse complement strand
TACCCCCCCCCCCCCCCGGACTAACTCCCCTAGGCTGACCCCATGTAAAAATTTTTGGATTAACCCTCACATCCTAAACTTTTAACTCTGGAATGATTTAATGCTAAGGAAAAGTAACATTTTTTATGGCTCACCTCCAAAAAATCAGCAAGGGAAATGCAGGAGCAGAAATGACAATTGACAAAGTTCTCCATTTCCGTATCCCATAAGCTAATCCACTCAGAACCATGAGTGATGATGTGTAAAATATCCACACTAAAGTCCCAACAAAACCTCGATCTTTGGGTCCAACAAATTCTGTCACAAGCACATACAGAGTGATGTAAACTCCTCCTTGAAAGAAACCTGCTATTCCTCGCAGTGTCAAAAATAACCTAAAAGTCAAACACAAAATAACTGACTTCCTTCGTCTCGGACAATATATTTTAATGATATTTTTACCCAACAATTATGTTTAAATCACTTCTTATTACTACTAACAGTTATTACTGTATAACACTCTGCTGAGTGGAAGACATGCTGCCCTAATGGTTAACATGCTGGACTACCAATCAAACAGTCCTGCAGGTTCAAGCCCTGGCCTGACCCAGTGTACTAGGGCATTAGACACTCTAAGACTTATAGTGCCTCTCTCCGACATGTACAGGTGTATAAATGGGTACTGGTGAACTTAATGCTTGGGGCGACGGGGTGACCCTCCATAACTGAGCATCCCATCCATTAACCTCCTAGGGGGTACTCCCTTATAACACCAGTTACAATTCGGGAACTTATTAATTAAAAGACAGGTCTGAAACAGGGTAGTGATTTAAGGATTTGATTTACGTATCAGGTCTTAGGAGATATCAAATTTTTGATCAGGTCATAAAAAAGGGTTGGGGAAAATCACAAATTTTTGTTTTGAATGCTGAGTAAGGGTTTTGGAAGGTGGGCTGCACATCTGGATCCCCACCCAATTTTTCTTGGACTAGCTTGTAACCCCCCTCTTGGAACCTACATCCACTACTGTCACTTCGTTTTTTAATTAATTCGATTCATTTAATAAGTTAAACAGTGATCTCTTTAGATCTCGCTATAGTCCCCTGCCCCCCCCCCAAAAAAAAAAAATCAGTAAAGGTAGTAAGACCAGGGTATGCAATTAAAAGAGAAGATGAATTTTCTTCATCTGCTTTCCATGTGAAACTGAGTAAACTAAAGCTGGTTGATTGGCATGGGGTGGTGGCCATCAACAAATTAAAGGATATAAATAAGTGGAAATACCATTTACCACAATACAGGAACAAATGAGCTTGCAAATGAAGCAACAGCAACCCCAAAGATTGCAGGGAATAAAACAAGCTTACGACCAAATTTGTCTGACAGTCGTCCAATAATAAATGCTCCTGGAATCCATCCAATAAACAGCACTGATTGAGACAGACTTGCATAGTATTCCTTCCCGCAAACCAGCTTCCACTAAAATGTAACAATTAATTGCAAATCAATGACCGCTCAAGACGATAGGCTCTATGTCTCAAATAGAGTCCAGCTTGTTTACAGCAAATCCATGTGCAAGGACTACTTGCAGTATACATGACAGGGAGGAGGGGGGGTCTGATGTATTTTCCAATTGGGTGGTTGAACATTGACACTCTGTATTTCTTTGGGCCAAGAGATCTGTCAAGTATTTCTTAGGTCTTAAATTGGGGGTTTACTTATGTCTGAGCGAACTTTCCTACTTGCAATCAGTGGATCAGAAAATTATCCTTTAAAATATTTTTTAAGCAACATGTATGTGAGTTCTGGAAAAAGTGCTGATAAAGAAGACAGCACAATGTATTAATTTGTAGAGACACTGACGTATTTACAAAATCATGCATTAGCTATGGAAGAGTCTGTTTGATTGATTAAATCAGCGTTGAGGTAAATATATTTGATTGTTTTTTGGAAATTTGGAAATGGTTGGAAATTTTGATTTATGGTAATCGATCTCACGTATTTTTTGGTGTAAAATTTCAGGCTCATGTATTTTTTTGAGTTCCGTCGGACGCACCCCCGTCGTGTATATGTACTGCGAGAGGCTATCCCCCACAACTCCGAACTACAGTAGGTGCTGTACGGGAGTAACTTCGGAATAACCGGCCACTTTATTTACTTATGCTCTCGTACGCCTATGAGAATACTGGTAATGGACAGGGCCACGTCTGTTCACTACTTCTAGCTACCGTGTCTTTCAAACACAATTCATGTGCGCATATAAATAGTGTTCCTGTTGGGTCAAAGCTCAGCATGCAGGCGCCATTAACACTGGCTATTGACAGTGTTAAAACGACTTACCTCAGTGACTATAGATGTAAATTCAGTTGTAAATTCCCAGTCATTAGAACTCATGTTGCACCTTGCGTTATAATACTTGTCGTCGGGACTGATCGTGCCATTCCGTGTGCAAACCGAGCTGTTTTCTGCACAACGCCATGTTGGTTCGCCGCCAATGAACACCATTGAAACCGTTTGGAAAGTCAGTACGAAAATAATAAGACCAAGAAGTAAAGAATTTCGCTTTTGAAAGAATCCAAAGCTTCCGATCTCTTCTAGGATTTCGTCTGTATCCATCACAGAGGGTTTGCAAGCGATTTTATTATCGACCTTAAAAACTTCTGCCCCTTACTCTGTCACTTTAACGCAACGTGACGCGTGACATGGGTATTGGACCTGTTTGTGACAGACTCTATAAAGCCTTTAATTCTTTCCGAATAATTCTTCGAAAATTTTTTTTTTGTTTGAAAAACACAAATAACTGATTTTTTTAAGCGACGATGAATCTCAGCCTGTCTGTTTTACTTTAACGTTCAACGAATTTTATGTTAGGATTGAACTATTAGTACTGCTAGCATAATCTGGCTGTTTTGATTTTCACGAAAACCAAAAGTAACGTAATTTCGTTTTGAATATACGCAGTACTTCTGTCAACCTCGTTCCCAGGGTCTCTCCTCTCTGCCTCCCTTGGTCGTAAGAACGACCAATGGTCTGTAGCGTTGCAGTTGTGTCCTGCGTGGCAGATATGTCTTAAACGTTTTGACCAATTGTATGTGTCGTTGTTTCTTCCAATGAAATTGCGTTGTGACAGTGTCTTCTTAGAACGGAGATCAGTTACCAGTCTTATGGCTGCGTATTATTAGATAGAACCCATGATATCATTGGCTCAGTATATCCTATTACGTCAGAGGACATGTCTGCCATATAGGACATAACTGCAACGGTACAATGGTCGACCAAGCGACCAAGGGAGGCAGAGAAGAGAGACCCTGGGAACCAGGTTGTACTTCTGTTTGTAGCGCTGGAGTGTGTGTACGTGACGTCGTCAAATTCTCAAATCAAAACTAAACTTTAAGGCATAAGAGGTACTAATTTTACATCTGTTTACAACTTTCCAGCTCAGTAGCGTTCTTCGTCTGGAAACCAGCGCATTTTGAATTTACAAGTTGTGGCGGCGCGTGTCGGTCCTCTCTCTACCTCGAGAAAGTGCCCTGGTTACGGCTGGTCACGTGGCCATGCCCGCCAACCCATGCCCTAAGCCGCACAGAGAGTGGGTCTCGAGGTAAAGAGAGGATCCTGGGAACGAGGACGATTTCTCGCTTCCTAACAAACCGATGCGCTTCAAATTTAATTGGTTAACTCTTTTAGCTAATATCTTTAGTTTGCAATTCACCGAAATTTCAGAATATCAACCTCCCTCGAGTTATCGAGCATCAAAATCACGATTTTTCCCATACATTCACTGTAAATTTTGCCTTGTTTGCCCCACAACCAAGATGACGTCGGCGACCGTGAAACCTTATATTGGAGGACCAAAGCTCCAACATGGCGGCTCCATACTGAGTGAGAAGCTCCTCTGCTTACTAAAGGTAGGAACTGACTCGTCCCCAGTCGTCTTTCATGTAGCACACGGCAGCGCGCGAGGTGGAAGAGCAGAGGATGATGGGAAGGGAGAAGGAATCAAGGTGTCGGGCGCGTTCCATTCGACCACAAATTCGGGTTTGAATTTCCGAAAAAATGGAACGGTATTTTCCACCACGAGCACCACCATTGTCGAGCAATTCTAGCTCCTTCCAGCTCCAGTTCAAATAGTTAAGAAGCAGACAATGTCGTAGAGTGAGCTTCAATCTCTCGGGAATGCTTTCAGATTTAAAAGAATAGCTGCAGACGCTATGTAAGTCATTTAACGACCCTCTATGGGATATTTATTTCAAACTATTCTGCAGTCACTAGACAAGGGCTTGTTCCTTGTTTTGTATCTTTTCGCCTTGTTGTCTTAATATTGCTAAAAAACAAGATAGAAGTTTGATGGTAAGCAGCATAATGTAGAGAACCTAGCATAATATATTTCGGTATAATTTCTAAAAATTCCGAGCACTGCTAGAAGCGCAACTGCCATTTTTACGTGCACAATCAGGACAAAAGCGTATTCAGTTTCCGCTTTGCCAACAAAAATCCTTTTTTATATTATTTAACTAAAGAAGCGACAAAATTTACTCAAGGAAGACTTATTAGTATTTGCCTTCAAACACTGTACAAATCTTTTATAGGCATTGTTTTGATTAACTGAACAACAAAGAATCCTGTTACTCACCCCCAAAAAACACAACGATTTTCTTGTGTATTGTTTTGCCTTTGGATCACTGAACCTTAGTTACCAATCGTAAATACAGAGTCAATTAACCCCGGATTGGGCAGAAATTCTAGAGAGATCGCTGGAATTCGTAACCTTAAAACTTGGCAAAGATTTTACACAGTATGGTAAAGTTAACTATTGTATGGTCGTTACGGATGCTATATTTTTATTTTGGAAAGTGTAATTGATATCAGCTTTGCAATCGTGCAAAACAAATTTACATAGTCGTAAAACACAGAAAACGAGAATCCGCAAAATATCAGTTTATTTTACAGAAAATGAGATCAAAATGCGGATGGTTTGACCGGTCACTTTATTAAAAGGGAAAAAAAATCTTCAATACTACATCAATCTTTAAAGCGTTATTGATCTGAAGCACTCTGACATATTTCTCTGATATCACATCGAAAACCTAAACCTTGCATGCTCCACGGACCATCACTGTAAATCCCTCTCTTCCACTAGAGTTTCTATTGAATGCTCGGTCAGACCAGGGCGCTTATACTTGGCCTTTTTCCGCCCTGATCAGACAGGGAATCAGAGAACCGTGTTTCAATCAATTTTCTTGCAAGCCACCCAGTCAAAAGACATACTAAGTATTGTAGAAAGGTCTATATATTGCGTTCTATGAATTCGACTTATTTCTGTGTGAGGCTTGTTTGCGGTATTAACATATCTGATGCAAATTAGATTCTGCTTATGTAATCTATAAATTATAATCAGAGTCTTGTAGCTCGAGAAGAATTATTCCTCCCACTGCTGACTGCTGTTTTTTTTTCTCGACTGCAGCGATTTGATATGACAGGTATTTCGTAAATAATCCGTCCTTTCTGTGTTGATACGATAGTTAACCTCACTCTGCAAATTCTGTCAGTTGGGAGGCATAGTATGTTGTTCTACGTTTGTCGCCCTATGCCACCAGTTATCGCCGAGCTGCATTTGCGGGTAACGATTAAGCTGGCCATGAATGGGTTGATCATGCTGGAACCGAGCAAACTGCGGGTAGAACAGACTAGAGGAAGCTTCAGCCATGTCTGTTGTAGAAGGATCCGAGGCGACCTGCTGATACACTGGTTGAGCTTCGATGACATAATTGCGCATGGAGTGCGATCGGTATTGTCTGAAGCCTGGACAGAAAGGATAACAGCTGCAGCAACCGATGATGCAAATGATGACAACACCCACAGCAAGAAAGGTAAGACTCAATATCGCCACCTGTGAATAACATCGAGAGTTTTTGTCGATGCAATGGCCATTACAACATTGAACTTCAGAAGTGTTTTTGTGTAAACAATCATAATTATACGAGCAAGCTTCGATGCAGCACAGGAACATGACAGTGAAAGCAGCAAGCAAAGTCGAGAGCACCATGTTGATGGTAAGCGCGCAACAGAATTCGTGCAGGGTGAAGTGAAAGATGAACAATATACCGTCAAGTGTAATGGTATGCATAATTTTGGGCTAACAATGCTAAATTCTTGAACCAAATTTTGTAAAATACATTTCCATTGAGTAGTCGTAAATGAAAAACACATTTTAAAACGTCCAGTGCCAGTTACTTGATCTATAAAAAACTGCTCGCCTTTGTGTGCCTGGAGATAGTTAAAACACAGTTGTTAAAATGTGCATTATAAAACATTCACCCCCACTCGACATTATATAGTTAATAAAGGGGAATAGGTATGAAACTCGACAAAGTTCTTTGTTGTATGTTTTTGTTCTCTTTTTTGAGCCTTGACCGTGAACAAAACACAATAGTTGTTTACTCCGTTCTGAAGAACTAACCAATAGAAACGTGCTGCTTACGTAATACATGCATAGTGTATGAGCGCAAAACAAAAGATCGTGCAGGGTCTTGGACCTTCCAACATAATTGTTGACAGCTTTGGTTACTCCTTTGATATTTGCCGGGCTTCATAACCTGTCCCCTCTACTAACTATACAAGCACAGAGCGATACATCGTAAAATCACTAAAATTAGCAAATTGTCGTCAGTTTTTTGTGCGTCTGTCCTCTTATTGATGATAAACTGCGTCATAACATTGTCAAAGTGGCCTGCAGCTCGTGGTTCCGCAGCAAACTACAATCAGAAGACCCCAAAATGGTCAAATGCCGGGAATAAATGAGGGAAAAAGGCGCCGTCAACTTGTCGTAAACAACGATAAGAGAATTTTATTTAAAGTAACGCGAACATTGTCAATAGGTTTTCTTGCTTTTTGATTGGCTTTCATTGGTTAAAAAGTTGACAGTTTGACAGCTGAATGTTGAACTTGAATGAGTGCATAAATAAAATTTTATTCGTCCGTACTCTTATTGATGATTAAAATGAGCCAATCAGCGCGCGAGATATTAGACAGCCATTGTAAAATATTAAATGGAATTCCACTTCAGTAAAGTGAGATAAATTAGATCTATCACTGCTAATTTACTTCAGCTACAGCATTGCAGTGAAGTATGTACTTTTCTTCTTGTTCCTCTTTGCCTTCGTTGACTATGACGTCACTTCCTGTATCTCTCACGAATTCAGCTGTAGTCTTGTCTTTTAGTCTCCGGAAGTGAAATACACAGCACAGGCCCATGATTCGGTAAAAGAGGTTGACTCTAGGCCTGTCAGACAAAGCAAGGTTCTAGTTTCTACTGCTAACAAACTCGTGGTTCATCTGTTAATTAGGATATATGTTGAAATAAGCATGTTGATATGTCTAAATAATGTTGAAACGTTTCACCCACCATCCAGAATTTTTAAAGTGGTACTATGATCAAATTTCTACCCCATAGAATTTCATGAAAAAATAAAAACGCCATTTACCGTTTGCAAATATCTGCATTAGTTCCGGAAATATTTAAGTTTGAAAAATGGGTAAAATATGCAAATGAGATGACTGATGATGTCATACATTCAACCCAATATTATATTGAGTATATAAATAGAGTTATCTTGGCCAATTTGCAGTGCAAAACCTTGAAACTTGGCAGGCTAATAGATCTACAAGAAACACACCTAGGACTACAAAAATTTCTGTTCTCATGGCAACTCACTCTTTTCCAGGCCCCACCCACTTGATTTCAAAATGTTGGTGATTTTCAGCTTGAAAATGTTAAACAAGGCCACAAAGTCGAGCTAACATATTTATAGGCTTGCTGGATCATGCATATGATGTGCTGTTAGCAAATATCAAAATGGAATGCCAAAGGTGGCCAGAAAAGCTTTTAATATGGGGGAGGTCTGGAACCTAGTATGTTGCCATGGTAACAGAACTGCCAAGCTCATATTGTGAAGCACATTTAGTAGAATCTTACTGCAAAAAAACAAACATTTCTGTTACAAACTGGCTGAGATGTCTCTTTTCATCATACTTGAACAAAATCTGGTTGAGTATATGACGTCATCACTTGGCTAATTTTCATATTTTAAAAACTTGAATATCTCTGGAACGAAAAGAGATGTTTGAAAAAAAGTAAAAAGCATTTTACTTCTCATGCAGTCTACTTGCTTATGTTTCACAATGGTGCGATTTTCGTCATAGTACCACTTTAAGCACGAAACACTGAGACTCGCGCGTGTGCAAAGGGTTCAACCTCGTTCCAAGGGCCTTTTTCCTGGCTTGGAGGCAGGGCGGGAAAAGGCCTTTTCTTGCCCTGCCTCCAAGCCAGCGAAAAGGCCCTGGGAACGAGGTTGCAAAGGGTTACTGAAGAGAGGTAAGGTAAAACTTTACCAGGCTTCTAAAATTGAGACCTTTTAAAGATAAAAATTACAGGTAATTAAATGGCTACTGGTCATTAGAGACTTTTTAGACTTACCAATCAGAGGATAAAAGAGGTGGAAAATGATCCAATTCATCTATTCCCACTCCTAAACTTGTGCCCATGCCAGTGTTTCTAAAGGGAAAAAATGAAAAAAAGCCTAAGTCATCTGTTGTTTTCTTTAAAAGAGGACAGTCATGGTTGAATGCCGTTTGAGAAGTTTAGCCTAAATTTGTCAATTTCGTTGTTTGTAATCCGTGTCAATCTTCTCCATCCTTAACCATCCTGGTTCCTTTATGGTTTATTATTATCTCTTTGGTGTTTTCCTATCTTTCTAAAGTATTATTTTCAGGTTTCCTTCAATTTAAAGGTAATTTTGTTGATAGTCAAAATAATTCAAAGTACAGGGACTGTGCTCTTTTAACAACTCATGAAATAGAGCAGGAAAATTTTATCGCCATAGCCGTCGGGGCAATTGTCAATCGTAAAATTCAAAACTGGTGACAGAACATGGGGATTTGGCACTGCAAATACAATAAACACAAATAACGTTTAAAAATGCGTTTTTGGACATTTTGGTGGTTTTGAGGCTGGATCTCGCCAAGTTAGCTTTGATCTGGTCGAAAATGCATTTTGGCTCGGGCGCGCGCAGAAATCAAAATTTGTTAGGCTTCCCCAACAATTCGCCGGTACCCATTTATACACCTTGGTGGAGAGAGGCACCGTGAGAGTAAAGTGTCTTGCCCAAGAACACAGCACAATGTCCCTGGCCAGGCCTTGAACCCGGACCGCTCGCTCCGGAGACGAGTGCACTAACCATGAGGCCACCCTGCCTCCCACACCTAAAAGTAAGCAGGATCACAAATAAGAAACAAAGAGCAGTGATAAACATATTGAACTTGCACTTGTTTCATTAAGATCTGACGTTTCGTTTGTTACTCTGCATGCATTTTCAAAAGTAACCGTTGAAATTTAAAACAGCTATTTATAATTATAGCGGCGAGGGGTCTAGAACCTAGATTAAGCAAATACTAAACAGTAAACTAAAAAAGGGAAAAACTAGAGTAAATTAAAAAAGGGTATTTCACTTCCGACGTTGACATTGAAACCTGGATCAAGTTCTTACAAATAAAGTCTCTTTGATTTTAAAATGGTAGTCTGTTTTGACCTTATATTAAGGTCGCTCGATCAGATTTTTCAGTCACGATACCGTTCAACTTTGAGCGACTAGGGCACCACAATTATCAATCCAACAGAAAATCAAACGTTAGTGGTGTGCTAGATAAAGATGAAAGTTTCAAATGGGGCACATTTGACCAAGATCTGAGTTATCGTAGCAACGAAATAACGCCATGCCCCATTTTACATAAGACCGAATAACTTGCCACCAGAAATAGTTTCGGAAATACGACGTCGGGATCTTGGACTTGACATCGTTGTCTAAACGATAGCAAAATTGTAAAAAAATCTATAAGAGCGTTTTCGAGAAAATTACGAGTGAAGTTTCAAGGTGTCCGGTAAATTTCCGAAGCATGCTAAAAAATCCCGAATTAGCACTACAGTAACATTTATTGTTATTGTAGTCCCAGCTCGGGATATTTTAGCATGCCTCGGGAAAGTCGCCGGGAAGTAATCGCGCGTTTTATGAATTAATGATATACAGAAATGTACAATAGCATGGTGATTCGAGACAAAAGAAAATTATAATGAAGACAACACACAACATGAGTGAAAATAAGCGCAATATTTTCCTGTGTTGACGCTGAAAATTAGCAGCCTTGTAATGTTTCAATTTATTTGAAACTCCGGTATTACGTTAAATATGGATTAATCTCATTGTGGGTCAAGTATAAAAAAAATCCATCAAGGGGTTTTTAATTCCCACCAAATTTAAGAATTTTAGGGGCAATTATTGATAAAATACAAAATAACAGCCCTCACCAGTTGATATTCACGCCAATGTTTCTGAAAATCAAACGGAGCGATTTCTCTGAGTTAGAAGATTCATTTAAGACCAGAATGTTATTTAATCAAGTATTGTAGACATAGTTTGCAATAACATTTAAAAGAACTTTGTTTTTGTTGTATGGCGGCTCCGCCGCCGCTCTCCTGCTCACGTATCCCGCCAGCTACGCAGGCTAGCTTTCCCGCGAAAACTTCATATCTTCACAGATGAAGATAACATGATCGCCATTGCTTTAGCTTCATAATCGCTGAGAAAGTACCCAGATGTCTTGCTATATGATCGAAACATTATCGGTTCTTCCTCGGAAATCTTCGGCAATCTTCTTAAAATGTTCGGAAACGCTCGTCTGGCCTTCGGACAAATTTGGGAAAATCTTCGGTAATCTCCGGAAAGTGGTCGGAAATCTTCGGAAAATAGTCAATAACGTTGTCAAAAGTATGTTTATATAATAAACAGAATATTACATGCCCGCTTGTGGATATGAATTTTATCTTCTCGTGTTCAACTCGATATCTCACTCGTTCGCTGCGTTCACTCGTGAGATATCGAGTTGACCACGGGCATGTAATATCCTCTATATGTCTTGTGGGTAGCCATTTTGAAGAAGGAGTTTTCGAAGATTATTGAGGGAAGATTGTAGCAATGCAAGGACTCAGATGAGCAATGACGGTCAGACTAGCGCAAAGTGAGAGAGTGGATGAGGTTTATTTTGTTCTTTTGTGGAGTGAACGAATCCCATTTCGTGTAGAGACCTGTTAAAGGTTTCTAGTGTTGGTAGATGGATGTCATGTCAAGTTCAAATTTAGTGGTAAATTTAATATTGCTGTGATGGCTCAAGAACAAAGGTATTTACGATGAGTATGCAACATGTTTGTCACGTGAGCTTCTCACGTGACATTAGCTGCTTCTAGTCTCCTGCAGCTCAGTGGTAGAGTATCTGGACTACAAACCATAGGTTCGACTCCTCAAGGACTCCTAGCTGGAGAACGTGGAATTCTTTTTAAATTATCTTCTCAATGTTGTCTGATACCTGTATTGCGTGGGTAAAACTCCCTAAATTTCCCAATGTGACCTTAGGGCATTTGTCTGATTCTTTTCGATTAACAACGGTTTAAACTTTCATCGAGATGTCAGTTTTGTCTAATTTTAAAAGAATAAAATCCCACGAAAGACAAAGCCATTCATAAGAGACAAAGCCAGACCAAAGGAAGGCGAGTGGAAGAGAACGCTTTTCGTCTCTTCTATAGCTATAGTCAAGGTAAGACTCGAGATTAATTTTATATCTTAGGCAAGGAGTGATTTGGTGTTCATAAGACGAAAAGGCAGGCTAGCGTTGTTTCCGTTATCCCGGTTTTGGCGACCGAGATCTCGATATTTTTCCTGTATAAACAAACATCCAGCGAAATGTCTTGGACGAAAAATATAGCCACGCATTCTAGAAGGCGACATGTTACCTTCTCCATAGTATTGTCACGCACATAAGGTGCTTTGCAAAACTGCAAGTGTTCACAGAGGTACGAGAGAAGAATCCTATATAACTGCCATTTAATTTTCTTCTTTATATTTTCTAATTTTTTTGCTGTTGTTGCTCTTTGTTTTGTTTTGTTTTTCTGACCTTTGAGCACGCAATCGATACTTTTCCCTGGTGACTTTTTCATCCTGGTATAGATGAACGACCCGGCCAGCCTGGTTTCCGTCCGTCTTGTATCACGTATCGTATGAAGAGGTCCTTATTTTCCGCCAATAACTTTCTCAGCAGTTTTATTCAGCGTTTGAACATGATGTTGATGATAATTGCCTTATCTGGGCTATCCGTACAAGGACTAGGCTCGATTACCAGCCGCTGTTCGGGAAATGAGAGACACCGGAGAGCGGCTGAAATCGAGCCTATACAAGGACCCAACTTCCAGATATCATATATCTGGCTGTCATGCACTTTTGGCATGCCTTGAAAGTGCTCAACACAAAGCAAATATACTCGTTAAATTCCCCTTAATCTTCTGAATTTTCCTAAACTACTGTAGCACGCACGACAGAGATATGGAAAGCTTAGTTGTAAATTGTTCAATGGCTAGAAAGGCAATGGAAGGACACCCTGAATTAATGCCGGATAAAGAATCCTGTTCTAGACTACATTATGTTTATACACTGGCCAGTTTTCCCATAACTGTCTGATTTCTCCCAGACTAAACTGCTGTAAGCCAAACCCTTCACAGCCGCACTTCCACCAATGCCATAAAATGCATCACGAAAAAAGAAATACGCACGATGTTTTCAGAGTGCTATCAATTTGGTCCCCATCGAGGGCACGCGCACTTGCAAGCGCTTGCCGATCTGCATTTTTGATCTCCTCTCTTTGATGATAATTTTAGCATGAAAATCCTGATCTTTGTGGCCTTTGGATGGTAGCTCAGGATTTCATCTAAGTTTAAAATGACCTAAACCTGATACTCAACGGAAAAAGAAGTTTTCAGCAACTGCGCATTATTGCTCATAACCGCGGAAATTGCGGCTTTTTGATATTTTTAGCCCGATTTAAATCCGGCCAAAATCTCATTTACACCTCATTTGGCAGTGTCGCTGTTTTTCTCTTTCTCCTCAAACTGTTATAAGTTGAAACAAAACAGCTTCACAAACAACTTTAAGTTCGCTACGTTTTTTCCTTCCTCTCTTTGCTCTCGACCCTTCTTTCTCTGTCCATGATTTGTCCACGCGGTCATTACTAAACGACTAAGCTTCTAGAAACCCCCGGGGGGGGGACTCTTATAAAAATAGGGAAGGGTACCCGTGTGAAATTTTGAACTTATGTCCAGAAATGCAGGCTAATGAAATTCAATGCTCTTTATATAAGCATCTCAAAGTGTCATTTTCATATTTAACAATACACCATTTTACTACTGATCAGTTCCTGGTGAAGTGTGGGTAGATCCAGTCCTTTGTGGGGGCAAACGAGCAAAATTACAATTTCAAATTATGTCCTAAACTGGCCGTTTGCCCCCACAAAGGACTGGATCTACCCACAATTCAAAAGGAACTGATTATTAGCAAAATGGTGTATTAGAATATACGAACGCTAGAAGAAAACATCTGCAATAGAAAACGGAATATTTCAAAGCCCTTTCGAAACATGATCACTCGTCTGCAATTGCTGATCACGTTAAACCACTGGTCACAACATCAGATAGGACCATTTTGACATTTTGGCGTCCGGCATGACTGACTACCACTGTAAAGTTAGGGAGACCTTGTTTATCCAATAGTTACAGCCAGCATTGAATGCCAATGTCAGCAGTGAAAAGCTTTTACTCTATTAGAAAGTCTCTTCATTGTGTCCCTTTTCAGACAGTTCAGTTCCGTTTGAAACTTCTTAAATTTCTATTGCAGATGTTTCCTGTCTAGGTTCCAGATCCCCATAGTTACAGTATAAATAGCTTTCCAAAAATTTGTAACGGTTATACTTTTGAAAATGTATGTTGACTAGCATACGAAACGTCAAGGTTATAAAATGCATGTTTTTAATATGTTTGTCACCGCTTTTTAATCAAGACCAAGAGACCATAGATACAGTTTATACATAAAACTAATTAACAGTGTAAGTAAAAGATAAGCATATGGTAGAATAAAATAATGGTAGAAGAAAATAATGAAATAACACTATAGAAGGAAACAATTAAATATGTTCTTAGCGGATACTCAGACCATCAGGATAAATTCTTCTGCCTTTTTGAATTAAAAAGCTTCTCAGGCCTGTCAGATAGAGTCTCGGTTGAGAAAGATTTTTTCAACGGGGATTAATTCAAATCATTAGCAGTATGGTTAGGAGATGAAATGTTCTGCGGCTGTAGTAGGTTTAGATTTTTTGTTAGGGTTATCTATGATACGGCGGTGTTCATTAAATCGGTATTTTAAACGTCGTTTCGTCTCTCCTGCCTTTGTATTATAAGTTACATCGCTTACATTGAATCATGTAGATAAGGTTCAGGTCAGGCTAGATTTTATGGGGCGCAATTCCTTGTTAAAAAAGGAATATGTAGTGAGTCCGTGAGAAATGTAAGGACAAGTGGCACAGTTTTTGCTACAAAGTAAAGAACCAGACTTACGTTGGGGGTTGGCAGAATTCAAAGAGAGGTTAGCCGTAATTAGCAAGTCGCGAAGGTTGGGGGAGCGCCTGAAGGCTATTACAGACAAATGCTGAAAAACCTGTTTTTGCAGCGGCTAGAAGAGAGCAACAAACTGTAATGTTTTTTTGATGATGTTAGAGATATGAGGAAGTGATGTATTAAACGTAGTTATAAATGGTATACGTTTAGGTATGTTGACGTCTTTGGTTTGTAAAGTGAGCCTGCGGGGGATTCAACATAGATGTCTAAAACAAAGCATTATCTCGTATCATATTTTTTTTTGCTCAACACCCTTAAAGTTCAGTGGCGGATCTAGGGGAGGGGCCCGAGGGGTGCCTCCCCTAGAGGGAGGGGCACCCCTAGTAAGTAGCTCAAGGTCTTGAACCGCCACTGAAGTTATTGTAAAAGCTCTTGCTCTTGACCTTTTTGAGGCTGAACTCTCTGACAAATAAAGCTTTTTGTCTCGATTTTTGTCTGACTAATAAATCTTTTTGGACCTCTAAAAGGTAGGACGAAAACCCCGGTCCTTTTTTTATATTGGAGTCCTTTCAGGGTCAAGAACAAGCACTGATGGTTTTATACCTTTTAAACATAAACTTATACCAAGAAGATTTTACAGTTCATGACTAACTGTCCTAACACAGTGGCACTCGAGCTGAATAACAGAGCACTGTACAACCTCGTTCCCAGGGCCTTTTCCCTGGCTTGGGCATTGGGGGCGGGCCCTGGGAACGAGGTTGAGCACTATATATCACGAGAGACTACCATATGAACTAAACCGGACCTAAACAGGAACAGTCTGGGCGTGTATCAAGCTGACTTGGCTCCTGAAAGATACCACTTAAAATGGAATAGGCTCCATTGCCAGCCATTGTTCAGCAAAGGAGCCCGCACAAGTAAAGCAGATTCGAGAGACTTGGAACTCGAGCCTTAAGATAAAAATAAGAGCATTCATTTATTGTTATTTCTTCGATTGCACTCTGAAAGATACTTTAACGGTTAAATTAAAATAGTAGTGTTCGCCACGAAAACCCTAAGTGAGAGCAGTATTCTTACTTATACTCCTAAGCAGACGACGGGCGTCCACGACCTTTTAATATTAGAGCCCCTCCCCCTTTCTGGGGGGTGTAGATTTTCGTGTCATTCTTGATATAAAATGTTCTGCGAAGCCTAACCGATCAGCAAAGTTGTATTTAAATGACAACCCTCCAAACCTAATGTTAGTCAGTAGAATTCTAGTAGCACACTGATACAAATGCTGTAATCTGACGGGCAGAGGCATTGCACCTTATCAGCCATTAGTACCGGGGCCGGGGGGGATACTACCTTATATGGGCTATATAGGTATGTGCGGCTCCAAAGGGTATGGTTTTTCAGCCGTTTTGGTGATAAATAGGGTATCGATTTTAGCTAATTTTGGCCATTTTGGTCATAAATGGGGTATGGGTTTTGCACTCTAGCCTTGATGTGGGCATGTTTCTAAGAAGAAGTCACTTTTTCATCATTATCGAAAAGAAAATCAGCAAAAGCCCTTCACATTTATGTTTACGGTCTGGTCGGAACTAAGGAACTAATTATAACGCAGCTCTGAAACAGGGTTTTAATTTAAAGGTCAGGTCATAAATAGGGTAGGGAGTATCGCAGATTTTGGTCATAAATAGGGTAAGGGTTTTGGGAAGCTGGCCGCACACCCCCACCTATTTTTTCTGCCCCGGGCATTTATACCACCCAACTAGTGGACGTATGCAGCATTTTAATTCACTACGCTACTAGAGGACTATTAGTAATAGTACTCGAGTAGCAAAAATAGCCGGTTTTTCTTTCGTTTTCAGTTCTTGGGTTGCACGTGACGTCATTATTTTCTTATTATTTTCTTTCTTAAATCCCTGAGAAGACAAAAAAAAGGACAGTAAACGTTTCTTGACTTTAGAAAAATGGAAATTGTTGAAAAAATTATGCGCGCGCACAACTTCAATTTCAAATGACAATTCAGCCTGGGCTATCTTTCTGAGGCACAAAGTTTAATAACACGTCGAAAAGTAGTAAAAAAATCCAATGTATCGACACAAGAGACGGTATATTGCCGATTGCTCGGATCAGTTATGTTAACTTTGCTTTTATTTTTTGGCAAGATGGCGTTGACAGTGGACCAGGTGCTGGAACGAATTGGGAGCCTGGGATTCTACCAGATCCGCCTCATTTTCATTCTGGGCTACATAGAATGGTTCAACATCACATTCCAAGTCCTGGTGCCCACGTTTATCGCCGCTGAGCCCAACTGGCTGTGTGTGACTAATCACAGTTCTTGTAATCTGACCGGCGAATTTAAACCCGGTGATAAACTTTACAACGAGCGATGTGATATGCCGAGAGATTCTTGGAAGTTTGCAGATGGCTATACCTCAGTTGTTACTCAGGCAAGAAATTAAAAAAATAGGAAAGAAGAGAAATAAGTTATAAGCAACCAGGGGTTTCAATAAAAGCCGGTTACCGGCGGTCTCCCGCGCCTGTAAGGTTTCTTACCGCCGTCTGTTTGGATTTCATTAATGAAGGGCCTTGCAGCCACTTTAGTGGTCCACAGCCGCCTATTACATCTTCAATGGCCGCTTATAACTAAAGTTATTGAAACCCCTGAGCAACTATTAAATTGTTTTAAGTTTAAAATAAAAAAAATACCTGAAGGAAGACCCGACCATTTCTTTAGCTTCCAACCCGGATCTTCATCCCGTCCCGTCCCGTCCCCACGCTTCTTGTCCTTCTTTTCCGCCCCTTTTTCGTACTTTAGTATGCTTTAGATCTTTTTTTGTATTGGGAACTTAAATGAATGGGGGATATTAAAGGAAACAGAATAGAGAGGACAGTTTTTATTGTTTGTTGACTGATTGGTTTTGTGTTGTTTTGTTGTTTGTTTTAGTTTGACCTGGTTTGTAACAAAGCATTGCTAGGGACCATTTCAACCTCACTGCTGTTCGCCGGTTGGCTTCTTGGTGCTTTAGGAGGAGGAGTTTTATCCGACAAGATTGGCCGGAAGCCAGTCATGTTCGTGTTTTCCGTCTTGTGTAGTCTTTTTGCCTTGTTAGCTGCTTTCCCAAATGTCTTCTGGCTTTTCATGTTATTTAGACTTCTTGTTGGCATATGTATCGGTATGTGTAATGTTTCACCTTCATTTAGCTAGAGCATCTGAAATTTTGCATGGGTCCTCGTTTTATGCCATTGTTTGGGACTCACTTGAGAAGATTGCACTGAAGTACGATTAATATTAGAATATTGTAGGGGACATTTTTAAAATAATAATCAGTTCGCAAAATAGTACCTTAAGCTTAGTATTTCTTGCAAAAAAAAAACAGAAGATATATAAGTGACGACAAAGAGGCACTAAGGTTTCTTTAACCAACGGGCCCTCAACTGAAAATGTTCAGCTTGTTATCAGTAGAATACGAGCTGCGTGTGCCATCCTTTCGCACGATTTTGTCCAGGGGGTTTGAAAACTGAAATTTGCGACCAAGATACTAGTTTGACAAAAAATGGTTGTTGCCCAACATGGAATAAAGCTAACCACAAGCAGAAGTAATATTAAACAGCAAATTGTAGTAGTTTAAGCCAAAACTGAACAATTCAGAGAGGTGGTGGTAATTTTAAATGAGTTTCGTTAAAGGAGCCTAGACACGGCCAAGTACAAAATTACCTTTAAATTGATGGAAACCTGAAAATAATAGTTAACTTAAGATAGAAAAACATCAAAGAGATAACAATGAACCATGAGGGAACAAGGATGGTTAAGGAAGGAGAAGATTAACACGGATTACAAACGACGAACTTGAAAAATTTAGGCTAACTTTTTAAGATGCTCAAACTTTGATCTGGCTCGTTTGAGGGACGAGAAGACGATCGTTGAGTCTTTTTTTCTATAAATTGTATTATTCTTTCCGTTTATGAACTCATATTCCATCAGGTGGTGGAGCCATGGGTATTTACGTGCTGGCACTTGAGTTTGTGGGAGTGAAGCATCGTCACGTGGCTGGTACTTCAATCTGGTATGCGTGGGCCTTGGCGCTGGTTATGTTGGCAGGACTGGCATACGCAGTGCGTGAGTGGAGATGGCTGTCAATTGTTTGTGCTGTACCGGGACTTATTTCCTTCGCGGGCTGGTGGTGAGTCGATCCGATTTGTCCTGCTGTAGACTTTTTATTTAAGGTGATTCCTCAGAAATAAAAGTTTTTGAAACTTTCTCTGAATGTTCTCTACCAAGTACTGTTTCGACAAATAGAATAAAAACGATAGGTAACCGTACTTGCAAAAGAGATTTGATGGGCCAACCTTACCCCATCTATGCCTGTACTCGATCCACTAAGTGAAATGAGTAATTTCGTGGAATTTACGTGGCCGTGAATTTCCACGACACTCGGCGTGTCCGAGATCAAGAACGTGACGTGTCAGGAAACCTGACGTGTCAGAGAATGGTATGTTCTTGATACGTTCATTACGGCGTGCCAGAAAAAATCATGGCCTCGGTACGTCACGTGCGGCGTATCAAGGGAAGTCAGATGGAAAAAAATATAATGGTTTTTAGTTTAATCACCAAAATTAATTCACGGAGCTCATTTCACTTACGGGAAAACTAAAATTTATGCCGATACATTGTACGGAAATTAAACTCGGGAGCTCTCTGTGGGGTCGCACTTTTTTGCTGAAGATGATATGATGTACAACCAATTATCAACTCGTGAATTGGCATTTCTTGGCCACTTATACTGTGGCAGTTTTAATAGAAAATCAAATAACAGTTAATTATTAACAATGTCCACGGTAATTAAATTATCATTTTCAGCAAAGGTAAGGCGAAAAAGTCCATCATTCATTAGAATACTAAAGAGAAAATTCTTTAAAGCACCGCAGGAGTGTGAATAAGGTCTAGTTTCAGTGATTTTCCTGACACTCGTTTGCCTTTTTTCCCTCCGTTTTCTTTGCAGGTTTACTCCTGAATCGTCGAGGTATTTGTTGTTGAAGGGGAAAGTCACACAAACAGAGGAAATATTGCGAGGGATCGCTGCTACCAACAAGAAAGAGTACCCCGAGGAGCCTCTCTTGGACCTGCATGCCCAAGGAAAGGTAGAGGTCTTGGGTGACGTAAGGGCTCTGTTCCGAACCAAGAAAATGTTGCACAAAACTCTGGTATCGTGGTACGCCTGGTAAGTGAAAGCTACAGGAAATAACGCCAATCTCGTCTTTCCAAAAAGAATATTGTAGTGTTTGTCAACGTTAGCTGTACCACCCCCACCTCCCTGTTTTCTGTATCGCAAGCATGCGCGTTGGATGCGAAGAGGATTACACGTGCTCGACTCGAGGAATGGTGTTGTTGTACTGAAGTCTGTTGTAGTTGGTTAAATCCGTCAATACACTACAAATATTATCTAAGCCAGATTTTCATCGCAAAACCTTGTCTGTTTTGAGTACTTTAGGTGCCTTATTCTTCTTGGGTTGGGAAGGCCTTGATCATCATGGGTGCTCAAAGATATGGACCAAAAGGAATCACTATAGAACGGAATTCGTGGTTCAAAATTCGTTTGGGCCTGGAAGGCCTTTACGTCTCAAGTGTAGTGCAGCGCAATGCAGTGCATTTGATTCCATAAATTCACTCATTCATTCATTCATTCATTTAGACAGTCAGTCAGTGAATCAGTCAGACAGTAATTCATTCTTATTTTCTTTCTTCATTCATTAACTTAGCTTCCATAACCATTTTTTGCATTCGTAGGTTTGTTAACGCCATGGTTTACTATGGTGTATCATTCAGCACCCCTACACTCGGTGGCAACATGTACCTGAATTTTTTCTTGTCGTCTATTATCGAGATCCCCGCCAATTATGTTAGCATCTGGGCCATGGGCAAGTAAGTCAGTTGAACGCCGTGTGTTCTTAAAGCAAACATCCATGACTGATTTAGTGTGGGGCAGGAATGACACAGTGGTGATAGTACTCAGCTCCCCGGCACCAATGTGACCCGGGTTCGATTCCGACCTGGCTTCGTGAGAGAGTTGGGTTCTTTCCGGACTCTCCGGTTTTCTTCTCTCCACAAAAACCAATATCTCCAAATTCCAATCGATCAGGACAGAGGGCCTGCATGAAAATCAGCTAAGGCTCATGTGGCTTCCTCTCTTAATAATGTTATATAATTTTATTACTTTTTTCATAACTTTTTAATATTTGCGTACGGTTCAAACCTTTCTTCACTCTCACTCAGTTAGCAAAAGCAGTTCGTTTGTATAGTCAAGAAGGGT
>CM042752.1:26834665-26862165 GCA_022496165.2 Catalaphyllia jardinei | reverse complement strand
TATATCAGCAGAGATATAGGAAGCTAAAATTACTCCTTGACAAGAAAATGGGCACTGTGAAACTTTGTCGAATAAGCTGTTTTCTCATGTCACGTGCCGTGGTCAGCAATCTGTATTTACTTCCAGTTTAATATCAATTGTTATCATTCCTGAACAGACTCGTGTGCATCCCCTCCTACCGTATGGCATTATGGGTTCTAATGCATTGCTGGCAAGCGTACTGTGCATGACTCTACCGGAGACGAAAGGGACGCCGACCGCTGAAACCATGGACTCAGAAGAGGGCGCAGAAATAGGCATACAAAACATCGCCTTGGATTATACAGAGCAAGACAAGGAAAAAGAGAAAGATGACGAAAAAAAGGAAGATTTGAATGGTAGTGCCATGAACAGCCGGGAAAATACGACGGATACTTCCTCTATCAACACTGCATTTTAAACACAAGTCAAGACTCGTGTGCTTCCTCTCCTACCGTATGGCATTATGGGTTCTAATGCATTGCTGGCAAGTGTACTGTGCATGACTCTACCGGAGACGAGAGGGACGCCGACCTCCCAGATCTTCTAGCATAAACTATTGGTTTTGTGTCCTGTGCTCAGTATATAACTTTAACTTCATAAGGTGTTTTGGGTGGGCATATGTCTTTGGGACTAAGAAACACTTCGCACAAGTAAGTAAATAAAGACGCGAAGCACATAAGGCTTTTGTATGAAGCTAGCCTACGTAGCAGCCGTTTCCTTTCCTTTTCCAGGCAGAGATCGAACAAGCGAGCGAAAAGCCGGGCAAGCGAAGGAGCACGCCTGGGGTGAGCACAAAATTGGGGAGAAGTGAGGAGGGGATGAGCGAGAAGGAGGAGGGGTTGGGGAGAAAATCCGTCGCTCGCCTCACCCCCTCCCTCTGCTCCTTATATTTTTCGCACTCCCTCCCAGTTTTGTTTCCTTCGGGTAATTTTTTTTCGCACTCCCTCCCAGTTTCGTTCCCTTCGCGTAAGGTTTTGGAAACGCCTGCTACGCAGGCAAGTATGAAGCTATAGCAGGGGATGCAGAACTTCTACTGGGGGCGCAGTCTATATCACTGGTCTTCGCTTGAACTTCTAGGCTTCCATAGAGCGCATGCACTTACGTGTTCAGCAGCTATTAAATTTATTGGAACAAAAGAAAGTGTTTACATAAGAAAAGAGTTGAACTCTCACCGGATTGGTTTGGTACATCAACATGGCCGCTGTTTCATTGTTTTGGAACACCAATATGGCTGCCATGACGTCATGTGCGTACGCTCTATATCGTAATGTGCTCGGATGGTATGACTTAAACGTCACACATTGTTACTGTATGTTACTCTTGTTATAAAAAGTATCAGCTAATCAGTTCCTGTAGTTTGTTCGCTTAACTTCGAGCGTAGATAGAACTGATCAGTTACGCACGAAGAGGTTATTGTACAGCAGAGTGGAAATGACATGAAATGACAATAAAAGCTAGCTTGTTTTTATTTCGCGCAAAAAGCTTTGTGTGTTTACAGACTAGAAAGTTAAAGAGTGGAAGGCTCGCAGTCATCTCGCTTGTTGCGCGCCGGCATTAGGATAGTCTCCTCGATCGTCTGCCGTTTTTTGGGATGTCACGAAACGAGAGCGTTGCGTGACGTCCCAAAAACGGCTGCAGAAGAGGGCTTAGGACCAGAGGGCTTAGGACCTACCATCGTCGTGATTTGCAAACAGCCCTTGTTCGGGAAAGGAGCAGCGGATATCATGAATGCTGATAACAGATAAACCCTAATGCAATTTTCTAGTATGGTAAACACTGAATAGTACAGAGTTTTGCCTGTACAATGTACAATACGATTAGTTTGAAAAAACCTCACTTAGTAACTCAGTTACTAAGTGAGTTTTTTACCTACATTTACTTACATCTGTCAATCATCAACCGTGGAATGCAAACATGATCCTAGTGACACAAGAGGTTTGTTGTTCGCTGTGTTCGCTGTTTGAGTTACGAGTCCTTGTAGTACAGTAACAGTATAAACAATAACCTGTGAGCACGAAACTACAATAGCAGGAAGAATTTATTTCGTTTTTGGAGAAGTACCAGACTAGCCACAAAGGTAAGATTTTCTAGGTCGTAATGTGGATTACGTAATGAGGATTTTAAAGTGGACATACCTTTTCACTGACGGAATGGAGAGTATCAAACGTTACTCTTTGCACGTTCAAGGTGCAGCCGAATTGACCACTTGTTTCACGATTTGCGCATAACCGATGCGTGAGTTTGTTCTCATTGATCACACCCTTGAACGAAAGAACAAGCTCCATAAAAACTCTTCTGAATCACCAGCACGGTACCTTCCTGGATGGAATGCGCATGTAATAAAATCTGCATATGAATGCTTTGAATTTCTGCACCATGAGTTCCCGGGTTTTTAAGCCCCGGGAAGTGTGCCTCCCGCTAATTAGTAATCCTCAAAACAGCCAGGACAATGATACAGCGAAGAAAACTAGAAACCCCCAAATATTGCTTCTCAAGTTCACAATAGCATGACCTCTAGCTCTGGCTTCGGTGGGCCGGTGAAGCTGTAGTTGATCAATATCAAATATCTTAAACTGGGTAAAGAGCGAAAATATTCCATAACTAATTTATTTATTTTGCACTATATAATAGGAACGACGGCCATGTTTCGACATTGCTTGGAGATTCGAAGTGCTTTCCATTTGTTGTTGAGATCGCGAGAAATTTTTGAATTTCTTCCTCGAGTCATCAAATTTAGTTGATATCAGATGTTCTCGCCCGGGGGGTACTCCCAGAAAAATCGGGCGGGGGTGGGCGGCTTGCTTCCTTAAACCCTCACCCTATTTATGACCAAAATCTGCGATATTCCCTACCCTATTTATGACCTGACCAAAAGTTCGAAACCCTGTTTATGACCTGAACCTTACATCAAAATCCTGTTTCGGATCTGCGTTTTAATTGGATCCCTAGTTCAGACCAATGCTAAATTACCATAAACATAATTTGTGGAGAGCTTTGTTGATTTTCTTCCCGATAATGTTGGAAAAACGGATTCTAGGTTTAAGAACATACCCATATCAGGGCTAGAGTACAAAAACCATACCCTATTTATGACCAAAATGGCCAAAATCAGCTAAAATCATTACCCTATCTATGAGCAAAACGGCTGAAAAACCATACCCTTTGGGGCCGCACATACCTATGTTGCCCATATACCCACCTCCCCCCCCCCGGGTGTTATAAAAATGTACCTCTTTCCGAATAGGAATGGCTGAAGTCAACGGTATTTATTGTTAGAGCTTTCTGTAATTTATACTTCTGTTTCCCTCGCATAACTTGTAAGATCTGTTTTTCTCGAACAAGAGGCACAAAACGAAAGGATCAAGGAAACACGATATCACCTGTCAACGGATGAGTAAAAAAGAAGCAAATTCTGGGGATTACGGCCATCACGCTCTCCGGGGACAAACTATGAGAGTCGAAAAAGCGTTATTTAAAAGGTGAATTATTTGTTTTAGCAATCCCTTTGACAAATAGCAGTTTTCGGAATTTCTCCTGTCTGACTTTGTGTCAGAATCGTAGAATGGGATTTCTACCGCAGGTGGCTCAAGCTCAGTATGTGAGAGTCGTCATTATTCGTGATTACCAGTCACTTAACAAAATACTGTAGCTGGTTTTAACTAACCACTCATGACCTCCGTTGTAAGGGATCGTATGGAAAATTGTTCTTTTGCAGTAGAGTTAATAAATTGGCATTTAAGTTTTCCTTTAAACTAACCTTAGTTGTCTTTTTGTCGTTTCTTAAGATTTTACAGCGTTGAGGGTGTCCTAACGACGGATCAAGGCTTGAGTAAAAATAACAAACAAACTGCAGTTTTAAACGTTTTTAACATGCGTTGTCTCGTTATGTTTACAACCGTAGTTTGTTCATTTGTTATTTTTATTGAAGTTGAAATGGCCGAAGAATAAGAGTGTCTACGAATTGGATTAAGATCGATTAAGGCTTTTTGTGACCTTAATCCGTCGCCTTTAACACTGTAAAATCGTAAGCAAAGACAATAAGGGAAGTTTAAAGGATAGTTTTGTTGCCAATTTCGTGCACTTTACGGCGAGAGCAGTATTTTCCATACGATCTTCTTTAAAGGGGTACTATGACGAAAACCGCATCTTTCCTATTGAAGCCATTTTAAAAAATAAACAAGGAGTCTGTATTAGAAGAAAAATGCCGTTTCCTTTTTTTCAAATATCTCTTTTCGTTCCAGAGATATTCAAGCTTTTAAAATATGCAAGTAAGCCAAGCGATGACGTCATATACTCAACCAAATTTCGATCAAATATGATGAGAAAAGATATCTCAGCCAATTTGTAATAGAAATGTTTGATACTTTGCGGAAAGCTTCTAACAAAGGTGCTCCACAATACGAACTTAGAAGTTTTGTTACCATGGCAACATCCTGGGTTCCAGGCCTCCCCAATATTAAAGGCAATTCTGGCCACCTTTGGCGTTCCACTTTCATATTTGCTAATGGTACCTTGTATGTATGATCATAAATATGTTAGTTCCAGTTTGTGGCCCTGTTTAGCGTTTTTCGAGCTGAAAATCACTGACATACTGGTACAGAGTGAGTTGTCATGGAAACAGCATTTTTATAGCCGCAGGTGTGTTTTCTATAGAACTATTAGCCTGCCAAGTTTCAATGGCCTGCGCCGCAAATTGGCCAAGTTAGCTCTATTTATGTACTTGAGATAATATTGGGTTAAGTGTATGGCGTCATCAGTCTTCTCATTTGCATATTTTGCACATTTTTTAAACTGAAATACCTCCGGAACTAATGCAGATATTTGCAAACGGTAAACGGCGTTTAGATTCTTTCATGGAACTCTATGTGACACATCTAAAATATCCAGGGGTAAAAATTTGATGATAGTACCACTTTAAGGAAGGTCGAGACTGTATCAGTTTTTTCACAATTGTCTTAGTTTCCAGTCTTTCTCTTAAGCATTTAAATATCTTGTTGTATTATCCAACCGTCACTTCTGAGGATGTATGTTGAGGCATACGAAACGTTAAGTAATTAATCAAAGCTTTTTACAACATGCGTTGTCGAGACTAATTATTAACCGCATTCGCTTCAATCTCGTCCCCGGCGCAGAGCCTTCGTTACCCTTGTTGCTGTTCCGCTGCACAAGGGTAGCGAAGGCTCTGGGAACGAGATTGACATTCTGTGCTTAGGCCACCTGTTTTTCTACTTGCCATGCGCCTAGGATTGCTGTTAGCTGACTTGACTCTTTCCCAGGCGTCTCTGGTAAGAACATTTGCTCTCTCACACAATCATACAAAGAAGATCACGTCATCGTGAGCTTTTTCTTGTACTTTGCCTTCTTACTTGTGGAAAGAGCAGTTCATGTATCACCTGTTTTTCAAACCTCCAGTTTTAATTAAGAAAAGTGATATTACGCATTTTTGGAAAAAACTTGCGACCCCAATATCGAAAAAAATATTGAAGCAAAATATACAAAACCCGTAGTCCCAACTTAAAAATTTGCATAAATTATACATCATCGAATTCTTATGAGAATTTGCATGAGACATGTTTATTTCGAAAAATTCGAGGATATTTGATTGAGCAATAAAATTCCCAGACCCTCCTTGGGATGTACGGTTGAAATTCGACACTCGCATCTAACGACATTCTTTGACACACAAAATGTTTTTTTTCGTAGATCCACACGGAAAATGCATTAGTTTATATGCTCATAAAATTTTAGGTTGATCTCTCTCATTTTTTGATCAAGTTTCTAACAGTGCACATTATTTTATGCAGATACAGTTTTTTGTGGACAGTGGTGTTTATTTTACGGGAAAAAAAGGCAATAAAGGTTGCGATGATGCCATACCACTGCACCTGCTGTCGTTCTCTCATTGATCGAATCGCTAAATTTTCCAGCTTTTTTCTTAATTACCGTCTCTCCATGATGGTAAACGTGAAAACGATCGAGACCCTAAAACGAAAAGCAATGCGAAGAAGACTCAAGCGTTGGAGAATTACGTGCTGAGGTAAGAAAGGAACCAAAGTGTGCTCAGTGGTGCACCGTAAAATGTTTTCGGATTTCGCACCTGTGGACAGGCGGTATTTTCTGGTATCTATTGCTGAAAATATACTTATTTACTTGCAAGGCTGGGCTTTTGCATGTGACAAGCACTTAATGACTGACCCCAAGGAAAACAGTGGGTTTTGTTTTCCTCGAGACTCACAATGTTCCTCTAGGCGGCAAAGCCGAGGGAAACATTATCTGTTTACAGTGGGCCAGTCATTATAATTCTTTTGTTTTATCTCAATCCCGACCCAACTGAAAATTAAAAAAAAAATGAGAAAAAAATACTTGCTTGACACCGAATGGTTACGCGTCCAGCTGTTCTACTCAGGGAAAGACAAAGACCAGATCGAACGCGGGAGAGCGCACAAATTTTCCGCGGTTTCAAGGTGTACCTGATCACGTCAGAGTCGAAATCTCAAGTTATTGTTGCCCCAGGGAGTGGTGAGGTGGCCTTATGACACTCCAATCGTATTTGAGTTGAGAGGTATAACAAAGCACTTTGAAAGAGATTATTTCGGACGGGTAATGTTTTTTACGTCCAAATTTCGTAACACTCGCAGCAAGCATGCTAACATACCTGTTGACATCAGACTGGCAAATGTCACCTCCAAACCTCGGTTTAAAAATGCGAATCGGTGATTTAATCATGAGCAAATTTCCAAAACAGTCCCAAAGCAGCAAAGATGAAAATAATACCCGCGTGAAAATAACACGCATGTACCAGAAGTGTGAGAAAATTTCACGCAAACGACGCTCAGTGGTGAATTTTAAACTGAATAAACCACAGGCGGCCCAGACGTTGTTTGTGATTTACATACGTGACAGTATTGCGTTACGTTTCGAGCTATTCAAGAGAATGTATGAAAATGGTTCGAAAATCGCTCTAAATTCAACTTTTCTCTTTAATGGAAAGCAAACCTGGAAAAGTTCAAATCGTCAAAATGGCCTTAGAACGACTTTAGAACGGCTCAGCTGTCACAAAGACTTCAAAGTAATTCAAGCGCAGACTAAGGTAAGCTTCTTTTATTTAAATCCTGTACTACAAGTTGAATTTAGAGCGATTTTCGAACCATTTTCATACATTCTCTTAAATGGCTCGAAACGTAACGCAATACTGTCACGTATGTAAATCACAAACAACGTCTGGGCCGCCTGTGAATAAACACGTAATCATGCTTATTAAAGACCTTCACGATCACGCACCTTAATAGTTTATTTACGAAATAATCCATTTTGAGCTTTCTTTTTTCCTTTTTAAACAACGGTTAAATAACTAATAGAAGGGAATGGTTAGTAGTAATCAGAGTAATGATAATAGGACTGAGTGGGGTCTCATTCGTTCTGTTATAATACGAGTGATAACAAAATCGGGTGACCTCGCAACTGCAGTCCCATTTGTTTTCAACGAGTCTTATTACCAACAAATTAATAATAAAAGTTACAATTTCCGACAAAAGAATAATAGCCAAATTATTGGAGAAAGGAAAATTTTGCATTAAAAGACCAAGACTTTGAATGCTTGACAAACTATAACTATGAATGTGATTGGTTGACTTAAACTATGTATAAAACCAGTGCACTCTCTCTTTTCGCTCGTCTTGCGACGCCCACGTCGTCTTTCAGTCTTTCTTTCATGGTTAGTTTTCTCATTTGTATTACAATGTAATCCAACGTGCATGGATGTGCGACAATTTCGGAATGAAAGTGCAAAATTTCTCGAAATTGTCTCTCATACATGGTAGATTATATTGTAATGCACGTGAGAAAAGGCCACCATGAATTCCTTGAAAAGGGCGATTGGCCAATTCCTTTTAGTGGCTCGTCATAATATCGAGTTATTTCCAAGTATGAAGCCATCCAAAAAGACGACACTTTACTAGTTCCGATAAAATACTGATCTAGTGTTTCTTTGTATTTCAGCCTTCCTTTTAAACCTTGAATCCCGTTTAATCGACCTACAAAATGGCGCTGACCGTGGACGAGGTGTTAGAAAAGATTGGGAGCATGGGACTGTATCAGATTAGACTGATCTTTATTCTAAGCTATATAGAATGGTTCAACATCACATTCCAGGTGATGGTACCTACCTTCATCTCGGCGGAACCCAAGTGGAAGTGTGCCCCTCATGTCAATAACACCGCTTGTAACTTCACTGGAGAATTCACTGCAGTGGACAAAAGACGGTGCGATATGCCGAGGGAGGCCTGGACGTTTACTGATGATTTTACTTCCGTTGTTACACAGGTATTTCAATTTCTCAATTTTTTCAATTTATTTTATTTATTTATTTATTTATTTAAACTTCACCTTTAGAGTGAACTATAAAAAAGCATGACAACGTAAATCAAAAAATAAACAACTACTGGGTTAAGGCAGAGTGACCACAACAGCTGACGCCAATTACTGTGGGCCCAATATTAATAAAGTTCTAAACACTCGAATAAAATAGTAAAATATAGTGAACTAATAACAACACGAAATAGGCTCGGAAAGAGTGCGTGGCGTGTTACATTTTAAGCAGACAGATTATTGAACGTTCAGCATCATAGATCCTGTCGTTACTTTTTAAAAAAAAAAAACAGATGAATTGTGGAAAGGCCCATCTGCACTCAGGGTATAAAACTTATCCAGACACTTTTTCTTTTGTTTATCCGCTGGTAACAGTGTTATTGTTTTGATGTTGTTTGATTTAAGTTTGACCTGGTTTGCGAGAAAGCCGTGCTCTCCTCTCTGTCCACATCACTGGTGTTTGCCGGCTGGCTGGTTGGAGCCATCATTGGTGGTGTTTTGTCAGATATCATTGGCCGAAAACCCATCCTGCTGGTATTTTCGTTCGCGTGCAGTTTGTTTGGCCTTTTCGCGTCCTTTCCTCATCACTTCTGGTTATTTATCCTATTCAGGCTCTTGACTGGATTGTGTATTGGTGAGTTAGATGACTGAAGGCATCCCAGGCCATGTTATTCCTATACCTATTCCTGTTCCTATACTATTAAACGGCCACCTCTCAGTAAATCAGCCAGTTATCAAATTCACCAATAATTGTCAGTAAAATACTGTAAATAAAACCGTTATTTACCGGCCACCGCCATTAATTAAGCGGCGGCGGCTTTTTGCTTGTCTGAGGACGGAGTTCTCTATAAGTATTGTCCTTACCTCTTTTAAGCGGCCACTGACAATTTAGAAGAAGTAGTTTGGCTTTCTTTTGGAAAAGACAATGCTAGATAAGAGACCGAATATAGAATTTGACGACTGATGAAAACATTCAAACACGTTTATTATGATTGCCTTGAAGTGATTCATGTTCATCACGTAATTACGCAGTTCTAAAAATATTTAAAGCAGAGGAAGACCTGTTTAGCAGCCAACCACTATTGAGCAACCACCTTTTATGTTCCCGAAGGTGGCCCGCGCTAAACAGAGGTTCAACTGTTCATGCAAACCTACTGCAGTCGATTTTTGCCAGCCGATGTTCAGGAAAGGAGTTGTTTCTTCTCTAGGAGGAACATAAACCAGACCCGGGAATCGAACCCATCCCTTACATAGAGAAGGTTAAATTTTGTGAAATCTCACTCAATATACTTGTGACGTTTTTTCAGGAGGAGGGGGCATGGGAATTTACGTACTTGCAACGGAGTTCGTGGGATTACGTCATCGTCACGTGGCTGGTACGTCACTGTGGTACTCGTGGACCTTAGCGCTCGTGATGTTAGCAGGCCTGGCATATGGAGTGCGTGACTGGAGAATCCTGTCAATCATATGTGCCGCGCCTGGTTTACCTGCTATTCTAGGTTGGCGGTAAGTGAATACTGGGTGATAAAAAAGGGACTAGTGAACAAGTTCCTTTCGTACAAAGTTGTCGCGTTATTTTGACTTATTTGGCCACGTAAAAAATGGCATTTTAACTGATTGAAGGCAACCTGAAAAGAATAGTTTACTTAGAAAGAGAAACACCAAAGAGATTACAATAAACCATAGAGGGAAAAGGATGGTCAAGAATGGAGGTCAAGAATGGAGGGTTACTGTCAGTTAATGCACAAGCGCATTAGATACCATTTAATAGCTAATTTGCATATCACAAAGACTAGATCCATACTGCTGTTAATCAAATATGATTAAAACATTACAGGATGAGCAAAAGCATACTTAAAAAACAGGTGTATCGGATTGAAAATCAAGCAAAGCAGTACGAAGATTCAAGTGGAATTCTAGATGTACTTTGATTTCTAGTCTGCTTGCAGCCGGGTGTTTCTCTAAGTTTCACTTAGACCCCCGGGCTTAGACGAGTGTTGAGTCATCGCGAATGCAAAAGAGCGGGATAGGCAGTATGGCCGAGTAGGGAAGAAGGCGAGCTTCTCGTGCGTGCCACGCCCATGTCTCGTCCCATTCTCCTTTGAGCTAAATAGTCTGTCTGTCTGTCTGTCTAAATAGTCTGAAAGCTCGAGAGAAAAACCCGACTGCCAGCAGTCTATTTGATTTCAGGTTGGGGTGAACTCTTTTCAAAGTGAGAAAAATAGTGTTCAGATTGGCGCGGTCCCAAAGCTGACTGTGTCCCTCTAACACAGATAACAAACGACCACTCGAAAACTTTAAGCTAAACTCGTCAAGATTCGCAAACCGTTTTAACCAAACTGTTTTAATTCAGGTTTATTCCAGAGTCATCAAGGTACTTGCTGCTTAAAGGAAAGGTTACAGAGACAGAGGAAGTGCTGCGAGATATCGCTGCCACTAACAAGAAGGAATATCCAGATGAACCTCTCTACAACCCGAGTGCTGATGGGAAAGTTCAAAAAATGGGCGACTTCAGGGATTTGTTTCGAACCAAGAAAATGTTGCACAGGACTCTTGTGTCTTGGTATGCCTGGTAAGTTATAGGAGAAGAAGGTTGCTTGCCTAGCGAAAAGGTCCAACGCACGACGAAATGATTTGAATTCTCGTTCTCATCAAACCTGAAATTTTCATGTGTTCAGGTTGGTCGCTCTCGTCCTTCTCAACAGGAACTCGGGACTGCAACATGAACTTCATCCAGTTCCATCAATATCTAAACGAGATTTTAAATCGATAGAAAGTTAAAAATACTTTTTTTTCTTCTACAGGTTTGTAAACGCCATGGTTTATTATGGTGTATCATTCAGTACTCCGACACTTGGTGGCAACATGTACTTGAATTTCTTCCTGGCCTCCATTATCGAGATTCCCGCCAATTATGCTGGTATCTGGGCCTTGGGCAGGTGGGTGGCGCCGGTGCGCTGACGTTTTTGGCGCCAAAATTTCTTTGAAACTTATTTATTTCTTCGTTTGCGTCAACTTCGCGAAGCCGGCGATTGGCTTATAAAACTCGCGCTACTTTTTCGTCCAATCAGAAGAAAACCGGAACCAATCATGAACCATTTTACGACACTCAATTTTAAACTACTTTAGCAGTCGGGCTTCACCTGTTGCCTCACGCCTGAGGTTTTTCAGTTTTATCAATATTTATGGGGACTAATGACCTTATCTGCTCTAGGTTCGGCCGCAAAAAGCCACTGGTTTATTGCATGATTATTGCTGCTATTGCCTCTGCCGGTGCAGTGTTATTTACAATGTATGACCCTGGTGAGGACAAAGGTAGGTTGGTTACCATCCATCTGTAGCACATTGTGCCTTAAACCTCTCAGTTCCTTATTATTGGCAAGCAGTTAAGTGAACGGAGGCTTCCATTTTCAAGCCGACAAACTTCACGACATGAGGTTTTTTCCACATTGTGGTATGATAAACAATATTACGTAACTGCACTGATTTTATTGCTGTCTGCAGGTTTCATGGCTGGCCGTATCATCATGGCGATGCTAGCCAAGTTCTTTATATTCATTTCATTTGATGCCGTGTATGTGTATGCTGCTGAGCTCTTTCCCACTGTCATCAGGTATGGTATGATCCGTGGTTCACATCTCGGAGGCTACTCCCACATTGAGACGGATATTCGTCGCCTCGCTTAGGGCTATAAATCATTCTAGTCTGACTAGGGGGTACAGTTCATGACGAAACGCCTGTATTTTTAGCTGTCAAAGTATCTTTTAGGGTTCACTTGAAAAGATAATGATAAAAACGCTGCTCCATTTTCACCGGTCTCTCGAGTCCGGTCTGCTTACACGAGCTACGATTAGTGGAATGGTGTCGTTACTGGCGGTCACGTGTTATTTCGCTCTGTTCGCTTTTCTTTATTCTACATCAAAAAGCAAGCCTTCTGCAGTTCGAACCTGCTATACGATACGGAGCAAAACCAAGGTCTACAAGAAACCTTTATCTACTCTTCGCTTTGGTCATATCACGAACTCAGCTCCTTCTTCTCCTGTCAGGCGATATCGAAACTTGCCCTGGTCCGAGCGACAGATGTGGCTTGTGCCTAAAAGCTTTGAAGAAAAACCAAAGCAGGATGTCTTGCTCGCAGTGTCATTTGAAGTTTCACCTGAAATGCTTCTGCTCCGATGATAGCGGGGTCAAGTGTAATTCTTGTCTTTCTAACAACAATAACACCCAAGATGGAGCTGACCAAGATCAACAAGAAAATGTTCATCGATGTGACATCCCTGAACTTAGCGAACTTGTCTCTAAAAAGGGCCTTAAGATTCTACATCAAAACATTAGAGGTTTGTTGGCAAACAAAAGTATCATCTGTCAAATCCTGGATGGTTTTAGGAATCTTCATATTTTCTCGGTCAGTGAAACACATTTATCCCCCGAAAGCGAAGTCGAAGTCCAAATTGAAGGGTACACGTTTATTGCAAAGTCAAGGGCTTCTGGTCAAGGTGGAGGTGTTGGTGTTTATATTTCTTCATCTATTCCCTTTCAAAGACGAATGGACCTCGAACAGGAGGGTATTGAATGCATCTGGATCGAAATATTATTTCCTAAAACCAAAGGCTTTCTAGTTGGAATTATTTATCGCCCTCCGGATTCTTCTAAACATCTCTGCGCAAATTTCAATTACAAATTTGAATCCATGCTTTCGACAGTATCTGCTGAAAACAAAGAATGTATTCTCTCAGGTGACATTAACTGCAACTTTTTGGTGCCCTCGGATCACAAAGAAATTAAGTCCATTCTCTCTTACTTTGGTCTGAAACAACTCATTAGCAGCCCCACGAGAATTACGCGCGAGTCCAAGACCCTAATTGATATTATTTGCAGCAACGTACCTCATAACATCTTTTCGGTGAAAGTAATCCCAGCTGGCTTGAGCGATCATGAACTCATTGGATGTGCTCGCAAGCTGAACAATGTTAAGTTCAATCCGCGAATCAGTACTTGCCGAAATTTTGCTAATTATAACCCTAAACTATTCTGTGAAGAACTAAATTCCGCGAATCTTGAAGACGTTTATTCATCTATCAGCGTAAATGAGGCATGGGCCTCTTTGCGAGACACTCTCCAACGGTGTATCGACAAGCATGCTCCCCTTATTTCGAAAAAGGTCAAAGGCCGACTGTGTCCTTGGTTGACTCCGGATGTCAAAAAGGAGATGAATCTCAGGGATGGTTTGCTCAGGAAAGCCCGCCGAACTAATCAGGAAATCGATTGGTCTTCTTATAAACGGCAACGCGACAGAGTATCTGGCCTTGTTAAAAAATGTAAAAGCAGATATAATCGAGATCTCCTTAAAGATTGTGCTGACTCTCCAGAGAAATTTTGGGCAGCCATCAAGAAACTCTATCCTACCAAGTTACCTTCTGAACAAGGTTCAGCGTTTGTGATAAATGGATCAAAGTCAACTGACAAAAGTCTCATTGCAAACAGCTTTTGCGAATATTTTAGTACCGTTGCCAGAAATCTGAAAAGCAAATCAATTTTGCACCGTGACTTTGTCTGGAGCAAACCTGCTGAAGAGAATCTTCCCAATCAAGTTGCGGAAAGTCAGTTTACTTTTAAAGCTGTGAAAGAGTTAGAAATTCTTAAAGAGCTAAAAAATCTTAAGCGGAAAAAAGCGTCTGGACTGGATAATTTTCCCCCGGGATTGATCAAAGATGCTGCTCTAGTTTTAACTAAGCCTTTGACATTTATCGTCAATTTATCTCTTGAAACTGGAGTTGTGCCTAGTGAGTGGAAAGAGGCTAAGGTGATCCCCTCTACAAATACGGGTCTCTGGCTGAGATAGACAACTATAGGCCTATCTCAATTCTCCCTACTTTGTCAAAGATCTTGGAGAAAATAGTCTACAAGCAGCTGATGGCTCATCTAGAGCGTCACAGTCTACTTTTTGAGTACCAATTTGGTTTCCGTCCGAACCGCTCAACGGAACTAGCTCTTACTTACTTCACTGATCTTATTAGAAAGGAGGCTGACAATGGTAAGGCAACAGGAGCAGTCTTCATTGACTTATCAAAGGCATTCGACACGATCAGTCATTCCGTTCTATTATGTAAACTGACCCGCTATGGCGTATATGATATGGAACTACAATGGTTTACTGATTATTTATTTCTTCGCAAGCAGATCGTTCAATTTAATGGCGTCCTTTCTGAACCAAATCCAATTAACACTGGAGTTCCTCAAGGAAGTATTCTTGGGCCTCTCCTTTTCCTCATCTTCTTTAACGATGTGCATAGTCCCCTTCGTCATTCATTGATAATTACTTATGCCGATGATACAGTGATTTTTACATCCTCAAGTGATTTCAATGTGATACAAAGCAACCTTTCCCAGGACCTAGATAATCTCTCTAACTGGTTTCGTGATAGTGAACTTATCTTTAATCTGAAGAAGGGTAAATCCGACGTGATGCTGTTTGGTACTGGAAAACGGTTAAATTTGTTTCAAGGCTGTAAAGTCCAGCTATCAGTCAATGATTCTTCCATCAACACCTCTACATTTTATAAATACCTCGGCGTGCATCTGGACCCGACACTTAATTTTGAAACGCATTTTCAAAAAATGTACAAGAAGGCAGCAGGAAGAGTGAACCTCCTATGGCGCATCCGTTGCAACATTGATACCCTTAGTGCCCAACGAATTTATCAATCGATGATTATGCCGATATTTACGTACTGCGGCTATAATAGTCTTGGATGGTCAGAGTCCCGCAAACGCATGATCCGCTCCATTGAGACTCGAAGCCTCGAAATCATTTTCCCAAAATGCAGCACACAGAACTGTGATCTTCGAATTTTTACAAAAGAAAGCGTGCTGCTTTGTATTTGACTGCCTTAATGGAACTGCATGCTTTCCATTTAAAGATTACTTTCAAAGATTTCATAACGCTCTAAACACTAGAAACAGTGGGAAAACAGCAAGTCTACCAAAGGTCAAACTAGATTTTGCACGCCGTAGTTTTTATTTTTTTGGTGCCTCGATTTTTAACTCATTGCCGCTAAGTTTAAGAAACATTCATTCTAGAGTTTTATTTAGGAATGCCTTGGACGATTATTACTTGTAATTTTTATTGTAGTTTTTTATTGTAGATTTTAATGGTTTTTTAACTTAGTGCATTTTTTTGCTTTAGTATGTATTTATTTTATTACTAGTTTTTAATTCTTAGTCAGCAGGACCCCGTTGATAACAGTACTTTGTACTGAAGGGTTATCCTGGTTAAATATTCAATTTATTATTATTACCTTCCTGAACAGCAGTTGATAATCGGGCCTGTTACGTTTTAAATGGTATCTTTCAGGCGTCAAACAAAGGTTGAATTCAAATTTTATGACAGGCATCCCGGATCGTTTCATGTGAGATTCCTCCTCCGGGGGGGATTCACATGGGCCTTCATGTGCCTAGCCTATTCCCTTGATCGCATTCACTGCATAAAGCAAATGCAATGTTCATATATCAAACAAGTTGATCTTTCTCCAAAGCAGAGTCCTTTAGCCAGTCTAGCTATACCATTTCTGAAGTTTACACAGGTGCAAGAGATCAGTTAAATGTTTTGTCTTTTTAGTTGATCTTCGTACATTCATAGTTCAGTTTCCATACAGATTGTCTCTTAATGCTTTTTAAATCGAGCGCCTCTATGATGAAGCATCCCCGTGGAGCCATCAGACTTCTCAATTCTCCTTACCGGTTGCCGCACTTTCTTTTAAAACTAGACATGAGAATTTAATATTACGTCAAGACAATACCTGCCAGAAATAAGATTTCGATCATTGTTGGTTTCATTGCAGGAACATAGGCATGGGATCATCAACAGCGGCTGCGAGGGTTGGTTCATTTTCGTCTCCTTATATAATCCATCTGGTAAGTAACTTGCTGATTAACTAGCATACATTTTTACGATTTTATATCTCCGTTTTCACCTTAGTTTTAGCTTCGATTGAAACAATCGGTACAGTGTTGACCTCATTTTTAAAGGCATCAAAGTTCTTCAAAAATACTCCGCTACGTGTCGTATTTTCAGCTCTCTTCTCGGTGAAACACGGTCTTTCGTATTTGATGTATTCTATCAAACACGAGAAACAGTGTTTCATCTGGATATTCAAACAACAAGAAGAGAGTTGAAAATACGACGCGCAGCGGAGTATTTTTGATGAAATTCAAGGCGTTTGGTTAGCCGATGAAACACTGTCTCGAGTGTTTGATATATCTTCTCGATCGAAACAAAAGCTAGGCGGAGTAAACGGAGTAAGTAAAATCGTCAAAATCTATGCTAATTAAGGAGGCTCACAATAGTTTTAAGGTTTTCTAGCGCTTTTACATTTGAGGGATTCAATGAAACAAACTAATAATATTTCTTACAATTTCTTGGTAACAGTTACTAGTCCGATCATCAGTGAACCAAAACATAGGTCTATATGTATAAATGGGTCCCGGCGAATTTAATGCTGGGGGGTAACCCTGCGATGGACTAGCATCTCATCCAGGGGGGAGTAGAAATACTCCTAGTCGCTTAATGCTAAGGAAACCGGGATAAGCCACTTGGCTCGCATGCAGACTTACCTTGAGAAGTATTACATCGTAACTTTTCATTGACGTCGAGGTGATAAAATTAAGGCCTTTACATTTTAGATTGTTGTTTTGATTTCCACCCTAAAGAGAGGTCTTTTGTTTCTTTATCTGGGTTTTCTGTTCAACGTTTCCGTTGTACAAAATTACTTTCAAAACGAAGTAACCGGTTAACTAATATAATCCTCTACCAAGTCAAAGAAGTAACATTAAACCAAAACACAACTGGGAATCTGGGATAGTTCAGTGAGTACTATAAATAGTATAATTTGGATGAAATAGGACGAAATTTAATGGAGGAAGATTAGCTGGCTCCCATGTCACGTGATAGTAGATCAAGTTGACTAACGCCGTAACGGTATCGTAAGTGGGCAATGCCATGCATTGGAAGCGATGTACGTTGGTGTTTGATGGCTTGTGTTTGTAGCCGATGTAAAGTGCGCTCTGATTGGCTAATTGTAGCGCATTATTCTCCCGTAATGCCCACGGGCTGATTACGGGTGCGCAAAACCTAAACAAAAACCACATAGATATTGATCAATTCGCATTTCACTTTTTTATATAATAAACAACTTATTAACCTCGAACGTTCGGTCTTTACGGGAAAATCTCAAACCTCGGCCATGCCGCTCGGTCAATACGGCAGGGTCTCGGTGTGAGAGTTTTTCCTTAAAGACCTCACTCTCTCGGTTAATAAGCAGTTTACATAGCACACTGTAAGTAAGTAACGTTATGCAACGGATGGTAAGTGGGTAATGTCGTATGAAGTAAGTGATGTTTTCACGTGAGTAATATGGCGTTGTGTAAGTGGGTAATGTGATATAACATTTTGTAAGTGTTGCATGTAACTTTAAACTACTAATGTTGCAAATTGCAAGTAGAATTAAGTTGAAAAGAGTTGACGAATGCCTACATTGTTGTGCATCTATAGTACTAAGTTATTTACTAAATACTTTCCCTAGATGTTTTCAAATCCACGATCCTTCCCTCGCCAACAGCAATGTCTTAATTAAAATCATCAACGACATCACCACCGTTTAAGGCACCTTGAGATCTAAAAAGCTATGAAAGCATTTTTAGATTGCATAAAACTATAAGATATGATTTATGTTATCAATTTTTACTTTCTTTTCTATGACCATCTCACAGCGACTGTGGCATCCACTCCTCCCGTACGGCATCATGGGAGTTAACGCGTTGTTGGCGGGTTTGCTGTGCCAGACGTTGCCAGAGACGAAGGGAATGCCAACCGCTGAGACAATGGACACCGACAGCGCTGGAGAGGCCTACATGACGTTACAACTGACAGACCTCAAAGAAAAGGACTCAGATGAGATGAAACACATCACCATGGCTGACACCGTCAAGGACACCACCAACAGCAGGGCTCATCTAGTTGATGAGAAAAATCTGTCTCCTATATGAACTGGCCTAGTCACTTTCTCAAGCAAACTGCGGGTGATTTCATGAGTGATTTTAAATTTAAGAAATTCCAGATTATAAACCTCCATTTTGAAATTTGGCCATATAAGGACCACATATATTCACTAAAGAAAAAAAAAGAATTATATTCTGAAGAACTATATTTTCCAGCTTTGGAGCCATTGAAAACATTATAGTTCAACTAGTATTATAGTAAAACCTATATCTATGTAACAGAAACAGTATCATTAAGAGCTTATTAAATCACATTTTAGTAGATACGCCATTTACAGAAATACAGATTGATTTTACTCTGTAATTAAGAACTTGTTACTCCTGACCTCCCGAAGACAAGCTGGCGTTACACAAGAACCATTTCGGCCTGTCAGCGTTCTTTCAAAACTGATCCCTTTGTTTAGTTCTCTCGTTAACTTACTGGGAAATCAGGGAGTGTCGCAAGTAATCGGGAATTTTCCTTTTTTGCGTTACCGCTCTGTAATTAGTTAAAGAGCTTGCGCCAAACACTTAAACCATTCAAATAACGAAGGACAACGAATTAAAAGTTTGTCTCGCACCTTAAAATTTCCCGCGCTTGATGTTGTTGTACTTTACTTTCTGCTGGCTGTCATTAGCTGTGAGGCTACTTCCGCTCTCCATATATCTACCTGAAGTTTTGAAAACCGGGTTTTGCCTGCAATCATAAGTCAAAGTCCAGCTCCTTGCAGGCAATCTTTCAAAGCATAATTTGCTTAAGGTTAAGGCTTTACAAAAAATGCAGAAGAGGGGGTAACAGGCCGGTCCGCTTTGAGCTGGTAAAGATTTTTGAGGGGGGCTTCCGTCAACCAAACTCAGTGACATGTTGTTGCACAGACACAGGGCTATTATTTGGGGTAGCCGGAATAAATTTCAGTGGGTGGGGTTGTTCTTAAGAGTATGCTTCGTGCTAGACTGTGGATTTGCTGAGTTTTGTACCGGGCCTTTTACCTGTCTTTCCGAGTTTAGTGTCCCTCTCAAATTGAGGGACACTAGCTGGGTGCCATGTTGTTGCACAGACACATCTGGTATGCATTTGGGGTAGCCTGGTTAAATTGCAGGGGGTGGTGCTGTATTAAAGTTTGATGTGTTTTCGCACTGTTATGCAGGTTTTTTTTTGTGCTGTTTGCATGCAAGCAATGAACCACTCTGAAGAGAATGTTTTAAGTTGGAAACAGCTAAATTGATAGTTGTAGTACCCTGTTTTGTTGCGCAGTGTTGGTTTGGATTTTTTTTGAGAGACCAGGTGCATCGAAAACTGGGGTGAATTGGGGAGATTGCGTTGCAATCGGTGACGCTAGCTTTAAAATTGTCCCTTATAATGCCTTATTTTCCGGACTAATGAAAGAAACTTCCCGTTTGTTACCTGCAAGACAGACTTTTCTATGAAATGGAAGCTCGTGCATTCAAGAATTTCTTTCTGAGGTAGATATAACTTTTCTAGTAAGAAGGGGCATTAAATTGCTAATCAGTGCCCTCCGGATCCGGCCACAAATGTCCAATCACTGTCCAATACTCTCAACCAGATTCTAGTGGACAAAACCAGGAGTCCAATGGAGTCTAGTCGAAAACAAAACTTGCAGTCGAACGGAGTCTAGTCGAAAAATAAGATTGGAAGCACAGTCGAGTCACTTGAGATACCGGAAGTCTAGTCATTATATAAAACCGGAAGTGTAAACAATACTTTGAGATTCTTTGAGAGAAGAAGGGTTGGAAAGTAGTCCAATGGGGTCCATTGGAGCCATTGGAAACACAACGATTTCGATGGAGCCTGCAGAAGGCTAGTCGTGCCATGAGTCAAAACAAACATAATGCGCGTGTCATAACTCGTTCTTTAAGTCCTAAGTCGAAAATTAACAGAAATATAAATATATTAGAATAAGTCAAAACGTGAGTGAACTTTTTCTAAGACTGACGAAAAGATCATGGACTTTTCCATCGGAATCTGTTCCAATAGATCCGATGGATTCCATAGCTGTCCGTTGTCCTAAATAAAAGCCCGCAGTTGAACTAGGGCTGTCCACAATTAAGTTGCTCCAATTTTCTCAAAATGTTGCTCAAAAATTGCTCCCAAACTCTAAAAGTTGCTCAAAAGCTGCCCCAAAATCCAAAAGTTGCTCAAAAGTTGCTTTCAATTTTTTCAGCGTAAGAGATTGATTAACAACTTAAATAAAGATTTAATAATAGATTTCACTTTGCATAGATATTATATACATAATCATATCATACTGGCTCATCAATATTGTAAGACTGAGTCTCTTTCAACCCAAATCATGAAATCTGATTCTCTGTATTGGCTTTCTATTACGATAACCACGTGATTGTAATCGAACAAAACAAACTTTGCTAATATGCTTATTAATCTAGCTCCAGCTCCGGTACTAGCAGCTACTTCTAAAGGAACTGAATATTCATCATCTTCACTCGACTCGAGCATGGATTATCACTCGGCTCCGCCATTTTGAATTTTTGAGCATATCCGCTGTCCACCTTAGGCTGTTACCACAGGCAGACCACCAGGGGAATAGTGTTTTCTGTTTACAAAAAGTATTTTACGCAACATCATGCATAAAAGCAACCGATGCCGTACTATAGATAACCCTAACACCACATCTAAACCTACTACTGCTGCAGAACATTTCCTGTCCTCTCCTAACCACACTGCTAACGACATGCAATTACTTAAGGTTGTAACCTTGGCTGCATGATATTTTATATTCTTACATTTTTATGTAAATATTTCTTTCTTTCTTAGTATTAATTTGTGGAAAACCTGCAAAATAGCTATAGCTAAGCGTTTCTCCCACGTTAAATAAAGATTATGATGATGATGATGATGATGCAATTAATGCCCATCGAAAAAATCTTCTTTAACCGAGACTCTATTCGCAAGGCCAGTGAGACCTTTTTAATTCAAAAGGGCAGAACACTAGATCCTGACGGTCTGAACATCCGTGAAGAAACATTTTAATTGTTTCCTTGTTATAATTTGCTATTTTACTTCACCATATGTTTATCTTTCATTTACACTGTCAACTATGTTTACGTATTTCCGGTAATATACAGATTTATATAATATATAGATAATATATAGATTTCCATTGTACCTGAAGAAGGCTGGTTTGGCCAGCCGAAATATAGTACACCTTGAAAAAAAACATTCTACGTTGTATCGGCTCCTGCCTTCATATTCGTCATTTTATTTGTGAAGCCAATTAGATCACTATATTGATCCAACGTATACCAGCAGGATCATCGTTCCGGTTGCTTGCTTAAACATTTTATAGCCATTTTAAATTAGAATTTTTAGTTGCAAGAAAGTTGTTCAAAAAAGAAAAAAGTTGCACGAAATCCGAAAAGTTGCTCGAAGGCAACCTCGTTCCCAAGGTCTCTCATCTTACCACCTATGGCGGAAGATGAGAGACCCTGGGAACGAGGTTGGCTCGAAAAGTTGCCGAGCAACTTATGTACCGCCATAAGTTGAACTGCTCCTTTAAAGTAACAGGTGATTTTTTCATGGTGGCGGGGTGGGCTTTCCTAATGGCAGCACTGAGCTTGTAGAGCTTACCTTGTATGAAATACAGAGAACTTTTTGCTGTTATCTATGTTTTTCTTTTTAATTTAGCGCTACCCCCCACCCCCCTCCCCCCCACCCCCCGCGAATTGTTTAGTTAATTTTGGGAACTCTAAAAGAACCACATCATAGAATTTGAGAGGCTATTTTCGCTTGAATGCAGAACAAGTGACCGACGTTCGATCGGGCTAGATACCTACCTGAGCACTCACTTATAGCGCGAGAAACAACCTCGCGCGCCAAAACGATAATTTATGCAGAGGAAAGGCGGGAAGGACGTGTTCTCATGACATCATGGCTGACCTAGAGTCAGAGACCCGACTTACCTAAAATAATTTATCATAAATTAGTTTAAGTGCGGCTTGGTGAAATTCCATATTTATAAACAACGTTGGGCATATCATCAAGGCGAGACTTATTATTTATAAATCCTATATCTCATCTGTTCAAACTAATGATATGTAAATAACAATTTTAGAGAAAGCCTGAAATATGAAATAATTGAAGTTGTGTAGTTTATTATTTATATATATTTAGAAAACAGTCCTAAGAAAGCACGCGCGCTGCTTGGTTAATAATTAACACTTAATGACTGGTCCCGAGGGGAACAGTGAATTTTGTTTCCCGAGAATCGCAATGTTTCCCGAGACGAAGTCGAGGGGAAACATTGAGATTCGAGGGAAACATAATTCACTGTTGCCCAAGGGACCAGTCATTAAGTGATTTGTTATATAGCAAAACAAAACAAAAGCAAACTTTGAAAAACTCGCCGAGATTCCAGCGACAACATCAGGCCACCTCTGACACGTGCAACAGCAGTCAACATTTCGCGGGTAACAGTGAACTGTTTCCCGTTTGACGTCATAGTTTTCGCAATTTTGCCTGCTCATGGCATTTGGCGGGAAACAGTTTCATTGTTAGACGTTATGTGACCATGAACTAGCCAATGAATGGGCGCGCTGTAGCGGGAAAAACGCCTGCCACAATAACAATCATGTTTGTATAACTCGATAGAGACACAGAACTAGCGCGCGCTGTTGACGTAGTCATGACGTGAGCAAAGAGAATTTACATTTTGATAATCAAAGTTAACAAGTTGTTTTCCTTTTTCTCGTCGCGGTGTTTTTTAATGCGGCTCGTGTTACCACAGCATTTCTCGTTCTCCCAAACTTCTACTCGTGTTTATATAACTCGATAGAAACACGGTACATGTTTTCTTTTTCTTAAATGATGTCTCTGTCGTAAAAGATTATTTATAACTTACAGGTTCTTAAGTCTTATTTACAAAGAATGTTTCTGGTATTCCCAGTTATTTATATCAGTCGACCAGCTGATTATTTCATAGCTTGCTACACCGTGCTGATGAGACCCAACAAGGTCGAAACAGCTGTCCACGGTTGCAATTGTTGGCTTTCAGTTTGGACTCTATCATGTCGTTGCCCCGTTAAGCTTTTTACGCAGTATCAGCCTTGCATCATTGTTTGTTACTATTTATAAATAACGAGAAAATTGCATAAATTTCGTTTATAACCCCAAACGCCATCTTTAAATGTGTGCATGGTCGATGTCGCGTGACGTTTAAATTCGTAAACAAAGACATATTTCTTTGAAGTTCGCCGAGTTTCCTAACCAGTCTCCTCCAATAATAACGATGCCTTGAAGCATGACATCTCATGCCTCTCCTTCTACAGCCTACCACGCAGGCTATATATTAACGTGATTTGTCACCTTGACCCCGTCTTCACTTGAACAGCAACAGCGAGGCTTGGACGCTTTCTGGAGAAACCAAGGTAAGAAGCAGCTCATTGCAGCTTAAAACAAGCATTCGTCCATTGCTTTTTCCTAGAGCATTCGGAGCCTCATTCATTAAGCATTTTCATAGTCTTATTTTCTTCACTCCTGCCAATTAGCAAGGTTTACGAGCGAAGTGATCCGCCCGCAAAAGCTGCTTTGCTTAGTTAGCCTTTCGCTCAAGTGAGCTGGTTTTAACTACCTGGCAGCTCTAGCGGATTAAGGTTCAGTTTAGCGAAGTTAGCAGATTTAGGTTTAGTCTTCCCTTGTCTTACCTCGTGATTAATGTAACAATTGATGGAGAATCTAAACCTTGAACATTCGCCAACCGCCGTTTCTGAGACGAGATTGGCCCAATACATTTATTAATCGAGCAGGGGATCTGTATGGAGATACTTGACTGAGGCCATGTGTAAATATCGCGCGCAGTGAGTCTGTATCCACGACCGAGGAGTCAACTGATGCTTCCGTACAAACCTTCCTGCTCAGTTAATGCTATTATATCGCATACCAGAAGCATTTAATGGCGAACGGCGGCGAGCTGTTGAATCTGACAAAGTTTGCTCGTCCTTCTTTACTTTTCCTCGGCAGGCTTTTTGGACTTCCATAATATTTTTAGAAGAAAATAGTCAACATTTTTGTGGATTAGTTTGCAACTTTTTAATCGCAAGATGTAACCGGTCTAGATGACAAAATGTAGGCTACTGTATGTTCCCAGTCCTTGTGAGACAGCCATTTGAAAATAAGCGCTATTAAAGGTTTGCCATCTTTCAAGTGTTTTCGAGAGTTTTGCAGAAACGGTGCTCTTTCGACTGACGAAACATTTTCTAAATATCTAATAGCTGTGCTTTGTCGGGTTAAATAGGGAGCTAAACCAAGTAAACACTTAATTTTCATTTTATCAGCGAAAATCGCAACAGTTTTGATCCGTTCAGTACCGTGAATGGCTCTAAAAACATCTTCGGGTTGAATATACAACGACAGCCTGCAGCTTCAAATGGAAATATGAATAATTAGCCGTTACCGTTCGCGTTCCTGGGACTACGCAGAATTTGATCGTTTCACGTTGTTTTCCGGGGTTGTTTTGCTGAGGACGGCAAAGAAATGTACAACGATTTATAACGCACGAACACAGCCATTGCGAGATATTTTCGAACCGGGCGCTGTTTCGCCATCAGAGTGTGATGAAAAAAGGTCATAACAATCCCCACAAAATTATTAATTTCTTGCACATGCCATGAGAATCGTCGGGATGGCGTGTTTTAACATTACAGGGGCCATTTTTTTTTTTAATTCAGGTAAATATTGACCGTGCAGCGTGTAATCAATGTGGCTGGATATTGGCCAAGTTCTTTTTTCATCGTGTTTTTGGAGCGAGACGGGGTCGAGGTCCATAAACAAGCAAACGAAAAAAAAAGCGAAGTAAAAATATCTAGCCATTTTAAACAAAAAGCTTGGCCAATAAAGGATTTATTATGTGGAAAAAGAACACTGTGGGACACAGAGCGTAATCTCGAGCAGGCAAAATAACGCTATCTTGCTTGGGTAGACAATCACAATGCAAGAGTCGGTTAATCTTGCCCGCTCCAGAAACTAACCATATGATAATAACAGTTATTGAATTTCTTACTTTCCTATTGATTCACATCAGTTTTCTGTTTTCAACGCATAACATACTGCTAACCTTACTTGGTAATAGACACGTAACCTGCGTCTAAGGAGCATGATTTACCCGTCAAGATGTCGCAATTTAGACAACTAAGCGATAAAACGAATTTGACAGGATATAATTGAAAAGGTGAAATGGCGAAAGCAAACTGAACAAGCGTAATAAGTGAGTCGTGAGCGCCCAGCCACAAAATTTGCTGCGAGCTTTTTCATGCAGTGGCTTCGTTTACCCCGAACTGATGTCGATTTTGCATTTAATAAGAAAATAATGAGGCAATGAAAGTTATTTTCAGCAGTATTGAAGAATTTTGTAAAACTTCAATTCTGCCCGTGCTTTTGGATAGTAAGAGATTATAGCAAAGTCGGCGCCTGATAATGGCACATGTGATACAATGGCCGCGGTTCCTTAGCGCGCCTTTTTGAGCGTTGGGAGTCAAAGGCATAAAAAGGTGAAGTCTTCCTACGAGCCGAAGCGTTTCCCCGTTTCATTAGCATGAAGCGACTAGGAGTATTTCTACTCCCCCTATAGACGGGATGTTAATCTACCGCAGGGTTACTCTCAGCGTTTAATCCGCTGGTATCCATTGAGTGAAGTGTCCTTCCCAGCCAATGAACACAACACAATGTTCCCGGCCAGGGCCCGTTTCGAAAGAAAACAAAGTGGACTTTATTAGAGGTCAGAACACACCCTACTTTTCTTGAGACTTTGATTTCAAAATATTATTTCTGGCCCGTCAAGAAACCGGGTCTTTCGAGAAACAGGCTCCTGGCTCGAACCCGGACTGCTCGATGCGTAAACAAGTGCACTAAGGGCTAAGTCTTAAAAGTGTTGTTTTCTTCGTATTTCAGCCTTGATCTGGAAGCAAACATGGCACTGTCTGTGGATGAGGTGTTGGAAAGGATCGGAAGCATGGGTTTTTACCAGATTCGGCTTCTCTTGATTATAAGCTACGTCGAATGGTTTGATATTACCTTCCAGGTGATGGTACCCACTTTCATCGCAGCGGAACCCAAGTGGATATGTGTCCCTCATGTCAATAACACCGCTTGTAATTTCACTGGAGAATTCTCTGCAGTGGACAAAAGACGGTGTGATATGCCGAGGGAGGCCTGGACGTTTACTGATGACTTTACTTCCGTTGTGACTCAGGTAAATAATTTGAGCTTAACTCAATTGAAAAAGCTATCACGGAAGTTGGAAGACTGTGCTAGGAGTCCTGTCAAAGAGGGTAAACAACTTTTGATTTTCATTACCCGCTTGTGACTTTTTCCAAAAAAAAAGCTGTTTTAACTGTTAAATTTATAGTTGATTGATTTTTTACTGTTATTTATATTCATTGCTTTTTAATCTTGTTTGTGTTTTCTGGTTCTTTCCTTTCAGTTTGACTTGGTTTGTGACAAGGCCATCCTTTCATCCCTTTCCACTTCTCTAATGTTCGGTGGCTGGCTGCTCGCTGCTCTCCTTGGGGGTCTTTTGTCAGATAAAATTGGCCGTAAGCCCGTTATGATGTTTTTCGCGTTCACGTGCAGTTTGTTTGGCCTTCTCGCCTCCTTTCCAAATCAATTTTGGCTTTTTACGCTCTTCAGGCTCTTGGCTGGCGTGAGTATCGGTGAGTGAAGAGAAAGAAAAGAAACTCTATTTTTTGACGTTTCGCCAATGAAATAAGTTACATATAAGCTTTTAAAACTAGATCAGTACGCGTTGCGTATTCAGTAGAGAACTTAAGCAATTTACGACTGTAAACGGCAACGAGAACGCCACCAAACAAAAAGTTTAACGAGTGAAACAATGGCTGTGCACCGCTCTGGAAATGCATGCGTTATAATTCTTGGTACATTTCTTTGCCGTCCTCTTTAATTCCCGCCCAATTAATTTAATTATTATACATTGTACTCACTATCAGCATTCTGATTGGCCAAGAGCCCCCTGATTTCACGTGATTTCGTGGACAAGCATGATTAGGGTATAATCTGCTATCCAATTATATGTGCAGATTATACCTCG
>CM042752.1:26808838-26814687 GCA_022496165.2 Catalaphyllia jardinei | reverse complement strand
CCCTAAAATACGACAACAAACGATATTGGGCATAATCTATTTCCAGTTCGTCACCTGCGTTATCTCTGTCGTCTGGTATGACTGTTACTAGCAAATTGGCTATAGCTGCCACAACTAAACCAATAACAACCACTTTCTTCCGTCCAAACCTGAGGGAAGAAAACAAGTTTATAATAGCCACAATCTCGCAACAAAACAATATCCAAAAAAAATTCTTTAATTAATGAAAGGCTTCCACTTTCGAATTCCTTCCTGGATTTTAGGCCGGCTGTTCTTCACTGCTATAGCTCGCTCAATAGATTCTACGTTATCCAATTTTATCGTGCGTATTCGTAGCGCAATGACAGTACTGAAGTTCTTCAGACCACTGTGGTAGATATTTTGATAATAATGTGATTTAAAAGAAACCAATAACACCTTTTTTGTGTCAACCCAAACATTATGTCGCAGTCATTTAGAGTACCCATAGCAATGTACAAGGACTTAAGTCAAGTAACAACAGACTTCCAGAAGGTTACAATGAATTAACATTGACAAAAACGGTGTAGGTAAGTTGACTGCACACCCACCTGTTCATGGCGTATATTGCAAAGGCGTTGCCAGGAATTTCGACCAGCGAAGTGAGGAAGAAATTAAGATATATGTTGCCACCTAACAGAACAGAACCTAATGATACACCAAAGTACACTTGAGCATTAACAAACCTGGTAAGAAACAAAAGAAATAACGCGCGGTTATTCTAAATACGATCACTCCCTGAAAATCTAAATCGCTCTATGGCAGACTAAGACGATTATTCTGAATTTCATTACATTTCTAAGTTAACTCTCGAAAGTTGGCGCTTTTTAGCCAACTGATTTAGTTGACCATCAGCCTCGAGCATTATCTAGTACGCCGGCCAACATAAATTCACTAATTAAGCTACCCCTCACCAAGAAATCCAAGAGATAACAGTTTTCTTTGCCATCGAACGGGATCCAAACAAATCCATAAAACCCGCTTCCCGCTGTGTGACTTTTTGATCTTCCGGTAGACCCAGGCTCTCCTCGGGCATTGTTTTCTTGTTAGTTTTTGCCACTCGCTTTAAAAGTTTCTCCGCCTCGTCAGTTCTTTTGTGCGTTGTTAGCCAGCGAACTGACTCAGGAACAAGTCTGGGCAAAAAAATAATAAAAGAGGTTTGTAGTGGCAATTATTCGCCAAACGACAATGAACTGATGTTACATCCCTGGTAGTTAAATACATGCATCTGAGTTGAGCAGCTCTCTGCGCACCCCTAGCTCTACTTGCGAGCTCAGATAATAATGCGCTCTGCAATGGGATTCTGCAATAGCCGAAAGAACGATGCACTGTCATTACGTACTCGAGGATGTCGCTCAGATGATTTATCTATTCTCGGGCAAGCATTTATTTTTTTTTCGGCATTTCAGCGTTGAGAGAACAAGGTTATCCCTATACACTGTGTAATCAGGCCTGCTAATTTTCGTCTGTTATTCAACTTATAGCTGATTAGATCTTCTAAAACGAGAGGATCCGGTACTTCCGTTTTGTCACGGTGGTCCTTGCAAAAATTACTACGTCTGAAGATTACCCCTGCCTGCTGCGCTCTCTTACTTATATGTTAACTGAGTGAAGTGCTCATATGGATGCAATATGTGAAAAAGGTTTGCGGAAACAATTTCTCTTTGTACCGAAATTTCATGTGTAACGCGTGGAAATAAAGTGTACGGAAACTTTCTTTAGGTTAATTTTGTCCGAGAAACAACATCGATTCCCCACGAAAACAACACACCAGCTTTTCATTAGTGACGTGAAAATGTTGCTGCTTACTGTGAAAGCATATAAAGTTCTTAACATTTTTTGGTTTACACTTTTGACCAAATTCCCGCCATTTTTTCAAACCTAAAGACTGGCGCGCGGCCAAAACTCGCGCATACATATCACGTTTTTCCGCTCTGAAATCGGCCTTTGAAACATAAATAGAACCAGTCCTTAGTACCGGGTGAATTTTATGATATTTGAGTTTAAAATCCAAGCATAAATTGATCAGTTGATATCACCATCTTACATCCAAAAAACAAACAGCAAAAGGCCTGGGGCAGAGGTGATCATAGAAAGTTTCCTCCAGTCCCTTATCAGGTAAGCCAGCAGAGCTATCAGCATCAGGGCTCCGGTCCAAAAGTACCATGTGAAGGTGCCTGCCATGGCGCGGTGCTTGGGACCCACGTATTCAGTAGCCATAATGAAAAGGCACACAATGGCTCCTCCTAAGGACAGAGAGGAATAATTGGGTATTAGTCACCTGACCGCGCACGGCAAAAACACGCTTGACTCAAAGGCTAGATTTCACAATAGAAAATGGACCCAGGGTAAACAGCTCATTCAACAAACAAGTTTTCAAAGGATACAAAAAATAAAAAACTGACTGGTAAGTAAGTAAGGCCCAGGTCGAACGTGGAATTTCACATGAGACGAACAAACATGAGCGAATTAAGTTCACCATAAGTTCGACGTTTGAGTTAAGTGAGTTTCTTTGACTAATTTAGATCGACCAATGCATTCTATCCATCTGAAGTAAACAGATAGAACGTATTGGTCGATATAAATTACAAAATCAACGTAATACCCAACGGTTGAGTTTTACCCGATTGGGTCGACTCCAATTGTAATTTAGTTCGTCTCATTTGAAGTTCGACCTGGGCCTAAGAGCTACTGACCTAGACCAAAGCCGATGATGAATCTGAGGACGGCATAAAGCCAGTACCACGGGACAAAAGAACTTGCAAACGCCACCCAGCACACGAGACTGGAAGATAGGAAGAGAATCTTTCGACGACCATATTTGTCCGACAAGATTCCAAACACCACATTCCCCACAAACCAGCCGAAGAACATGATGGAGTTTGTCAGAAATCCAAGTATAGATTTGCCACAAACCAGACGCCACTGTTAGCGCAAACAAATAAACAAAATAAATTTCGACCTCCACCCACTCAAGCAAGAGGAGGAGGGAGATGCTGGTCGACTCTTTCCCTAGTTCCTAGGCCTCAATATTTCGCCGCCGTCAATTATTTTCGGCTCACTTGATCGTATCCGTCTCGGATACGTCACCGAAATCAATTGACCGCGAAGGCCTGGGGGAAATCCGTACAGGAACTAAACAAGACCGACATATCAGTCAATCAAAACGGAAAACTGATCAGTGCAACTTCCAGTTTCAATAACCTTGAACACTTTACCCAGAAAATGCTATACACTTTTCAGTGACATTACAAGCGCAAAATACAGGTTTTTATGGGTCTTAATAGCTGTTGTTACAGTTATCAGCAGTTTGACATGCAAACGAAGCGATAGTTGATTTTGCTTTGATGTAACAGAGAATTAACTCTGAAGTGTAAATTTTAGTGCTAATTTAACCCATGAATAGCCCACTGGGCGTTAGCCCTAGTAAAGGGAATCAGGGAACCGACTGAGCTACGAGGTCGGACAGAGAAAGTCGGGGTCGATTTAGATGGTGAATCGCGGCGAAGAGAAAGTAAGGGTACATATGAATGTTGACCCGTTCGCCTCGTTTAAATGTCTTTTTAAACAACAGAATATTTGACCGTAGGCTCAACTGTAATGACAGCTATTTTAAGCTTCAAAGTCTCCCAGTGATCTTGTAGCTGACGGTGCAGCTTGTTTAGAGTAAACATGACGAGTAAGGAACTATCAAATCCTAACTAGCAAAAGCAGCTTTTAAATTTTCAACAACGCAGCAAGACAAGACCTATAGCAACCATTGCTTTTGACAACCTCAAAAATATCCGTTGAATTAACAATTATCCTGCGAAATCGCGCGAAATATCGTCTGATACTTAGCCGACGAGGCCTACGGCCTCGTCGGCTAAAATCAGACGATATTCCGCGATATTGAGCAGGATAATCGTTTTATTATTCAACAAATTGATAACAAAACAGCGTAACATTTTTAAACCTCTCTGTCGACATTTTCTCACTTCACTTTTTCTTCCCACGTACGAAGCTACGTATATCGCCGGATATCTTTTACCTACGGATGACAGATATCGAGAGCATCATGACCATATTTGGATAGTGTTACAATTTGTTGAATAATAAATATCTCCTCTTTTAAAACGAGAAAAGAGTGATTAATAGAAGGAGTAGAAAAGATTACTTCAAGTTAGAACTAGTACCTCGGTGATGATGGATGTGTAAGGTTTGGTGAACTCCCATTCACTCTCGCTAATGTTACATCGAAAATTCTTGTCTGGATCGTTACCCGTTGGATTGAACTCCTCTACAAAATAACAACAAACATTGTGGAGTTAGACTTGTTCTTCGCTATTAAGAGCAAACAATGGTGCTAATAGCTGCTGAATCGGCAGACTGCATACCGAGAAAGTTCAAACATCGACAGGGTCCTTGCCTTGTGTTCCGCCGAATTTTCCTGCAGCCTTATAAAATATTAGGGAGTTTTAGCAATGACGACGGCGACGGCGCGGACGATGCCTTGTAAAAAATGAATTTATATTTTACGTTCGAATGTCGCAACTCTGTAAATCTTTTCAGTACGCCTATCGGTATAAAACTTGCTTAGGCTAAACATGCACCGACACCGTTCAATTCCAAAAGAAAATACGACAAATTAGCCATTGAGGTTCCCGTTCTCCACAATACATAGAACTTAGCCATTGTTTTGCAGAGGACTGCAAAGAAATGTACCATGATTCAAACCGCACGTGCACAGCTATTGTTTTGCCCATTTTAACCTTTTGTTTGGTGACGCTTTCCTCGCCGTAGCCGTCGTGGTTTGCTAAAACTCCCTATTAAGGGGGAGATAGAGGAGGGGGTGACCTGAGATTGGCTAGCATCCCCCCCAGGGGAACGATACGATACAATTACTTCTTTGATCCACGGTGTTGTGGTCTGGCCTTTGTTGTTATACTGAGGGTTGGGGTGGGAAATGTTCGGAGATATTAGCTACGATAAAGCTACTCTAAAATCCAAGGCTAAATAAAGTATTCACTGGGCCCCCCCCCCCCCCAGTCAGCAGCCTATTTCATGATGATCGCCCGGCTGCTTATCTTCCTAACTACGATAACAGAATAAAAATATAAAAAAAATAAAAACTGCTTTTCATGGAGGCCGAGTAGAAAAAAAATACTTAAGGTATCATGGTAGGTGAATTTTTATGAAAAATGAGAAAAATCTTTTCTTTTTTTTTTTTGCTGTTCAAATTGAAAAGACTGAGATAAATATTTTGCAAAAAGAGTAGCGAAAAAAGCTTATTTACTTTTTAAGATAAAGCGAAAAACTAATTTTTGAATCTCACAAACCTCTTACGTCGTGTTGACACTTCTAATTAAAATTTACCTCCAGTTGCCACGTGTGTCACCTGTAATGCGAGTTGCGGAGTGATATTTCAATGGTGCACGGGCTCGATCTGTTCGTTTCATCACAAGTTAGCTGCCGTTCTTGTCACATTTTCTTTATTTCAGAACGAAAACGCAAGAAAATGTCTAGCCCATATTCGTCTTCAGAGAAGCCAAAGAGGCGAAAATCTGGTGGAACCCACAGGTTCAGCGTCAAACAAGGTCTTTGGCATGGCTCTGAGCGACCGTGGGACGGACTGTTACCAAGAATGTTTGAGGGAACTAGAGGACACTAGTCTTGCTAATGAAGATAAAAGGCAAACTACAACAAGTGCTAGTCGCATGAAATTGCTGATGAATGGACGTGATTCCGAAACTTCCACAACGAGAGAGTCAAGCGTAGATGTAGATATAGACAATGTAGACCTCGAGATTTCCTCTTTTTGGGTCTTTTTGGCTTCACGAGGCATGGTCTAT
>CM042752.1:26790039-26801328 GCA_022496165.2 Catalaphyllia jardinei | reverse complement strand
TAATAATAATAATAATAATAATAATAATAATAATAATAATAATAATATAAGAATAATGTTTTTATTATTGCATTTCCACGAGGTGGCTCTTCATCCGTTAATATCTAACTAAAGTTAATTGCAATTAAAAAAAACTCAGAAAAGACTAGATTAAAAAGCTAACTAATTGATATTTACAATGAAAAAAAAAGAAAATTATAACATGGAACTGGCTTTATCTTGTAAGCGATATTAGGGGAAACAGTTCCTGGAACGATAATCCGAGATTTTAAACCATGTCTACATGGTATTAACGCTTATCCCGATAGGGGAGGGGTCTGAGAAAAGGGTGCAGCGGGAGGTGTGAAAGTGTGTCCAGTCCCCGGGACAAGTCTCGGTCTTGATCAACTAGTTTGGTACAGATGGTGTGATCTGTTTGGTACAGATAACACCAGATTGTACATAAGTGATGGAAGTCAGTACAGGCTGTCTGCATGCTTTGGTCTGTAAATGTCAGAATCAGCTGGCAGTGAGTCATAAGCTGGAAATATACACTCCAAGTTGCACGCTGTTAAACTGACAGACGCTTGCCAGCATGAATTTTGCCATTCTTCTTAGCTAGCTATTTTCTTAACTGTCTAAACCACTCGCTGAAAACAGTGCGGTTATGAATTAAAATTCTGAAAGCATTTTTGAAGGTGTTCTGAACAAAAGAGAGATGAGATAGTCATTTCATCTTTCTGAATATAGAAATAGATCACGTAAATTATTAAAATAAGATTATATTTGCAAAAGGCGAAAAATAAACAACGTTACCATTAGCCAAGTCTCCCACTTCGCTACTCTCCCGGACATTGCTTTGTTTCAAAATCACTGCTCGGAAAAAGTCCAAAGAATGATTCAGTTTTTATCAAGGTCAAGCCGCCTACGTGTGCCTTGACCTTCCAGTGCAGCTTGTTCATTTCTAGAAATTGGTTCAAAGTTAACGCAGTATCCAACATTTTTAAGTCTGTTTCTGGATTCCACCTGACTCAGTCTAACATCGCCTTAAACGAACCACAAAACAAATACCCTTGCCTGGCAGAAATAGAACAAGCTTTGATAAGGAAAAATACACCTCATATATACTGCCAACTGAGATCCATTAACAGTTGACTCCGTCCAACCATGCTGATCTTTTGAATCGCTCCATAGCGATAACCAATAGCACAATATTCTTTCTTAGCTTATTTTCTGTCAATGACATAGTTATAATTAGCAAATTTTACTTACCTTTCTCAGAGCTTTGTACTAATACCGGCCATATGAACACATGTTGCCTGCAGGGTTCAACTGCTTTCCATGTTTTTGTTGCAGAATGCACAGAGCGATCGTTCCCAACTGCCAAAATGTCAGTCATCAGGTCATCTCTCTTTTGGAATACGTAATATTATATTATTGTTGTTATTGTTTAGTTCCCGCACACCCCTGACCACAGGGAGACAGTCAATTTACGAGGGACCCGACCGGCGTTTCAACGTGAACGCTAAGAACAGACTTCTTAACGCAGCTGAAAATTAGGTTCGAGGAATTTCGAAAGATCTCAACTTCCTAATAACTTTTCTTCAGTGAAAATTGTTACATTTTCGGCAATTATTCAAGGGACTCGTACCTCATTTCTAGAAATACCCCCTCCCCCAGAAAGGAACGATGTATCAAATGCGTGCCTGCATGTGGTCTGTGCTTTGCTGATAATTGAATCAAAACAACTCTCTAAGATGAAGTCTGTGCTGTCGTCGAGCCTTTAGAGGGCAGGTATTTTGTAAAGTAACAACTGACGTGTTGATTTATTTGGACTGGCAGCCGTAACAGACCAATTAGCCGTTTCTACTAGAATTTAAGCCCGATTAGTGGTGAGGAGAGTATCCCCATCATACGAACCATTAAGACGAAACAATGCCAAACGTTTATCTATGCAATGTTTATAATGATCAATTAAATAAACATTTTTTAAAAAAAAATCGACTCTCCAGAGGAAGGGGAGTGGGCGCGTGTGTACGTTGGGGAGGGGGAGATTGGATATCTTGAACATGTGTTAATAACTCCCCCAACTATTAGCCCAAAAGGACTCTACAGAAAATGTTGAACTCTTATTCAGTTCAAATTCCCCCAGTACTCGAATATTTGACGCGCATATATCCACATCCGTCTCCACTCCAATGGGCATGCTCGATATATGGCAGTACAGGAGCCATCACCTGACCTATATCAATATAATTAACAATTAGATTATGAGCTCGAGATTTCTATGAGGTGATAGTTGATGAGGCCTTCCAACTATCACCTCATAGAAATCGAGAGCGAATAATCTACTTGTTCTAGTAGAGTTCCTACTGACATTTCCTTCAAGAAACGATTTCAATTATTTCTGGTCTGAGAAATAGCTTCACGCTTTAGAGAATTTGAGCAGACTGAATTGTCAATTTGACATTTTCAGTTGAGTTCGCAAGCAGCGGCTCGGTAAATATCCATCGCTAGCCACCTCCACTTCGGTGAATAGTTGTTAAATATTCCCAAATTTTCAAACTTGCGCGCGTTGCGAAAAAGATTTGAAGAATAATAAACATAATAGCGTCCATTTGGCGCGAAAATGTGCTCGGATATTTGTCCTTGGACATTATCTATTCCTCGTAGCTCACAGTTTTCTTTGCGGTACACTCTCGGAAAAGTGTTCTCCTCTCGGAACAGAATCAATGCGCGTGCTCTGATTGGTCAATCATCTATGGTTTATTTTGCCAGTAAACTCATGGAAAAATCGCACGTACGTCTTCTGGACTATTATATAAAAGCAATAGACCACAAGTTTCTACGTTTAGAGGCATGATAAACCACCTGGGATGTTGGTAGAACTCGTATCATATCCTTGGGATGTGGGAGGAATTCGTAAATCACTCGCCTGCGGCGTATATCACTCACCTGCGGCTGGTGATTTACGAATTCTTCTCGTGTTCTACCAACATCCCGCGTGGTTTATAGCCATAGAAACTTGTGGTCTATTCCTTAAGTAGGTAGGAGATCTCGAAGAAGCTTAAGAGATTATTATATGCCGTCGAGGCCTCCTCCTGGGTATTATAAATTAATAGCCTAGTATGCATAAGAAGGCGTCACAACTACATTTCCATTTCAAACTAGGTATGAATTGCTGTATTTTGCATTTCTATTACAAATGATTACATTAATTATTCGTTTGGAAGAGTGAAAACTTATAGCAGCTTTTATACACGTAGGTATCTCTCTCTAGTCCTTATTGCCCCCGGTGGGGCATGGGGCCGCAACCAGGAGCCATAATCAGGGACCCGTCCCTGATTATGGCTCCTGGCCGCAACAATGTTACTTTTCCACCGGGTCTTGTCCTTCGCAAGAGCCTGTGCCTCTCCCCATGACAAACCCACCTCACTAAGTTCAGTTTCCATCGTCTTTCTCCAGGTGGTTTTGGGTCTTCCCCTTTTTCTTCTGCCTGCTGGTGTCCACCTAAGGGCAACCTTGGGTCTCCTCTCTGGCGACATTCGTAAGACATGTCCCAGCCTTCTAAGCCGGCGTTTCTTGATTTCAAGATCTATACTTGTGCACCCAGTCTTCTGGTACAGGTCAGTGTTGGAAATTTTGTTGGGCCAGAAGATGTTGCAGATCCTTCGCAGACAGCTATTGTGAAAAGCATTGACTTTGTTTATGTCCCTCTTGATAATTCTCCAGCATTCAGAGCCGTACAGTAGCACAGATTTAACGTTACTGTTGTAGATGCGCACTTTAGTCTTAAGGCTATACTGTTTAGACTTCCAGATGTTTTTAGTCTACTAAATGCACACCTGGCTTTGTTGAGCCTAGCCTTGATGTCCTTCTGGGCACTGTTGTCTGTACTGATCACACTCCCGAGATAAGTGAACTCTTCAATATGTTCCAGTTGTTCTCCAGGGATAGTGTGGGCTGTGAGAGAAAATACGACGCGCAGCGGAGTATTTTTAACGAAATTCGAGGTGTTTGGGTAGCCGATGAAACACTGTCGCGAGTGTTTGATATATCTTCTCAATCGACACAAAGACTAAAGAGTAAACGGGCTACCTGTGGCAGGATGGAGAAAAACTCTTTCTCCGTGTGAAATGGAAAACTCGGGATCCGGTAATACGGGGAATAGTATAATAATACGGGGAATAATAGGGCAGGGTGGGGCGGGGGTGGGGAGATGCTTGCACAAGGAGGAACGTGACAAACGAATCGACTAGCCGTTACTGAGAATATTGGGAGCTATCGCCACACAATGAACATGATCTCCATCAAAAACAAAACATGAACAGATAAAGAAAATTTATTTCCACATAGTTACATGTAAATGTACAAAGGAACTTACCCAACATTTGCACAGCCTCTCTATTTTGCGAATTTCGCAATCTAAAATTACAAACCTCATGTTTCGTCCAAATTACTCGAGAATATTTTTTTCATACTGGTGGTGGGTCAGTAAGAAAAGAAACGAATAAACCATGTTCTATTAAACCTCACGTACGTTCACTCTCCTATTTAAACACCCTCAAAGTTCTTCTATGGAACTAGAAGTTGTTCACGCGTCGTCGCGTGACAGCGCAAGGGGTCGACTGGAACCCGCGTCGATTACTACAGCCTCCTGAGCACACGCCCGTTGTCACACAATAAGGAAAGATTGCGTGACGAGTCACAAGAACGTCTGCCACAGGAAAACGCACAGAGCGCATCTTTGTAAATATCTTTTCGGCTCCATATCCCATTGGTTTGCCTTATTTTATAGAGAACCCATTGTGGAATATTTCTGACACCTAAATAGGTAATCAGTACTTCACTACTTCTTCCTTCCTTGTGGCCTTTATTTGGCTGTCACACAACGATTGGGAGGAGCGCTGCGTTGCGTCTTCACCTCTCCAAGCTATCGTTGACAACCTAGATTACAACTGTACAAGACACTCCAAAAGCAAACTCTTTTAGCCTGGAGGCATACACCTCCATGAAAACTGAATTAAACTAAATTTCACTTGAACTACGCCAGTCTCCTCATGTTGCTCATGCAGGAAAGAGAAACTCCAGGAGTGGGCTGAAAATTCGGGTAAGACAGCATCACCCTGTTACAAGATCTGGTTTTATTATATGGCTAGTTCCATGTAATATGGTGACTGGTTAACCTGAGCAGACAAGATAGTGCTATCTTACCCGCTAAGAATTGCACGCTGTGTCCCACCTCCCCCCTCCAAACCTCATCTGTGTCTCAGTTCATAAACATAAAAAAGGAACTTGACCAATATCCTGCCACCTTGACTGAACAAGCTCTGTCAACAACCCATAAAAGTGCACAGTTGTGAAGGAGAAGTGGAGAAGAACCAAGACGGTCTAAACTTTGCAAAGCTATGTATCTTTTAAAATAGAACCTGATGTGTATATATTCCGATCAAAGTGCTGTTTTATTCAGGTGCTTAAAAATTATTCCAAATAACAATCAACTGCCTTATACAGACTACACTGAAACACTGTCACCTACTTTCCAAAAATCTTTCACCCTGTTCCATCTAAGCCACACCCTATTTAGCCAAACTTAGCTTCTTAGAGTATACATGACTCAAGAGAATGTCTAAATCTCTAATGTCTAAATTACAAGAGACTGACTCTAACACTCCAAGTTCAGATTTTTAATTTAACTAAGATAGAGATGACTGCCTTATTATAAAAAACACAGCTTTGCTAACTAATCCTTGTTCATTTAGAATAAATATTTAGTTCTACTGTGCTACCAATTGCAACACAAACCAGGTGCGATATTCCTCAAATTTTCCTGATCACATACTGCCGCAATAGTACCTAATTACTCAATAATTAGAAGTTGTATGACAAAATCTCTTTTACTATCCTCAGTGCCAAACACTAAAAAAGCTCTTGACCTTACAAAGAAAGGGCTTGTAGTGCTGAATTACACGTCTTGTTTCTGTAATTAATTCTATATTTCACACAGCTTACACAGACTGGGTACAAGGACACTGATCTAAGATATTTATAGATGAGTTCTACCCTTGAACTGACTCATTTCTCTGTCATGATAAACCTTGAAAAGTGAAACAGGCCATTTTGGATATATTAAAATTTTAACTTGTCTCACAGGCTGTGGAAATAAAGCTAAATATATCAATCGAGGTTGAAGGATCAATAATTGATTTCTTTTGCTTTATTCCCCAAGCCTTGGAGCAATGTTGGAATTATGGCCTATTTAACACCCCAAAATTCTAAACTGATGACTAAGAGGACTGCATGTAATTGTGTTCCATTTGCATCCGAACATCTCTAACCTAGAGGACAATAGACATATCTGCCCATCATGTTTAATCCTGTAGGTGCAAGTTTAGAAACTGAGATTATTATATTTTACTAACACCATAGCTAAAATTTACTAAAAACTTGAGCTATTAAAATTCAGAAGACTTAAAAGTTTTAAAGTACTGTAAGTTCCTATTGTTTTTCTACATCTCAAATGTCTAGGGTAGCAGCTTTTCTAGTCTTCATACTCTAGACACTCAGAGGATAAGATTCCACGGTTGCAAATGCCTGTCTACTCTGCCATTTCAACTGTGTGTACTTTACTTGCTGAACTGTCTGTCACTCACTGCTACAATACCTGCATTTAAAGTACACAATGTTAGTGAATGAAAAACAGTAGCATGAACAACAGCAACAGACACACTAACAACAGAAAAACTGTCTGTTAGTTTGACAATCCTATTATTGACCCATTACAACACTAATTTGCAATAAATAATTGACAGTAAAAATGAGCAGTATGCTTGAGGCTATTTCATGAAACAAGATCTCATAGTAAAGTGTGAAACAGCAGAAAAGCTATAGTACCAGAAACACAACAGAGCAAACAGAAATGACCCAAAATGCTTAAAAATATCAAGCTGTCACAGAAACTGGCTTAATACTGATAAATAAAATTTATTTCATACTTACTGTACTGTTAGCACCCTGGAATAAATCATCCAAATTGTTAGCAAAATTAATTAATAGCGTAGAATACTTAAATTGTACAAACAAGTACAAGGGATCAGTCTCGGATTTTCAACATTGTAATAATATTATAATGTCATGGATGACTCCTTTTCAGAAAGGTTTGGGAAAAAATGACAAGCACATAGTTACAAGTTGGTGATATTTTTACCACATAAAATTCAGGGCATAGGTTTTTCCTAATCCCCAGTATCCTAATACAGACAGTGTTTGTCATGCCATTAAAACACCTCTCACAAGGGGTTCATTAAGGGCCGGGCACCGGGCAAATTGACTGGCTGTGAATGAGACTTACCCATCAATTTGCCCGGCAGTTTTCGTCTTCTCTTCTTACTTTGTTTCATAAGATAAACTAAAAATGCCCAGCTGAAAAACTACACTGACCCCCTACACAAAAACTTAATGAAACCCTTGCTCTCATAGAATCATATTTACTCCACATCATTTAGAATGCCAATAAATGCCTCAATCAGTCTACCCTGATATTCTATTAACTGAATGTTAATGTCATATACAACACAATACTATCTTTTTGGAGCTTTAATTTTGTACATAAAACAAACTGGTCTTTCCACTAAAACGACATTGTATTAATTCATCATCCAAGATTTGTTCAATGGTTAAAACTTCAACTGTATTTTGAAGACTTGACAGTTAATAATTTAATAGTATTTAAAAAAAAGCTAATGAAAGTAAATTATAAAAATAATATTATTAAATTATACTATAAATGCATACTTGTGAATTTGCAAGTACAAAACTTAGAAACTATCATCACACATATCAGCCTACCTTAGTAAGGCCTGTACACCCTGTTGCTCTTATCACCAGCAGAGATATTGCGGGTGTTCAAGCGGCTGGCTGGTCCGTAATTTGAACTCATCTGACTGTAGTTACCGATCTGATAATCTGCAGAGCCTTCTCCACCCGCTCCACCTGACGCTCCACCAGCTGCAGCAGCAAACTGACTCCAGTCACCCATAGGTGGGAAGCCTCCAAACCCTCCAGCAAATCCAGGATAGCCAACATACGGGGAAGCCAAGGGATTGTTTAAGCCTTCATATGCACCACCAGAGCTACCAGTACTATTTGCACCAGGGAGAACTGAAGGGGGGTTACGCTCAACAGCGGGAGCACCCTTCATGTCTCCCAATCCATAACCTGGAAGTTCACTATAACTATCTTTGTCATAGCTGCTAGAACTATTATGGGAAAGACCACGTCCAGAAGGAGGACCTCTGCCATAGCCACCACCTCCTCCAGCACCATAGCCACTTGCTCCTCCAGAACTACCACTGCTGCCACCTCCACCACCACCACCTCCTGCACTAAATCCACCAGGGCCAAACCCTCCAAAGCCAAAGAAACCTGGACCAAACCCACCAAAGCCCATACCATTAAATCCAAAACCAGGACTAAAGTTGCCCATTGCTCCTGGGCCAAATCCAGCGAAAGCTGCAGGATTGAACCCACCAGCCATGAGAGCAGCAGCTGCTGCTGGATTGTTGAAGTTACCACCCACAAAGCTGCCCATGCTACCAGCACCAGCCATACCTCCCCCTCCAAAACCACTGCCGCCACTGCCACTGCCAAAGTTTCCTGAAAGAATATCGAGTATGCATGTAATTTACGCTTGCAATATTATTAATTTCATATGGGTACATACTTGTTACTTAAAAACAAGTTGGAGTAAGTAGATATTGTTTAGGTAAAAAAAATAATGATTATCTTGTTATACTGTAAGTATCTATTAGGCACCAGCAACACTGGAGAGAAATTGCTGCTGGGCTGTGTCTCATTATGACAATGTAAAAGACAAACAAGCAGGCTCATTTTTTAGAACCAACTAGCAATTTTACTAATACTGGGGCGAGGAATAAGATTAGTTATATCAAGGACTTTTTTTTGTATAGAGGTTTGTTAATAATAAATTGAGGTTCCACTGTACAGTTGCAATTATTTTACTGCAATGCAGAATTTTTAACTTGTACTAGCTATAATTTAAAAGTGATGTATCACTTGTGATTGTATAAACTTTTTTTGCTTGTCATTATTGCTTATCAGTAATGGTGAATAAAGCAAAATTTCCACCTCTTCCTCCTGGGCCTCCAAATCCAGCATTCATTCCACCAAAACCGACATTTGGACCCCAGCCAGGAAAACCTGCTGAAAAAAAAGTTAAGGCTGTACAATCTAAGTTTTCCAAACTGCAGTTTAATTTACACTAAACTTCTTGAGCGTCACCCATTTTTGACAGTTTTTAAACTCACCATGGATACCTATGCAAAAAAGAAACTTGTTTAAGTGGATTGCAAGTGAGGTAACTTTACAACCAAAATTCAAAATTAATAGGCAATTGCAGAAATGTGAGAGGACTGGGAAAAGAGTATGGTTGTTTTCTGTTTGAGAAACTAATTATTCAAATGAAAGATCAACTAAATTTGAGAGTCTTTACCACGAATAGAAGCATTTGGAGGAAGAAAATTGCAAAATGGTAGCTCAATTCTTTTCCACCGACAGCTGTCGAAAGATGCGTCAACTCTATGTTCAGTGCACCGACCGTTTGAAATTAGCATAACATCACGACCTTTGGGTTCAAATTACCTCCCAAACTTTCATGAGTGTTTCTATAACTCCATAGAAACAGGGAGTACATGTTTTCTATTTCCTTTAGAAAACACCACGACGTGAAAAAGGAAAACAACCTGTTAACTTTGATTATCAAAATGTAAATTCTCCTTGCTTGAGGCACCACTACGTCAACAGCGCGTGCTAGTTCTGTGTCTACATCGAGTTATACAAACACAATTTTTAACCAATCAGCATGCATGCTTTCTTAGGACTGTTTTCTAAATTCCCATACAAACTTTATAATAGCGCTGTTATGCAATGTCATGCTGACGGTGCCCAAAAGAGCTTGGGCTACCTGTGATTATACTGACTATTATTTAGATTTCTGTCACAGAATATCAAGGATAATTTTTGGGTGTAAGCAAGGGCTTAACTGCAGAATACCCTGGCAGGATATTCTGCAGTTACTCCTAAGCAAGTAACTCTTACCTCCAAAATTAGGCGTATTCTCTTCTGAGGTCTTAGAACGGCGAGACCCACCAGAGGCGATCATCTCTTGTTCTTCCTTCTTCCTCATTGTGGCTTGAGATTCAGCTTTCTTCACTTCACACTGCTTGAGTTTTATTTGATGAAAGCTGATCGAACAAACGCTCTCTACCACTTCTTCAGAGTCGAACGTGACAAAGGCAAACCCACGAATGCGGCTCGGGTTTTCTTTGTCTCTCTTCAGATCTACATCTAACACCTTCCCCTGACCAAATTTCGTGCACAACCCGGTGAAGTATTCCTCCACATCTTCTTCTGAAGCGGTGCTTGCCAGTCCACCAACAAAGATCTTGCGTGTTCTGGACTGAGCTTCTCCTTTGGGAACCGATCGCTTCGGTTCGACTTCCCAATTATCGATCTCGTGGCGTTTAACTTTTAAGCAATCATCCACAGCTTTAGCATTGTCGAATGTCACAAATCCAAACCCACGCGAGGGGCCATTTTTTCCCTCGCGCATTATAACACAGTCGACGATATTTCCCCATAACGAAAAATACTCCTTTAAACTTTCTTCAGTTGTTCGACGGTTCAGGCCACCAACGAAGATTTTCCGAAGTTGTTCAGGTTCAGAAGAAGACATGATATTTTTGTGATCTTCTTCCGAAGTTCAGCAGCTGCTCAAATGGCGGACGCAAAACGCTAATTAGTCTTGACCACGTGTTCAAAAAAGGTTACATTCCCTTATCCTTATATGGTCTTGCTCACAAACAAAACAAAAATGGCGGCGAATACCAACATAGGTAAACGTAAGCTTGATTCAACCATATCGGTTAAAAGGAGGAAAACAGACCCAGAGAGTAATGTTTGTGAGGAACTGTTAAAGCTTGAAGAAGACTTGTGTCAAGAACTGTCCTCGCTCAATTTTCTCTCTCCTGTGTCGTTCGTTTATAACCCACTTGAGTATGCCAAAGAAACCCATGAAGATTACGTAAGGAAATACTGCAAGGCTGGACAAAATGTCCTCTTCCTGGGAATGAATCCCGGTCCATTTGGAATGGCTCAAAACGGGGTGAGCTAAATTACTCTAAATTCCGTCAGTTTTATCAACATTTATTACTGTGCTGATTGTGTTAACTCAGCCACCCAGCCCTCACCCCTACTTCCCACCGCTCACACCCAATTCCCACCCCTCACCCT
>CM042752.1:26741871-26780039 GCA_022496165.2 Catalaphyllia jardinei | reverse complement strand
GTTTTAACCCACACAACTGTATACTTAGTCCATTCCCCAACATTTTGTCATCTTGTCAACAAGTTTTCCTGGCCAGCTGTTTGAAAGGATACCACAACAACATGTTTAAATTTTCTCCCACATACCTCAGCACTTTTCACATAGTGGTACACACTCTTCAGATCATTCACTATAAGTTTTTCTTCTGCTGTTTCCTAGAGTTATCAATTAAAAGAAAGACAACAAATAATTATCCAAGAAAATAAAAAAAAAACAAGTTTTGATGTCTGTCCATCTGCCCATACTTTACATAATATATCAATCACAAGAGACAGTGTTTCATGGGGATATCTAAACACTGAGAAGAGAGTTGAAAATACGACGCGCATTGGAGAATTTTTGACAAAATTCGAGGAGTTTGGATAACGATAGCCGATGAAACACTTTCTCTCGTGTTTGATATATCTTCTAAATCAAAACAAAAACTAAGGAGTGAACAGAGAAGTAAATTGTCAAAATCCATGCTAATTAAGACCGGGTATCCAAACCTCCTTCACAGTGTTGTGATTTTCTTTGTTTTAGCTTGATGAATTATTAATGAGTCTGAGAATATAATTTAACAAATAGAAATTAGTAAAAATCACTGTCTTTTGGCCACTCACTCGGTCATTTTCCAATTCAATACAAATTTTACTTAGAGCTGCTGTAGCCACCTGAAAAATAATGAAAACAATGATTCAAAAATAAGATCACATAGTTGGGATTAAAAAAAATAACCTTTTAAACTGTTTGAACATGAAACCACTGTACCTTCAAATATGTTTCTGCAGGCTCAAAGTCAGCCATGGATTTGAACCAAACACCAGGGCCATCTGAAAATGATGATTACAATTATGTTTAATTATTTCTTGTAAATTAACATGGAAATACATTCAGGTGCATGAACTAATCACCCCAGAAAACATGCAGCACATAAAAAATAAAAAATCCTTCAACACAGCTGTAATGTACCTATTGTGTTCTTGTTCAAACAATCCTGCAGGTGTGCAATCAAACCATCAAGATTTGCGGCAAACTGTTCCAAGTATCTCTGCAGTGGAATGAAAACAAAGTTAAATCAACTGTCAAATAAAGCTTTATGGCATGAATACTGTTGAATACTAGTGTCAACAGGGACGAACCATCAAACTACCAGTATATCACAAAAATAGGAGATGTTTAAATCAGAGGCAAAGTTGAAATGAAAGGCTCTTGAATCATTTTTTGGCAAATTTTAAATCATCTGTGAGCCATTTTTTTTATCTAAAACAGAACCAAGTTATGGATTCTAGTCACTTGCCGAGTTATATTACAGATGATATATAGCAAACCATTATATTACTGTTTTATCATATCTATGGATTCAGACTTTGTAAATCAATAATTAAAAGTAACTAACCTGGCACTTGACAACAGGAGCATTCTGATCACAGGGGTCCTTCTTCAAAGTTTTATTAGCTGTTGAATTGACTTTTCTTTTTCTCTTTTCAAGCTCTTCTTTAGCTCTTTGCATGTCCTGCAAACAATGTTTAAGGACTCCTGATTAAGTTTATTCAGAGAGGGTTTTTTTTTAATCAAATGCACATCCATACTACATGTACTTTCTGCTGTTGGACAGAAATCAAACAGACTTTTTGCAATGACTTAGAAACTAAGGAAAGTTGAAATCCAAAACAATTCTTGGGGGAGTGTGGCCCTGGATCTGTCAACAAGCTGGCTCCTTTGGGCCTTTGTATTTTCAGAAATCAGTCACCATTTATCCTAAATCCCTGCCTGATATTTGCATTAAAATAAGTATCTCACCTGACCCTCACCAGTTAAAAACAAGTTCAGAAGATTATGTTTTTTCAAAACCTAAAAAGAAACAAAAACTTAACATGAATCTTTCACTAGGAGGTGTAGACAGTGTTCTGATGGCGATGTGCATGTTGTACGTCAAAATTGAATTTCAGGATAATTAAAAATGATTGGAACCTAGTTTGATTCTCAATGTTCTTTTGTCTTCTAACCTTAGTGAATAATTAGGGTTAAGAGATGAAGGAATTTCATTTTAACCTGAATTTCATTTTGACCATCCTACAACATACACATGTAGCATAACATGTAAAATAGTAAAACTCACAGTAATAAATTACTAACAATAATTTATTGATCTTAACAAATTAGATGACTCCTCATACCTTGTGAGCACAAATTCTTGACAAAAATCTTTGAACTTCCCTCATTTTTCCTGGAAATCATTCAGTGAATAGATTCTCTTATTTTTATGGGTCTAGCAAATTTTGGCAAACTTTAAATCTGACTATGCAATGTAGAAAGTTTCCTATTTCCTATCTGTATAAAGAGTACCATGTAATGAAGAGTGTGACACCATAGGAGGGATGATTCTCTCAGGACAAGCTTCCTCTAATGCCGACTGTAGCCACTCAAAATCTCCTTCACTGCGGTGAACCTCATAATCGGAGAACTTAAAGTTTTCTTGAGTCGTCTAAGGGTGAAAGTATGACACAAAAGTTTAGTAAAGACCAGCGCTCAATCAGCAAATCATAATATTACAGACTGTATTTTTTTATGCAAGATCAATTTGTTACTGAAATATTTAAATTGGAAGGAAACATTTTAAAATGAAATTCAGTTCTTAATAGTAACTAGCTAACCATGACAGTGATACTCGGAACCTGTGTTAGCTTTGATTTATAACAATTTTATTAATGGAAGTCTGTGCAATGCAAAATGAAATGAATATCCTGGCTATACCAGATATGTTTTCTAGGAGATATGTGTATCAATAATTCTTTCTAAAATTTGAAGACTTTTTAAGACTCTGTGCAAGCTAGTACCAAGCTTCTAAACAATTGCTTACCTTTGTTACAACTTTAAATGTGGCATTTTTCTCATCCGTCTCAGAACATGTTACTGTAACACGAAGTAATTCTGTGCCTGGTGTTGTTGGACTGAAAAAACAATTTTACAGTTTTTGTACATATCAGAATTTAATCACCAGACACTCAAGAAAAGCAAACTTAACCCTTTAAGCCCTAAGAGTGACTTATAGACTTTACTCTGTCTAACGCCAGACGATTTTACTCGTCAAAGGGAGGCCCCTTAGGACTTAAAGGGTTAAACAACAATCTCCCTTAACCCTTTAAGCCCTAAGAGTGACTTATAGATTTTACTCTGTCTAACGCCAGACGATTTTACTCGTCAAAGGGAGGCCCCTTAGGGCTTAAAGGGTTAACAGGCGTTAATATAATAAAATTGGCATATCCTAAAAAACTGCCTGAAGACTTACGTCGTTGCTGGTTTTCCTTTATCTTTTGATGAACACACCTTGGAATGCGTAGCAAGCTCATCTACCCTGCAAGACCAGAGATGGCATGCTTAGCTGTTGATATCCTTTGTGAAAAGTTCAACAATAGCAGCTGGGCTGCAAATAATTTCTCTGGCTATTTGCATCTAATTTTACAACTTGACAACTATTATTATTGATATTTAGCGTTAGTACACTAAACTCACCTCATCTTTTCGTGGCAAAGTGCACAAGAGAGCATTAAATCATCAGATGAACTTTGAGATCTTGTCTGCAGTTTAATGACAATTTTAATATTAATTTTTATTAATATAACAATTATAATATTATCATTGCAATTAATACATAATTTAGGTTAAACTGCATGGTTTGTGTACCAAGTGGGACTGTAATGGTGAATTTCTACCCAATCACACAGTAAAATCATATTTTCAATATTCAAATTAGGACCTTTCCATTCATAAGTGAAATAATACTTGTCTGTAAGCTCATGTAGTCATAAAGCCTTCCATACACATATTAATTTAATAATCATATTATTTTATTTATACATATTATTTTATTTATAAGAAATATCTTGCCTTTTGTATTAATCCATTTGGATGGGATTTGATTTCCTTTTGAATAATTTTGTCCAAAAGTTTAATCTGCAGTCAAAAGTAACAAAATAATGAGATTTAGTATTTATGCAAAAATATAATAACTAGTTAAATAAATAAATAAATAAATATATATAGTATATATATATATGTTGTAGTTTTTTTAGTTTAATTTTTTTAAAATCAGTTTATTTTTTTGTCAACCATATAAAAAAGGGAAAATAGCTCTTAACATTCCACTATCCTATTCTCTCCTATTCTCACTGAGTTGCTCTTGATTTATCCTATCTCCCACCTACTCTACCCCTTCCCCCAAATCCCCATTTAAGCGTGAATGCTAATTAGAAGCAGGTTTCACTTTTTTTTCTTGTTATCTCGTACTCACCAGGCTTTGAACTGCCAACCTCTGGACTGCTTCCCACTGTCATTACCACTTGACCATGAAAGCAATGGTGCAAGAACTCTCATCACCCCAAGCCCCTCTCGTATAAATTTCAATTTATTCATAAATACATATAAATTTTAATTTATTCATACTAGAACTTTGTCTTAATTACTAAGAAGCTAACCAATTTCAAATAAGAGCTTAGGCCTAATCACTAACCTGAGACCTCAACCCAAACTACTAAATCATATGCAAAGTTCCCAGCCTAACATCAAAGATAACCATTCTAAATAAATGCTTAGGCCTAATCACTAACTTGAGTGCTTAACCCAAATTACTAACTAAAGACATGCTCACATTGGGCTCAAAATTGAAAATTAAACAGGTTTAAAAATTTCAACCCAGTTTGAAAAATTTAAACTGGTTTAACAAAAATTAAACCAAAAATAAAATTGAACCACAACATATATATACATTGGATAGGATAGATCTGCCCTGTTTTGACAGCTGAGATCAACACATACCGCTGACTTATTGCCTGATTTATTTATTTGACTCTTGATGTCTTCTAGTTGTTTTTGATATTGATGACTTCTTTCCTGCTCCTGCAAATGACAGACAAGGAGAAAATGTCAACTAAACAGCACCATTGAGAATAATACCGATAATTTATATGTTAGCACTGACATGGGCACCCGAAAAAATGCTGAACAGGAAGACCAAGAGAGATGTGGTGAAGAATGGTCATCAAGGAGACAGAACATCTCAAACTGAAGACATGGAGAGGGACAGAGGTGCTGGCAAAAGACAAAAATGCTTAGAGGAGAGGGATTGATGGCATCACTCTCCACAGGGAGAGATGGGAAAGGTGACGATGATGTTACATGCAACTACTGGCAATACCTCTATCAAAGATTGCTGTGTAATTGCAAGTTCCTCTTTAGTGGACACGACAGTTTCTCCAACAGCATAATACCTGAAAATCAAATGATACTGGTAATTGAATTAATGACGACTAGGAAAAAAATAATAATTATAAATTCACATTATAAACAAGTAGAATGATCATAAGTTACAATTACTTGCACTGTTCAATGACAAGTCAATGACAGACACAGAATAATTATAGTCACTGTGATACAGTCAGGTAATTAAATGTCAAGCAAGCAAGTCAGTCAGTCAGTAGGTCCATCAGCCAGTCAGTAGGTCCATCAGCCAGTCAGTCACAGTCAGTCAGTCAGTCACTCAAAGTCAGTCAGTTAGTCACAGTCAGTCAGCCAATCAATCACTCAGACTGTCACAGTCAGTCAGTCACTTACAGTCACTCACAGTCTACAAGTCAGTCAGCTAGCCAGCCAGCCAGCCAGTCAGTGCATCTTCTGTCTATCTGTTCGTCATTCAGTTAGTCAGCCAGTCAGTCATCAGTTAGTCAGTCTGTTATGCAGTCACAATCAGCCAGTCAGTCAGTCAGTCACAGTCAGTCCATCTATCCATCTGTCTGTCTGTTTGTCATTCAGTCAGTCAGTCAGAAAAATGGTCAGTCACCAATTAGTAAATCAATTGTAAATATCTAAATATTGTGGTCTTATAATGAGGCTTTTTGAACAACATTCTAGTTGCCTATTTCCACTGCCAAAACTTGTTAATAGGCAACTTAAATATATTATCCAGCTGTGGTCCCTCTTTCTGTAAACAGTCCTCCACCTTACAATGCTGTTATGTAGCTCATCAGAAGTTAACATTATTATGTTAGTAAATTAAAAGTACAACATGAAGAGAGGGTTTTAAACTGTTGATTACTGTATGAAAACAAAGCTGTGGCAGTAAATTAATTATTAAATATAATTGATAATAACGTAGTTACATTAAATTCACAGGAAACAAGGGAGAGGGCATAACTAGAATACCAATAATATCCCTGAAATTGTTAAAACTAATAAACATGGTTAATCGACTTGTGCAATGAAAACAATGAAAATGAAATTCACCACTGTCTTAAACTACAGTATTGTCAGTCTCAAAGATAAAGTTTCCGGCATGTATTTGATGAAAAAATCTTGAAAAATTATGTTACAGCATGTCCAATGTATTAATCATTAATAAAATACAAATAGCTTGGTTAAAAAGATTCCCAGATATCAAATACCTCAATCCATGAATCCTTTTTTGTAAATAAATTAATTTTCACAAGTTGTTCACATTACTTAATATTTGCTTAATAACAAAATTAATTGATTATATTTATTATTAAGTATAAATTATTAAAAGATATATTATTTCAAATCAGTCATCAGCATTATGTTTTAATTTCTTAGTCTATTTTATTAATGGTAAGGTTAATACTAACAAATAATGCACAGTGTTAGCATGATTCATCAGGTGAAATCAATAAGACTTTGTTAACCACGAATGGTATCAACCGTATGCATAACTGCAGCTCGACACGTTTAAAGTGGTTTAATGTCTTACTGTTGTAACAGCTGATGAACAAGCTGTAAATTGTGCTTGTACTCTTGTGCAGACCTTGAAAATCAACAGCAATGTTAGGGAAATCACTATTTACTGAAAGAGGGTACATCTTCAGCTTTCTCAGCTACTAATCAGACTCAATATCTTTCATGCAATTCTTCAAGAATGAAGTTTTAATCATAGTTGTGAGTTGTGAAACAAATTCAAAATATGGCTAAAGTTCCTTTTTTGTATATGTCTAATATGTATACGAATGGTTATTATACTTCCATGCACGACTCTCCCCTTCTCCAAAAGTGTCAGCTAAGTTTATTAACTACTGAGAAGGGTTTGAATTTTATTAAAATATGAACATCCAAAACTTTATGTTTTAAAGTAGACAAGTTTACACCAATCCAAGCTTCCATCTAGCATCTTCAGTATGCAGTAAATTTACAAAATTTACAATTTATCAACATTCACCTCTTAACATGCAAGTAGTGCTCTACATACAGCAGATGCATAGAATAACTTAGTGATGTAGTTCAAGGCTCAAATATTATTTGTAATTAAAAAGTTTTTATTGTTTGGTATTCATCCGACAAAGGTTTCTAATGGTCCAAGTGTTGTAAAGCTACTTAAAGGCTAACCTTTCATGAAGTGTGGCATTTTCTTTGTATGCTTCATCAAGCTTCCTCTTTAATTGTTCCAGTTCCTCGGCCAGGCTGTCTCTCTCACCCTTAAGCTAAAAAACACATGTATAATATTATATGGTCACTTAATCAATTTTAATTAGTACTTATTTACTTTCCTAACAAAATAATATGAAATTAATCAAGAGGCCCATTAACAGGAAATAACTGAGGATATCGATAATGAGAGAGGGGATTAAGGTTAGAATTTTTTCCAATGAGTTTCAGTTTTAAAATCACCATATTATTCTATGAGTGTGTTGTCTACAACAAACAAACAAACAAACAAATGAAACAACATCAGCTGCTTTCTTTCGAATATCTACCCTGGATATAAAAAGAATATAAAAAGTAAATACTACAAAAAAATTAAACCTATGGAAAGCACAGTCCTATGTTAACAATAAGTTGAGTGTCTGACTAACTAGAGAGCGAGGTTAGAGCTGGGCTTTCGTATAACCTGTACCTAGGCAACTTGAATTACAAATGAGAAGTAAAATGCACGGTAAGCTAAAATGCTTCAATAGGCCAATTGCACTAAGAGGTCATGAGACATTGTTTTCATGAAACTGAAAGTTACATGATTTTGCCTTCGAAACACTATTAGTGGGTCATCTCTTAAACAAAATAATTATAGTGATTTAGTTTTTCAAACCCGTACCATTTGCTTAAAATGAGAAAGTCCATAGCTGGTCACGTGACCAAAAACTTGATTTTTGGTCACATGACCAAAAACTTGATTTTTAAAATCATGAATTACCGTTTTCTGACACAAATTTTGCACTTAAACTTCAAGGAAAGTGTTGAAAAGATGATGTGGTTACATTTATAGCACATCTGAAGTTAACTATTAAACTTTAAACAAGATATAAACAAAAAGTAATTTTGGCCGTGTTGGAGGGCAAGAGTATGCCCTCCAACATGGCGGCCAATACAAATCATACAAGTCTAATTTGTTGAAAAATCAAAGTACCATAAAATATCTCCCTTAAATGCATTTCCTTTCAAATTTTGGGTGTAAGATAATTTTTGTGTTCTGTCAATTTTTGGCATCGGCAAGATTACAACTGACTGTTTAAGGGAGGCATTGGTCATGTGAACTCTTAGAGCAAGAGGCCTATTATTGCAGTAAAGAAGATCCATTCAAATGCTTTTCTTTCCTGAATCCTAGCCAGAAACTGTAGAAATTGCATTCTTATTTTGAAGGAAAAGAGTAACAGAAAACCTGTTAAACCAGTTTCCAGTACACAATGTTTTGTGATATTTGTATGCAATTTGCATATTATTTGTACTCCATGAAGACCAAATATCCCAGAATTTGAATTTCATATGAATTTATTTGGCAAAGTGTTGTCTATAAAACAAAATCTTTAGTAACGAAATTGTTTTAGCCGGTGATGTTTGAGTAAGTAATAATTTGATTGTGGAAGGTCGTGGTAACAAATTTAATTTAACATATAAACTCTCATGAATAAAGAATAATATTAAACCGCAATGCATTCATTATTTCCAAGGTCCTGAATTTCTGAAATTACTCCTTCAACGAGTACTGTGAAATCGAACTTAATGAGATGAGGAATTTTTAAATTGGCTCGATCCTTAAGACTTCTCAAGTCTGGGTTCAAAAGATAGTAATCGACCGAAGATATCTACAAACGAAAGTCGAAATAGCCATAAGGCTGCCGTTATATTTGACGATCTATTTGCGAAACGCTTACAATGGAAAAGAACTGAACCAAGTTAAGAGACAGTAAAATGCTTCTGACAATATATTCGTTCTGGAACGACTCATAGATTCGCGGAAAATTTACGTATTAAAATAATTAAACTATTTTGATTATAAACTTCTCCTTTATTCTTTAGATAGTTTTAATATCACATTGGCGATACCGATCACCAGTGGAAAAGTCACGGAAGATGCAACTCTTACAGAAGTCGACTACATAAGCTTAAATTTTTGAATACCTTGAAGATGTTGTCTTGACTTTCGTCGCCATCAACAGCCGGAGAATCGTCCTCGTGGGACAAAGAAGACATTCCTTCATTCTGTTTGGCGTCCATCTCTATTACGTAGTCCAGTGGCACAATACCCCGCTCAATTGCAGAATAATCTTTCGTCTTGAGCAAAGGGTTGTGTTTTCGAACAGTTCTCTCCACATTAACCCAGTAATTGTCCCGGCGACTCAGAAATGTGAAGATTTCGCCTATGTGAAAAGACAGAGGATTTGCTCCATCACTATAACACGTATCCGCTGCTGTGAAATCTCTCAGTGCCTGTAGTTGTCGACTTTTTCGTTTACTTCTCTTACGACAAACAACTTTTGAGCTCATTTTCTCTAGATGGTAAAAAGCTTAGTCATTAGACTTCAGCTGTCCATTCACACATTTCCGATGGAGATTGAAAGGCCGGGACAGTGCATTCTTTCCGAAGATCGAATGGCAACAAAAATAGCGGAGTTCAAATGAACCACAGAGTCTCATATTTTCAAGCAGTTGACGATATTGGCCGAACTTGTAAACAGAAAAAAAGTCAGGGGATTAAAACTACTCACCTCATGAGACACTCTCAATATATCTTCGTTCATTTCCCAAGAGGAAACTACCCATAATGCAGTTGTTTGACCGGAAATTCCTTTAGTGGCAAAACACCGGAAGTAGCAGCCTAACTCAAAGATAACCGAAGATTCTCTTCTGGAGTGCGTCCTTTAGTGTTTACTTCAACGAACGTTGGATAATAAGCACTTCCCATAGCCATATCGCTGCAGTTTCATAACTTAAATGCCAAGATTCTGAACAGGAATTTTTGTAAGTTTTGCTAACATCGCTAAACTTACTAGGCGACCTGGGACCGAGTCAGTTGTGCCGCAACCTTGTTTCCAGGCCTTTTTCACTAGCTTGGGGCCGGGGCGGAAAAAGGCCCTGGGAACGAAGTTGTCGGGAATGTTTACCATGACGTCACATATGTCCTTGGCATAAGTTTCAAAACAACATGGCGTCCGATAACCTCGCTACTACGGACTTGATGGAAGAAAATTCAACGGAATCTGAGTATAACGACAATCGTGAATATATTGAACGAGTCCAAAAATTTCTAAAGCCAGTTGAAAATAGATGGGACTACATACAGAGTGTTCTTCTATGGGAGAAACCGTCGCATTCGTTGTGTTATTTTATTGTAATGACAGCTCTTGTCGGGTGAGATGAAATGTGTGGAACTCATTTACATTAAAATTTTGAGCCGCTCATTTGTTGTCATCTTGTTTTAAGGCTTATGGCAAGTGGCAAATTCCGCGTGGTCCTGCTGCTTATAGGTGTAATGGCGTCATCGCTTCTGATGGAGGACATTAGAAGCAAGGTGTGGCAATTTTTACAAGGTACGTCATAATTTAATGAAGCTTACAGTTGTGCTGCAGATCCGCGTGTTTGGTGTATGTTTATTTAACACTGGCCGTACCTAACAAACAACAGATAATGGTTAACAATATAATGATGTTTTTGATTCAATATCAAAGGTGGATTTGATGCAGTCAGCGATAAAGATAGGTAAGCAAGTAAAAAATTCCTGTCGCCCTTAAATTCGTTTTGGATTGTTTTTGTCTGAAAATCTACATGTTAAGAGATCGTTCTTCGCTTACCAGCGATGCAATCAATTAGCAAACTTGTATGATTCTGTAGTTTCGAGTTTTGCGAGTTGCACTTTATTTTGGTTTACCGAGGGAAAATTTCTGTTGTCACGAAGCTCTCTAGAACCTCTAATTTCATTGGATCTTGTTGGCACGAAGCTCTATTGTTTTAGGGCTAGGGTCCTTTGTTACCATTGTTTGTATATAATTTTCTCAACCAATCCTGTGAGACGTTCCAAAGAGCTTCGTGGTGGCCAAAAATTTTTGTGAACTTGTGCAACTAAATTCAAATTAAGTTATTCTAAGTGAATTATGTTAAATAATACTTACCGTGTGTTTAATGTTTAATGACAAAAACAACACAATTAACTGGAACCCTAATTAATTTGTCCCTCTAGCCGACAAACCACTCTGTCGTTCCATCGTCTTTGTTCAAGACTGGCTCTGATTTGGACTACCTTTGTTGCTTGGCATGAAAAACTGAATAAATTGAAAACTGACAGCACATATAAGGTATGACAATGTCCATGTTTTTTCTTGCATAATTAAAACTGATTTTTAAAAAATCATTTGTATCAACTTTTCAAAACTGTTACGTCCTTGGAATGAACATTGCATTTCCACATTTAGGAGTAATTTTTAAGGTTTATATTGTTTGGTCTTTTGTTTATTATGGCACTCACTGTCAACCTTTAAACTGACGTTGATTGTGTCCTTAATCTTGCAGTATTACGCTGCATTATTTGGGTTGTTACTGGTCACAGTTTTTGCTTACCAATACTTGCCTTTGGTGCAGATTTTTTATGTTACAGGTATGCTCTTCTCAGTTGTACATCTTCATTTAAAAGTTCTGAATGAGCATGCCATGAAGATTTCCTTGTTTCCATGGCATTGTAGCCTGGGGCAGAGTAAATTATTTTTGAAGGGAGTACCAAGGAGATGACATTTAAATGCCAAGGGCATAGCCAGGGGGGTCCTGGGGTGCCCGTGACCCCACCCCCCCCCTTTGTAAGCCCTAGTCAACACTTTGTTGGAGATTTTGAAAAACCTTCTTTGACAAAATTTGTGCAGTCCTCTGCCAAGCAGCAGTACGTTTTTAAGACGAGGCATGAAGCACTTAAGAAATATGAGATTGCACCAGTTTGTTGATCTGTGTGCTTTGTTGTTTCTGTCTGCGGTGTGTAAAATTGATATCATAAAGCAAAATCAAGAAGCCTATAAGCTGTGTATTACACTGTGATAAAACACTCTGGACATTTGAGAACACTCAAGAAATGTAGAAAACACTTGCCTGTGGCTTTTGCTTTCTACATTTCCCTCGTGTTGCCAGATGCCCATCGTGTTTTATCACAGTGTAATAATACACAGATTAGGCTTCTTTATTTGTTAATAATTTTGTATATCCCTCCATTAGAAGATACAGCTGAACCCTGCTAATAGGGACACCGAAGGGATCATCATTAGTGTCCATATTACAGGGGTGTCCTGTGTTCCGGCTAATTTTTTTTGGCAAGGGGTCATGTAATTTTTCAGGGGGGTCACACAAAGTAGGTCTACCTAGCTAACCGCAGTTGCAGCACTACGTAAAGCTAAGGGGGTGGGTTGGGGGTGGGGGGTTGTTGGGCAAACAGATAAAGGATTCACTTTCGGGAGTTAAAAAATGTTTGACATTTGATACCTCAGAACAGATTGTATACATTCTTAAAAATATGTAGCAAAAATTAACAACCAAATGTGACATTTGGGTTTACATAAAACACTAGCAGCTTATTTTTGCATGCAACAGTTCGGACCGCAGTGTAAACTAGTCAGAATCCACTCCACTGTCATCTGAGTCATCAAAGTCCTTTGGAAGTCTAAAGGCACTTTCTGGTTATGATCACTGTGAACATTCCATCATTCAACAAAATTATATTTGCAAATGAGGGCTGAAATATTTCCCTTATATTATATTACAATTTGCCTTTTTCAGTTCATGTGAAAAGAACGTATTTATATCGGATCGGCTAGAAGCAGAAACATGACATGCAGAATGAATGAATGAACGAACGAATGAACTAACAAACGGATGACCAACCGACTGAGCGCACGAACAAACGAACGAAGGATAGCCCTGGCATGTACGAGCGAAGAAACGAACAAACAAACGAACAAACGAACGAACTTGCAGGCAATTTTGAAGTGAAATAAGTACAACTGTGAAAACATTGTTACAAAACAAACCTAGCCTAGTTAATGCCATCCTTGGATCAGTTTTGCAAGACACTGAGCAAAGATTGTCGTTTTGTTTGCTTCATTTTGAGGCAAATAATTTCTCAGTGCCGGGTGTGCGTGTTTGGGCCGTCATGGCTCGGTTCTCAAGTGAAAATTGGCAGGTACAAAACACAGATCACAGGTCATTGCTTTGGGTTGTTTCAGTGTAGGTAAAACAATGACCTGTGACCTTTGCTTTGTACCTGCCGCGTGAAATTAAATTTGACATTCCCTCTGAGGCGCGTAAGCGTTAATGCAAGCAGGAGACTTTGCTAAACTCCAAGAGAAAAATAACTTTTCCCCTTCTTCCTTTACTTTAAATTGAACTCATCAATATCGAGAAAATTGAAAGGTATTTCTCATTTAATTCATGAAAAGTATTGTAAAACAGCAATAAATATTATAAAGCTTCGATGATTAGTCAGGTGTGGCTTCAGAAAATGCCCTTATACAAAAACAAAACCAAATTGGCTTTTTACAGAACCGATTTTTGGCAGATTATTTAAAGTAGTTCAATGAATTAAACTGCGAATGCTATCCAAAATTTTCAATGATAGTCGGTCTGTTGGAGTCCGGCTACTCTTCATGTAACATTTCAGAGTCTTGTTTACAAAGAAATAAAATTTGATCGGGTAAAAAATTGATCACGTGCTAGGTAACCAAGGAGAAATCACACTAGACAGAGCCACCACGAATGAGTCAGATGAATAGTTTCTCATTCTCCTGAGCCTTAGTGAGATCATCGAACTGTATTTATTTTATCCTGGACTAACAAGTATGGAAATTAACAATGTCACAGCAATGCAATTTTATTTCCAGTTGAGTTTTTTTTTCAAACTTCTTTTCCTTATTTTGTATGAATACTTTAGCCGATTTTCCTTTTCGTCAGTGTCGGGTCAGGTAGCGGTTGCCGTCGGGTTTTTGACCCGAGACCCGTCTCTTATCTGGAACACTGGTGTCCTTATTAAGCGGGTTCAGGGTAAATTACCTTATTATAAGAAATAAAAATGTACTTTATTAACGCGATTTTACAAGATTCGCGTTAATTTAGTGTATCTTAATTAATGTCAATGTAAATTTAATTCACGCTATTTTACAACAGTGTTATTTTAAAGATGATTTCCAGTTCGTACTGCACAGCCTTGGCACTCTAATGTTTGTGAGCCTCACAAACAAATGCAAATCGATGTCATTCATTACAAACCGCTTACCTTATCTTGGAGGCCGATTTTAAATTATTTTTCCAACACTTTCCTTCAGTTTTACAGCTATGAAGGTTTTTCATCAAGTGATATCAAAAAGAATGAAGCGTTAAGCTTTGCATCAATAATGGCGGTTGACGTGAAACTTTGAATTTACTTCATGTAAGTAGATGTGAAATGCTACATTTTGTGACGTCTTACATGAAACAAAACAAAAGTCGTAAACAAACTCTCAAGAGTGCACAGTACGGACTGGAAATCATCTTTAAAGCACCTTTATTTCGTTACAAAACCAAATTAGTTCACGACTCTTCTATTGGCTCTTCAGAGTCGCTATCAGCCAGGAAGTCTTTGTTTAAAATTGAGTTCAAAATGTTTTTTGATTGATGTTTGAAAGATCTTTTGAATTGATAGGGTCTAGTTAGGCTTTGGAACCAAATATTTGGCTTTAAAAAAACCTTAGAATCACCTACGCACTTGTCTTGGAAGGTTTTATTGACAGAAGCCAAAATGTTTGGCATTCAGAAATGTAAAGTGCGAGTTTGCAGAATTATGAAAATTGCAGTAAATAAAGTAAGATGCTTATAAAAAAAATTTGCATTAATGTAGTGTAACGTTAATTTTGGCGTTGTCAACATGCATTCTTGTTAATTTCCTATATTAAGGTAAGTCAAGAATTATACAGTAGAGTACACATTCTATGGAAGCAAAATATCAAAAGATATAAAACAAAACATTAAGTAAGCAACATCAGCAGATTGAACATCTGTGAGTCTTTTCTGTAATATTATTACTCTATAAGAAGGCAAAAATTAAGCAGCTCATTTTTACAGTGGGCATTACTCATTATTGTACATTGGCTAATTCTGTGAGAATTATGGTACAAAACATTACTTTCATTTATACACATTTACACATTAACTCAGTAGTATACAGTGCTTAAAATCCTTTATCAGCGAAATAGTCAGATGTTTGAACAGCAGTATTCAACTTTCACTCTAAACCACACTGAGTGTACATGAGATGAAACTTTTGAGAAATTGTTTACAGCTTCTATTTTATTGTGAGAGGTGAGAAATGTAATGATCGATGACTGACAAAAACTGCATTAGGATACTTTGAGCTAGACAGTGGTGACATCTTGTCTGGTTAGGGCTGTGGGGAATACAAGTGGCATGTTTTATGTCCCATTACAAAAGATAAAGCACAGTAATGACAAAGTTGATGAAAGAGTGTCCATATTAGCGAGATTAACTTCCTATGAGAACTAGTTGATGGAGAAGGAAGTGTCCGTGTTAAGTGGGTTGAAGTTTGAAAGAATGTTTGGGCTTTGCGCAGGGACAAAGAGAAAATGTCCATAAAATTAACAGGGTGTCCGTATTAAGAAGGTGTCTGTAAAGCGGGGTTCAACTGTAATTAAATATGTTTTTTTCAGTTTGTGCACTGTACTTCTGGCCTGTTATAAAGCACAATGGAATTCACAGAACAGTCAAAAAAGCATTGGAACCTTTTTACCGACCATTTGTTGTTCAATGGCAACACACCAGGACCAAGCGACTAAGGGATGCCGTGACAAAAGGTAGGTTCAAGATGTAACTTAAAATAAATTTGCATGGATTTGGTTGTTTACTTTTTTACATCCAGACTAATTTTTTTCCAGTGGAGAAAAAAAAAACAAATTTTCAAGACACACTGAATTTTCTTTTTTTTTAGTTTTAATTAGTTAATTAAAAGAATAATATATTAGTATATAATTTTCAGTATTATAAACAATTTTTATCAACTCTCACTTTGACTAGATAATATTACCTAAAATGTTGAATGTTGTGTAACATAGTTTTCTCAATATGCTGCTAAGAAACATTTTTATTAGATTTTACGAAGTGTTTACAACAGACTTCTTCATAATAATTATTTTTTTGTTTGTCCAAAATCTGAGTTTTTGATTTTATATTCTCTGTGGTTCTCATCTCTAATAACATATTAATAGGTCTTATGCACGATTACATCACATGCTCAAAATTCATCACCAAGCCTTCTTCGTGTGACATTTGCTCAAACTTTCATTGACCTCGTGTTGTTTTCACATGGATATTCTTTTCTTGACTGCTTTGGGAATTGGCTTATGATAAAATTTACATTTTGCATTATCAAAGTGAGGCTTGGTGCTGAGTTTTGCAAGGTTGATGTCATCACACACAAGGGCTATTGATGATATAATTATCAATTTTTCAAAATTTCAAAGCAACAGATGGAGAAGCTCTGGCAGATAGTGAGGATGAGTTTGCAAAGGATTTAAATCCAGTCACTGATGACACAACTGGTGATCAAGGCAACATTCCTTTACAAGATGAAGAATCCAGCTCATCAGAGCCATCATCTCCAGTGCCACCTGTAGAAGCCAAACTTCTTGAAGGACTTATTTCTTCAGCTATTTCCCAGGGACTGAGCTCCATTGCAAACAGACAAGATGATCAGGAAACACAAGGTGAGTGTAGCTCTAGTAACAAACCAAGATGCGTGGTGGCAGGGGAAATTAAATTGAATCCCCATGTACCTGCTGGGAATACATGTATATCTGCCCGCGAAAAACGATGTCAAAAAAGTAAGTCAACCAAGTTGATCAAAACACTTTCTCTTGAGGGCAGTTAAAAAAGATTACATACAAAACTGTACTTTGCCGAAACAGTGTCGTAAATTGCGTGTGCTATGTAGTTTACCTGTCTAACAATTTTGTAGTTCTGGCTTTGACTTTGTTTTTGATGCTTGTCTTTAGGAACGTCTGGAAGGGAAACACCCGATACTGAAAGCCCAAATTTAGATAGTTCTGCAGTGTTTTTGGATGATCTACAGTTTTCATCTCTGAGCCAAGGGGGCAGTACTCTGGAATTTGAAGAAGGTGAATTTATGGAGGGGTTAGAATTTCCGGACATTGACAGAGATACTGAATCAGACTCTGAATCCATTCATCCAGACGGCAAGACAAAAGTCGACAGTAAACCAACACAAACAAAACAAAGACAGGAACCACAAGAGCTGAACGACAATGGTCAGAGTCAGGGATCTGGAACACCAGAGAGCATTATGACTTCATCAGGAAACACCGATGTGTCGGACTATGAGATGCTTGACCAGTCAGAGGCTGAAGGCATGACTCCAACTGATGAAACGGACAATGTTGATTCTACCAGATTAGGATCAGTGACAAATTATGTGGGAAAGTTGTTGGGGTATTGATGTGGAGTGTGTTGATTACAATGGCCCATCCAAGTTGTCATATAAAGTGTGGACTGATATAGAAGCATGTGATGTCTAGTCTCTTCTACAGCCATTTTTTGGGATGTTACACAATGCTCCCTTGGGGGAGACCATTGCATGATATCTCCAAAATGTATGCAGATGTGACTACACTATGCCAGTTATTTCTTAGAGTAGTTTCTCACAACTGTGTCAAATGGTTCATGTGACAATGCAATGCTGTTACCAAAAGCAATGTTTGCACCTTCTCCTGCTCTCACAAAATAGTTCCACTACCCCAACAATCCCCACACTTGATGACTCAAAAATGCACTCTGGGATTTTCATTGTGTCAACTTTCAAAATTTTGTTTCAAAAATTGTTGTAGAAATAATGATTATTATTGCTAACCTTAGTCTAGTTCTTATTCAAAATGTTTAGAAGCAATTGTATATACAGAACACACGTGGCAATTGTCAGTTTGTTGAAAAGTGCGCCTTAGAATTATTTTAACAAGCGTGTTGTGCAAAAAGGGAGATAACACTGACAAATACTTGCAGCTGTTTGATAGTGTGTATGACTGGTTGCAGGGATAGGAGTAAAAGCTGCTTCACAGAAATGAAAATGATACATGTACATTCAGACACTTGCATTTTAAAGCAGCTAAATCAAGTCAAGTGCTTGTAGCCCGGAGCTAGTGCAAAAATCAAATTTAACCTCCACCAATAAGGAGCTTGGGAATGCTTGGCTTGTACTAATTTTTGTTATTTAGCTAAGAGTGAGTTTTAAGCAAGGTTTTCAGTAAGCCTTTGCTAGTTATTTATTCAATATACCTAGCCATTTCTCAATACGTGGCCTGGGATGTTAAAGGTTGTTGTTCAATTTTATGGGACAAATCAAATTTTCAGGATTTTGTATGTATCATAATCTTAACTTTATATTATGATAATCATGAAAATGTATAACACTGGGTTTGTAGTGTACCATAGATAATTGTGTAGGAAAATAAATGTAACAGTCACATCAAGGCAATGAATAAATAAAAGCTGGTCTTTTTTTAATTTCTGTAGTTTTGTTAAGGGCAATGTCTCATCTAAGTCATGTGAACTCTACTCCTATCTAAGGCTTCAGATATTTGGCAGAGCCAAACTGCCAAATTGACCCAAAAACATTATTAGTAACCTTCAATTATTGGCCGAGTATGGCCCAACACAGCTTTGGTGACAAGGTTTTTGACTTAAAATTGAAGGGGTGAGTGAAAAACCATGCTAAGTGACGATTTTGTGTGTTTTTTTTTTCGTCAAAAGTGCCTGAATTTTTGCATGTGGTTTTCAATTAAATAGAAAAACATCACCCTGTATTTTTTTCCGCTGGTTTGCTCTTCGTTTTCGAGAAATAACGTTTGCAAAAATCCTCTGTTCCACGGCGGTATCTTTTAGAGATCTTTTGTTGCACGAGAAACAAAAGAAGTCTTTTGTTTCGCTGAACAATGAAATCAACGAAGCGTCCCTTTAACCGGCAGTTGATGTAGCTGAAACAAGTATTATAAACACATAATTTATTGACCAGAGCATTCACCGGTGCTTTGCTAGCGTCAGCGGTTAATGCGCGGCGCAGCAAGCCAGGTTAGAAGTTAGTAGGGGTTGGTTCGACGCCGCAACAGTCAATGATGTTTTTTTTTAGCATTATATCTCCTTTTCCTTTTATTGCCCAAAGCACCCTTTTCAAGAACCTGTGTTGTGATTGCCACCAAACTTCACCCTTTGCAAGTCTCTCTTCTTCTTTTCAGAAACAAAGGACCCTTTCCAAGATCCCGTGCTGTCGATGTAGCTAGATAAAAAAAGCCGCGGACAAAAACATCCTGGACATTTTTCGGCCAATTTTGAAAGTACTCATTATGGGGTTGCCATGTGCAACCTTCCTCGTTTCCAATAGTAGCCATGTCGTTGTTTGCAGTTTTGCATCCTTTGCTGCCAATGGCACCAAAGGCAGACTAGTTAGCCTGCGTAGCAAGCATTTCTGTACGGTTCAGGAGCAAAGAATAACGGCGATAAAGAGTGAGTAAAAGAGGGGGAGAAGGAAGGGGACAGAAGCATTTCCTTCCTTCCCCTCCCCTCCCCCCATCTTTCTTTTTTGGCTCTCACACCATTTTCCGCACACGCAAAATACTGAAGATCCTGTTCCTCGGACATTCCTTGCTCCCAAACCCCACGGAAACCCTTGCTATGCAGGCTACAGACTAGTGTCCACTGGAAATGAGGCCAGTTGCTGTGACAACAATACATGGAACATTAAAACTTGGTCACCAAACTTTTGTTGTGCCTTACTTGACAGATAACTGTAGTTAATTGATTGCATCAAACAACTCAAGTTTTACACAAGAAACTGTTGGTTTTATTATTGCAAGACTGTACAAATTATGTCTCTTGCATCTCTCGGAGACGCCGAACTGCACTTCTCACAGTGACAGCAGCTGTGGTGCTAAAATGAAAGAAGAGGGGTAATCAATGGCATGCAGGAGTATAGTTACAGAAATATAAGTTACAGAAAAAAATTGTGAAGAGTTCACATGATTGTAACCATTTTACAACACCCTGTGCTGAACACTTTAGAGACGTATATTTTGATTAAGAAAAGAAAACAGACAAAAACAATATATACAGTTAAGACACCACCACCTCAACACACCAGAGCACTGTCAGGTATTCTGTTGAGATTTTTTTCACCTGTGTCAGCAGTTTGAAAAATTGACCCTGAAGAGGAAGTTGCCGTGGAAGTTGCCGAGGAAGTTGCTCTCTCTAAAAGGTGCTGAACTGGGGCAGTCACCTTCAGTAATCTTGTTGAAAGCACCGCCTCTCCAGGACAGATAGTCGTCTGAATAGAAGGTTTCACGGTCGCCGACGTCATGATGCTAGTGGGGCAAACGCGGCAAAATTTACAGTGAATGTATGGGAAAAATCGTGATTTTGATGCTCGATAACTCGAGGAAGGTTGATATTCTGAAATGTCTGTGAATTGCAAACTAAAGACATTAGCTAAAAGAGGTAACCGATTAAATTTGAAGAGCATCGGTTTGCTGAGAAGCGAGAAATCGTCTTTTTAGTTTTTCATACAAATGCTTCTAAATTTTCCCGCGAACGGCGGCTCCATTTTACAGACAAATATATGAGAAATAAGAATTTAAATGTGCGGCTTTCTTTGTACGAGTACAATTCTCAAATTTGATCGGTTACCTCTTTTAGCTAGCATTTTTAGTTCGTAATTCATAGAAACTGTAGAATGTCAAACGTCCTCGAGTTATCGAGCATCAAAATCACGATTTTTCCCATACATTCACTGTAAATTTTGCCGCGTTTGCCCCACTACCAAGATGACCTCTGCGACCGTGAAACCTTCTATGACCCTGGCCATATTTCATTTGCATGCCTTACCAGTCTGTAACTTGGTCTGCTAGAACTGGCCCCAAAGAGGTCTACTTTAGAGTACTAGACGTTCAGTCCACTATAAAGGAGGAAATCGCAAATACCTGACAACCCAAGCTCCCCCGGCTACAGTCTTTCCACATCCTTTACAGTGCCAAATACCAACACACTTCCTCTTCAGGGCTTCCTGCAAAAACGAAAGAATATCTTCGTATCCAAGCCAATAATGTCAACTGAAAATGGCAGATTAAAATGTCGAAGTCCGCGAAAACCAAAGATGAAGAGCAGCATGTCTACAGCTCAAACTTTATCTACAGACAATCCTTGCATCATAGCTTATTTTTCTTTTTCCCAAAAGTAAACAGAAATAAATATTAGCCTTACTTTGCCACAGAAGACACATGTGTACTTTGAGTGCTGCGTGATTTCCATCTTTTTAACCATTTTTCGAAGTGAAGCACCATATCGAGTACCATACTTTCCTACTACTCCGACCTTCTTGGTTCTTTTCGCCTATGGAGAGACGAAGGAAAAAAGGCAGAGTTTGACAAAAATGCGGAGAAGTGAACCCGAAGCCTAATTCAAGAATAACACAGCTATCATAAAAATTTACTATTTCATCACGATGACCATTTTTTCAAACAATAAACGACGGATTTCTACTCACCATTTCAGACTATTTCACAGAGCTGCAAGAAGAGGAGAAAGAGAACAATACGGGATCTTAGATTTCAATTTATACCAGCGTCTGCGGTTATCAGCAGCGGTATGATATGTACGTCACTTACGACCACATGAAAATATTGTGGCGCGAGGTATGAATTTGGCGGGGAAAATCCATGAACGAATTATGCTCAAATTTTCGACAAAATGAGCAAGAAATCCGAGGAGGAAGGTAAATGTAAAGGAAATGAATACTTCTACAGTTACTGTTAGATCAGATTTATTTCAGTTTCTAAATTTTACTCTCTTTGTAGCATCAGATGCAGTATTACAGTATCTAACAAAACAAAACAGACCCTACAGCGCCGGTTGGTAAAATTATTTGCCTCAAACTTTGTTTACAAGCTTAAGCTTAAACTTGTGTTTTTTGAGAGTTATAAAGTTAAATGTATATTTAAAGACCTTTCGTCGAATTCAGTTGTCTTTACTTTCCTGTGCAACATAAGCTTGTCTTATTCCCTTCGAATTCAATGATTGTTCACTGTTTACTTGAGGCTTTTAGTGTAGGTAGCGATATTCACCTATTGTCAAATGTTAATTTGCCAACGAAAGGTTTATTGGCTGTCGAAGCAGAGGATTCTCTTTAAGTATGAAAAGACTTGTTTGTAAACAGTGAGTATCGCTACAACATTACTTTGACTTAACTTACATGAATTTCTTTTCATTTAAATTGTCAGTTGACATCTTCTCAAATCTGCACAAAGAGTATGGGAAAACGGTGAGAAATTGAATTGTAGTTACAAGGCTGTCTTAAATCTTCCGTGTATGTGTTTTTATAGACGGCAAAAGATAATTCATAATATTTTTGTCAATAAATTCTTCTGGTAATAGAAATCCTCCATAGGTGCCCCTGGGTGGGGATGGGGGTTTGGGGTGTGTGGCCCATTTCCCAAAACCCTTAACCTATTTATGACCAAACTCTGATTTTCCCTATGCTGTTAATGTTATGACCCATGAAAGAAAAATTGGATTCCCTATTTATGGCCATTGCAGCTGGCACAGTTATCCTAAACATAGTTTATGAAGGGCCTTTGTCGATGGTCTTATCAATAATGATGAAAAAGTAGCTTCTTCCAAAAAAACCATATCCAATTCAAGATTAGAGAGCAAAAACAATAAAACAGTAACAACAACAACTACAACAGCAACAACAACTTTATTTACCCCATTTAAATTTAAATTTTATATGGATTATGAAAACAATTAAAATATTACAATAGAGGGGTATTCACCTCCTAAAATAACTAAAGAGTTAAGAAGGTTAATTAGGGGGTCAATTTATCTAAGATAAGTTATATTACTAAGATAAAACAAAAAAGAAAAGGCACATCTACAGAAAAATGCACAAAACACAAAAATGTAGAGCAAGGACCAGTGACTATTTACTGTTACAACATATCTGCCTATTTATGACCAAAAACTATGCCCTATTTATGACCAAAATGGCTGAAACCAAATGCTTTGGGACCTTGCATACCATATAGCCCATATAAGGGAGTACCCCCAGACTTAAGTGGTGATTCGGTCCAAAGCAAGCGCATTTAAACAAATTTTAAATCTTTGTCGGTACTTAGTATAAAAATAATGTAAGGATTCTAATATGTTTCTTTTTGCCAGGCTGTACAACGGAGTCTGGAAAAACTAGCAAGTAAAGGCATTATAACTGAGAAGATAAATGGCAAACAAAAAGTCTATGCACCTAAGCAGGTAAACAATGTCAAGAACGTTTTTCATAGGTATGATTAAACTGTGGTGACCTCAACCTGGGAGTACTCACAGAAAAATTGGGTAGGGGTGTGCAGCCCATCTCCCAAAACCGTCATCCTATTCAAGACCAAAATCTTAGATTTTCCCAACCTTTTTATGACCTGACCAAAAGTTGGATATCCTGTCTAAGACCCTTAAAGCAATACCTTGTTGATGAAAAGTCTTATTGATATTAATGATGAAAAAGAAGCTTTTTGTAAAAAATTCTAAGAAAGAGTGCAAAAAGTATACATCATTTGAGACCAAAATAGCCTGTGTACAGCTGTCCCTCCCCTCACAAGGCTAAGACCAAAAGGACCAAAGTCAATACCTTATTAATGACCAAAATGGCTAAAAACCATGATACCCTATTGGGCCTATAGCCAAAGGGAGTGCCTTGCCCTGGTCTTCACTGAGAGTGATTGATTTGTTCAATCCTTATCAGCCCAAATTTTTATGGGAACATAATATAATGGGCAGGAATGATTTATTATAAAATACTTATCTCAAGGCCAAGTGCCCAAATTCAGGGGCTTTTGAAAAAAAAAGATCCTGGTACTTGAGTTTTTTCATGTTATTCATCAACAAGCATTTCAAAAGGGATATCTCTTATTCTGACCAATAGTTTTGTCTTGCATAATGATTTACAGGACCAGTTTGGAGATTATGATGAAAATGAAATCAAGAAAATTGACGAGAACATCAACATGTCTACAGAAAAGTTAAAGAGGCTACAAGAAACTTTAAAAACACAAGAGACAGGTGTTATTGTAGTAGTAGTTTTTCTCTTTCTAAGTACATACCATTTCAACAATGCTTTTGAGTGGTATACCAAGAAAATACTAGTAAAAAAGGGATATTCCATGGTGTTCCACAAGAGAGTGGTATAACTATTTTACACGATACCATAGAAAATACAGTGGCCAGCACAGTCAATGCAATATAAGTACAGTGCACAATGGGAAGGTTGAGTGTTATTCCATTAAATATACTAATACAATGCCTTTTTGGTGCAAAATTAATTTCTGAAGATAGAAATTAGACAACACTTAACTTCAGTTTCTGCAGCATGAAATGGCTACCAATATTGCTACTCTCCCTACATGGGATGCCAATTCATTGCAAATTACTCCATTAGTATTTTGCCAGGTTTCCTTAAGAGTTTGCCAGTACCTATTTTTGCACCTCAAGTTGGTCAAGAGATGCACTCTGAGAGTTGTCTCGTTTCATAACAAAACAGACTGACAATGCTCAGACTCCTGATTGCTTGATCAGGAGTCCATAGCCATTACTCAGTGATTGAAAGCCACTACACTTCTCTTCTTGAAGTATACATAACTTATTTGATTGATTATGACCTCACTCCTAGAGCTGCGCAATGTGAACAGTACATTGACAACCGAAGATGCAAAAGCTAGATTAGAAGAACTGACTAAAAAGGTATTCATCAGCCCATGTTTGAGACTAATTCAGCCTGTGATGTTTAATTTGCATCAGAATTTATTGCTCAGGATTAAACAAGACCAGAGAACGACTACAGAAAAACTTCAATTTTAAAAGGTCTATTTTGATCAATTTTTTGAGAAAAATTGATAATGGTATGTATAAATAAAGAGAGACTGATGCATCTGATAACTAATAGCAACCTTGGTCCACAGTGAAATCACCAAGAATACCTTCCTTTGTATTAAGAAACAATAAAAAAGTGAATTTATAAGTGCTATTATCAAGGTGGAAAAGTGTGTTGGAAGGATTTAAAAGAATTAAATTGACTCTTTTGAATTCATAGTTTTGTATTTCAGTCAAGTATTTCACCCTAGCCAGTCACTTGCAGTAGAAACTAACAAACATGTCCTTTCTACCTTTTATAGTGTGACAGATACCAGGAACGAATAAAGAACATCAAGTCAGGTAAGTTAAACATTGCCACCAAATATTGCTTGTGATGACAGACCTACATGTGTAAGGACATACTCAGGGGAAAAAGATATAGATTGAAAAGGATCTTCTGAAAAGTTTGTGTGAAATGGTATGATGTGAGATAAATGTGAACTGGGTTGACAAATTTTATAGTGCACATTTTGCAGTTGACAAAACCACATATTAATCATGTATGCTTTTTAAGCAGAACACAAAAATAGAGCAGTATGGAATATACTCAAATTTAAAACAAAGTCAAAAGCAATTTGCAAAACGTATGTTTATATATCTAGGAGTATTATGAAAAATATTATAACAGTACTATTTTTGCATTTAAATTATGTATTTCATATGTAACGTCCTTAATCTTTTCTCTCAGCGGCAAATCATGTCACACCAGCACAAAAAGATAAGGTGAGATCATGAATGTAACTATATTTCCAGTTTTGGCATTAAACATTTGGCTATGGAACTACATGTAGTGTTAGTAACTGCTATTTTTGTCATTTGTTTATTTATTCATTAAAAAAAACTCCAAACAATAAAACATAGAATAAAGTAAATTCCATGCAAAAAGAAAACTATAACACTTTAAAGACTGCAATAGATATAGAAATAAATAATGCTATGCACTACTGATTAGAGATTTGAAAACCATGACAACATTGACACAAAGTAAGTAAATTAATTTGTCCTATTGAGACGTTGGTGGTGGCAAAATTTTTGGAACAAAATCTTTTAATATACTTAAGGCATTTCCTTTTCTCATTAAAGAGCTTGGCAGTTTTTTTTTTATTGCAATGTGTCTTTCAGTCATTATATTTTCTCAAAGTTGTATCTCGAACAGTGAAAAGAGTAATGATTGTTCATTTAGGTTACTTTTATAAATGAAGTATTTTGCCACCAGCAAAGCCAAGCTTAGGGTTTGATGGTGTTTGAGTGGGTTGGTCACCTCACCTCACCTATCCTCTTCGCGCTCTGTTGCGCATAAGGCTGCACTACTCTTCTTCCACTTGTCCCTATCCTTAGCCATGGCTCTCACTTCCTCCCAAGACTTCCAGCCCGCCTTTGTCCTCTCTTTCTCCTCAGTACGGTGCCAGGTGGTTTTGGGGCAGCCAACCTTCCTTTTGCCCATAGGTGTCCAGGTAAGTGCTGTGACACAGTGGTGTTCTCTGGGCATCCTAAGAACATGTCCCAAAAATCTCCATCTCCTTCTCTTTACTTCTACACTCATCCTTGTACATCCTGTTCTTTTGTTAAGCTCATCAATCGATACTATGTAAGGCCAAAATATACCCAGGCTTCTTTTAAGGCACTGGTATTGGAAGGAATCTAGTTTTCGGTTGTCTTAGACATTGGTCTTCCATGTCTCACTTCCATAATTATAACAGGACTGGCTTGACTAAGGTGTTAAATAGCCTGATCTTGGTCCTCCTATTGTACCGCTTCGAGCCCCATATTCTCTTTAGCTTCCTGAATGCTGTTTTGGCCTTACCCAATCTACTATCCATATCTTTATCACAACCTTCCTATGTGCTTACAACCGCTTGGTTTCTTTGATAGTGTCGCCATTTTGGAACTTAATTGGCTTTGTGTTCTTGCAGTTCAGCCTCATGACTTGGGTTTTGGTCTTACTGATGTTTAAACCTATTCGCTGGGAAGCTTCTGCAAGCTTGTCTGTCTTCTTTTGCATCTGATGTTGGGTGGTGGAGATCAGGGCAATGTCATCAGTGAAGTCAAGATCTTCTTGTTGGTCCATGAACCTCCATCTTATTCCGGTGTTGGCTTGCTCGGTTGTCTTGCACATTATCCAATCAATGGCAAGGAGAAGGAAGAACCCAGACATCACGCAACCTTGTTTGACACCTATCTCGACTTTGAACCACTCGGATGTTTGGCCACCATCGAGAACTGCACACTCACTATCTTGGTATAGAAGTTGGACTATCCTTATGGTCTTTATTGGTATACCATACACCTTCATGATGTCCCAGAGGCTGGGTCAGTGCAGTGAGTCAAAGGCTTTCTCAAAGTCAATGAAGTTAATGACTAGAGGGGTTTGCCACTCATATGACTGCTTGATAATGTTGCACAAGATGAAGATTTGTTCTGTGGTGTTCCTTCCTTGTCAGAATCCTGCTTGTTCTGCTCTTAACCTCTTATCAACTCCGCTCTTCAAACGCTCGATAAGGATCTTACCCAACACCTTACTAGCTATAACAAGAAGCATGATAGCTCGCCAGTTTGTGCATTCTTTTAAATTACCCTTCTTTGGTAGTTTGAGAATAAGCTCCTTCAACCATTCATGTGGCATCACCTTGTTTTCCCAGATCATCTGAATGACCTCATGCAGTTTCTGTGTAGTTGTCTTGATGTCTGCTTTTAACGACTCTGCAACAATGTTGTCAACACCAGCTGCTTTTCCATTTTTTAGGGAACTTATTGCATTCTTGACTTCTCCTTTGCTGATTGGTCTGGTGCTTATCTCCTCAATCTCAGGAACTTCATCAGCTGTTATCACTATTGGGGCCGTGGGTGGTGGTCTGTTGAGGATCTCTTCAAAGTGTTCTTTCCATCTAGCAAACCTGCTGGAGTCATCTGTGATGGTCTTACTGCCCTTGTCATTAATAGCAGTGTTCTTGTGGGTTCTCTCATTGCATATGGTCTTTGTTATCCCGTATGGGGTTTTCATGTTTCCCATATCCGCTGCATGCTGTGCGTCATCCATCAGGCTGTTAAGCCACTCTCTTTTATCAGCTTTCAAACTCTTCTTCACCTCCTTGTCTTTACTCCTGTATTTTGCACGTAGTTGTTGTTGTATCCTTTCACATTTTCTGCTTTGCCCTTAAGCTGTTTCTGCTCCTCAACCTTCACCCATGACTCAGGACTCATCCATGGTGGGTTTGTAGGTCCATATAAAATTGTGGAGGCCTGGTAACTGAATGTTTTCACTAGTGACTTGTGACCACCAGTCAAAAAATTTATACCAAAATAAAGCTTGTAACTGCTATGCCATTGTTAACCATAAACCTTTACCTTTTTTTACAATCAAGATCTACAAAGAACACAAACAATTTGTTCAGATGTGGAGAAAAAGAAAAAGAATGGTAAGAGAGTTCTTTTCATATAAGAACATCAGTTCAGTTCCTCACAGGGTATCAATTTTAATGAGTGAATTTCAACAGAAAGCAGTTACTCAAGAAGCAATGTACACCATGGTTTTACTGAGTTTAGAACTTGCCTTGCTCATCATGGGCAACCCAGTACATAAAGAGGAGTAAATGGGTATAGAGAGCTATATAGTTATGGGCCTTGTCGTGCATAGCAGGCTTGTGATTCTGCATAGATTTCTTACCAGCCTTAGTAGCATAATAGGCCTGGAGTGTATTTAGATGGGATAACATACAGAGAGACGTTCTGTTTCTTTTTAAACACATCTGCCTGCTATTCTGCTAACCTAAACCAGATGCTAGTTCAATCGATATAAATTTCAGTTTTGAACCACAGAAAATGACTTCCCACTGGCTGAGCTTGCAAAAAAGGCTGGAAATGACAGAGGTTCTCACACACTTAAGGGGGGGGGGGGGCTGGGCCCGAGTTAGGATGTCACATGTCCTGCTAGTCCCGTGAATGGCATTCAGTGTGTGAGAATTAATATTGACAGCTGATTCATTCAAGAATGGTCAGAGTAGTTAGATGTCATTGAAAAGGTTTTAATTTGTAAATTCTGTGAAAGACATTGCAATAAATGTCCCTGTGACCCCAATCACATAATATAATTAAGTTGTATCACAATAAATTAAAAGAAAAAAACATGGTGATAGTGTGTTTTGGTAAAAATTTATTCACTTTGTTTCCTAACAACATTTTCTTTTAACATAGGCCACTGATATTTTAAACGGCATCTTAGAAGGATATCCCAAGCCTAAGAAACAACTTATTGTGAGTCCAAAATTCTACTCAAGATTTTTTGTAACATGTTGCTAAGTAACTAGTGTTTTTTTTTTGTTTTTTGTTTCATTCTACAGCTCACTAAACTAGGAATTATTTTTAGAACCCTACAGGGCTTAACTACAACCCCTTGCTTGATCCACCCTGTTACTGGTAACATCATTGGCTAGATTCTGCTAACATAATGGGTTGATGGGGTTCCATTGTTATAAGATTGACTGAGATCAAGTGTATTGAAATACTAAATTCTAGAAATAATTCTGACATTTGCTTCTAACAATGCTGACATTTGCTTCTAACTGAGCATGTGATCAAGTGTATTGAAATACTAAATTCTAGAAATGACTCTGACATTTGCTTCTAACAATCAAATGCATGTCAAGACTGAACTATGTGCCAGCAAAAAAAAAAAATATTTATTAGCTGCTATGAAAAATTGTAAGCTGAACTTCTGAGTTACTCAAGTTTTCATGGTTATCCTCCGTACATGAAAGCAAGGTATGGTCTCCTTTGGGCCATGTCCAGAATATTACCTGTTCCTTGAAGCTCACAGTTTTCCTTGAGCTACGCTCTCGGAAAACTGTTCTCTTCTCAGAACAAATAATTTCCGCGGACAAATATCCTAGCATATTTTTGTGCCAAATGGAGGCTATTGTTTATTTATTCTCCAGTTTTAAAACTGTGTGCATTGCCAAAAAGATTTGAAGGGTAATAAACATGATGGCCTCCATTTGGAGCAAAAATGTGCATGGATATTTGTCCTTGGACATTACCTGTCCCTTGTAGCTCAAAGTTTTCCTCCAGCTATGCTCTCAGAAAACTGTTCGGAACAGATAATGTCCGCAGACAAATATCCTAGCATATTTTCACACCAAAAGGAGGCTATTGTTTATTTATCCCTGTTTCTGTAGCATTCAATCACTGGGAGTATTTCATGTCTTATCTGGAACTACTGCAGTGTTACCTTTCATTATTAGATTCACCACTACCCATTTACACCCTTGGGTGGAGAGAGGCACAGTGTGAAGCATCCTCAAAGACCCAGAGGCAGCTAGTTGGGTGATGCAATATTTTCAGGGGACAATATTTTTGGTCAAAAGTTTATGTCAAGACTATCTGCCCCTGGGTCTTAGAGTGTGAGAGTGAACCAGCCCTAAACTAATACAGATAGCAATAAATGAAACAAGCTATGAATATTGCGTCTATTTCCTTGCCTTGCAGGAGGATATTGGAATTGAAACAGACGAAGAGTATGGTGCTGTCATACCAAACATCTAAATTGCCTAATACTTAAGGTGGCTCACTAGAGTTTTTCTGAGACTCAATAGCACAGGCTGCCATTGCCTGCCAGACGTCAGTATTAATCACGCGTGCAAAAATGACGCAAGTAGCCCTAAGAAGAAACGAAAGCAACTTTAGCGTTTAAAAGGCATTAAATTACTTTGGTATACGTAGCAATAGTTTGAAACTCTGTTCAAACATGTGCTTAAGCCTATGACAAAAATGCACTATTAAAAACAGGTAAAAGAGCTCTAATTTCCTCTTGCTTTCTGGCACGCGATACATGGCGTCAAATGAGCATGCGCTAAATAAATAACCACACATGTTTTTCTGATTTTTGTGATGTCAGCATAAATAAATAAATGCTGGTTATCTTGCATTTCCTTTGGTGAATTTTTTTAAATTTGGCTCAGTTGTAACAACACACAAATCCTATAAAACACCCAATTTTTGTTAAAATCTGTCAGAGCTAATCTAATATATTTAGAAAAATGACAAATAACAGAATATTGGAAAAGCCGTCTGAATAGCCCTGACTTTCCAACATTTCAAAATGTCAGGCAATATCATTTCTATGATGTGGCGAAATATGAAAACAATTCACCGAAGGAAAGTTAAAATATTGAGAAATATGTGCCTGTCATTACATGAGATGTTGCCACGGTAACAGCTTTATTCCAAAAAATTAACAACCAGAACATAAGCCTTATTTCAACATTACCCATGCTGGTAAATCTCTACGAGGGAAAACTTTAAGGGAAATTAACTAAGTTTTCATTTTCTAACTCTCGTTCTATAAAGATGATGTCCGTCATAACTCTAGGGAGCCACCTTCATTATCGCAAATAATTAACACAGTGAAAAGTTTCATTATGGCATAGTCACACCACGTGTATGGTCTTGAAATACTTTCTATGCTATATAGATATGGCACATTAACACAGTGAGGACAATCTGTAGCTTTGTTATGGTTAAGTTTGTATAGGTCTAGCCCCTTTTTCTTTTGCTATGGCCAATAATTTTGGTTAAAAATAAAACAAAGAAACAAAGTTTCCCTGATTGAACGTTTATTAATATAGACTGTTAGTAACTGCGTATGTTGTTATAATGAAGTTACATTAAACATAAAATAATACATTGACTTTACGTTCTCTTAAGATTTTCTGTAATTCTTATTTTGCACGTAGAAAACCCATAATTTACACCTACTGGTAAACACTCAAGTTTTCACTCAGTTGAAAAAAGACAGTCCAGTACATCCTTGCTAATTTGCAGCTCTGACACAATCACTTAAACGTAATAAATTCATGATAATTTTACCTTAAATAATTAGCTCCCAGAAAGTAAAGTGTAAACATGTATATTCTTTGTGCAAATGCTTGTGAGACATATACATAATAATTATTTTAATAAAATAGCTAAAAGTAAAGATTTGTAGAATGACTCAATCTGTCACCCAGACATAATCCAAGAGCTTCATGACATTTTCATAGAAGGTGAAGACAAAGGCAACATCAAAGCACACTCTGCCAAGGCGAGGCACTGTTCCCTTGTAAAAGCTGTGAAAGAAATTGGTCTTAAAAATACAGAAATAACACAGCTGGCAAGTCTTAATTATTAAATAAAAATCTATAATTAAGACTTACATCCCTCTAACCAATCAAGCACAGAAGCAGGGCAAAGAGGAACAGAAAAGCTTTCCAAGAAGTATTTACTTAACAACCAGTAATAAAAGGTCTGGAGTTTATGCAAACCACAGAAACATTACATCTGGCCCTCTGGGACAAGTATTCATTCTCACTTGCCTGATCCTGTCAACTACTGTATCACATTAATAGAGCAAACTGCGAGTTGTCTAGGGCAAGCAAAATGTGAGAGCTACTTGTCCCATGGGCAAGCTGGAGATAAAGTTGTTTTTTTTTAGAGACCTGTGTTTGACAGCTACAAAAACATTCAAAACAGAAAGTTAAAGCACATGTTCTGCATGACTTTTACAAATCTTAGTGTAGTTACTACATTTCAATTTTGTCCTCTGCAAAACAATCATCAAAAGGCTAAATTCTTCACATCAACATCGTGTAAGCCCACTATTGCTGACTTGTTGGCAGGTGAAGACTGTAGCACAATTTTGAATGTTTTCATTCAAGAACACGAACTGCCCACAAATAGTTGTTTTGTACTTACGCCTTCAGTCCTTCATATTTCATAATCCTCATAACACAGTCTAAAGTGTTCTTATATTTGTGTGCGTCCAGACCCTGCAGCCAAAACAAACAAACAAACTGCATTTATCCCTTAATTCAAAGGAGCACTGCAATGTTTACACATCTACTCTACAATACAAATAGGAAGTCTAAAGATTATTGACAAGCAAAATGGCTCTAAAACCTATGACTTCACTGTAAAATGAATTTATTGACTTAAAGAAATTAATGGTCACGTAATCCCTTACCCCCCCCCCCAACACCAAAGCCTCACACAACTAAGCTGCAACCAACCTGCATTCTTGTTTTCACCACATCAACTGGGGTGTTACCAAAGACACTTGCAGCTCCGGCTATACCGCCAATGAGGAATGTTCTAATAGAGCCAATGTCTTTGCTTGGATCTCCTCCTTGAAGGTAACTCTTCAAGTTGATGTACACAAAGAAACGGATCATCTGATTGGTTCCTTGCTTAATTACTGTCGCCGTTAAACCCTTGTATATTCCACCTAATCCTGAAAGGCATGATGGTAAAATTAATGCACATGGATGCAGATTTAGAAAATGTTATTAAATACCCTTCCTGTCAGTCTATTTGCCAAACAAAACAACAGCTCAAAATTATCAGCTAAGGAAATCTGCAATGTGGGGAAAATGTAACCTTTCAAGAAGGAAAATGTAAATCTTGGGAGATGAATAATGATCACTTGCAAAATACTTGTCTAATTAAATTACAATATTTAGAGACCTGGTTTTCATGTGGGTCCTCTATCCTGGATGAATTAGACCTTGGAATTTTGGTTTTTCTGGAGAGAGGAAAACTGGAGAACCTGGAATAAAACCCTTGGAAGAAGACCAGAACCAGCGACAAACTCTAACCACACATGGCACCAGACTGGACTCAAACCCTGGCCACATTAGTGGGAGGTGAGTGTTATCACCACTGCACCACCTGCTCCCTTAAATTTCACGACACTTTGTTCCTAGTTACTGAATGATTTACAATGATGTATGTGTGGAAAAATTACATATTCTATGCCAACAGCTTCGGTCTATTTATAGTTTCAAACCAGACATTTGAATGAATGAAATAATATTTAAGGATTTTAAAACAGAAAGGGTCTGCCTTAAACAATTTGACAACAAGCTATATCTTACCTTCTGATTTCACTATTGTTGCAACACCACTGAAAAAACCCTTGAATCTCGGATTTGGCTGTGTTTGATCATGAATGAATTTGACTTTAACAGTTTCCATGGGGCATACTATAACAACTGCCTCAGCCACACCAGCACCCAGCCCACACAACAGTGTCTGTACTTGTGACAATTTACCCCTGTCATCTGCCATATGATTTTTTAGATATTCGAATGTTGCAAATCTACAGTATGAAAAAAGCAATGTTGGACAATCAGTTTAAAAAAATCATGGAATGGGTATGCCAAGCTGAAAAAAAATCCAATAAAAGTTCAGAATTTGGAGTGCTATTAACAATTAGACCCGTAACCCGAAAGGGCTACGGGTCAATAGCCCATGAGGCAAAGCCGAATGGGCTATTGACCCATGGCCCTTGAGGGCGAAGGGTCTAATTGTTTTAGTATCACCCAACCAGTTGGACAGAAATGGCAATAATAAAGTTAGCAAATGCAAGTTGAAGAAATATTTATTTCGGGGAAAAGCAAAAGAAAAACCGGCAAATTCCGCTACTCGATGACTATTACTATTAGTCCCCTAGTAGCGTAGCCAATCAAAATCTAGGATTTGTATTAGTCCACTAGTTGGGTGATACTAATTCCTATTAACCCTTACCTTACAGACGCTTTTGGTATTGAACCATACAATAGTGAACTAAGGCCTCTGTACAGACCCAAGAAGCCATGGCTTTTCACTGTTTTTACAGCGCAGTCAACAGGGCCTTTGTACACGGGTTTAGCTGCGCGCTCATCAAGTTGTATCTGGGTTTTAACATACTCAGTGGGAAATGTACAGCAGATTTCCAGTCCACCGGCTATACCCCCTGAATGAAAAAAAAGTAAAAATAAATAAAGATTTATTTTTTGAGAAATTGTTTAAATTTTGAAGATGCACCATGATTTTCCACGGTCTTCACCATCTTGTTTCTGAGTATAAATTATTCCAATGTAGTAATGAAAAAATCTTTTTAGCATTCCCTTTCATAATTGTTCAAGGACATTTTACGTCATGTCAAAGAAGGAAAATGGCAGTCACGCAATTTAATTGGGCAATTTTCCTTTTGACACACCCCCAAGACACCCACACCATTGTGATGTTACGCTGCTTACACTTCACAGGGATTCTAGCATTGTATAAATCACCAGGATTTCATGACATTTTGTAAACACGTATCACTTTCCGGTGGACGAAATTAGCCTTGCGATAGCCTTTTACTTAATGATTAAATGAAAGCAAGCTGTTCGCGGTCGACCGAAGATCACACTTAAGTTGTCGAGTAACGCTCAACAATTCTTGATCGCCCATCGAAATATGTGCCACGTAGAATGATCCTGGTTTCATTCGTTTCCGTTTAAGATGAAACAACGCTGTCGACATTTCACTGTAAAACTCTTCTCGTACTCGAGCTCATCACTCGTAAAGTCTTTCACAAAAAGGCAAGCTCCTGTTTTGTAAATCGACAGAAGCACGCCAATGAGCGACCTTTGTACTTTGGCAGAGTTCACAGGCAGTTGAGTTCTCACCGCGCCATCCACATCTCAACGATCAAATTTTAATTCTGTTCGGTTAAATCTTTATCCTGGTTAATGAGCTACCTTATACTCTGCTATACTAAAACTTTATCCTTCAAACTTAACTTAACCCTTACATCATTGATACTCGTACGAATCCCGTATACATGACGCTGATTTGCCAATATTTGGCCACACACTGGTTCAAATGAACAAATATTCACCTTCACCACTGCATTCTGAAACAATATTTTACAATGACAGATTTGATAAATTACTAGACATCGAGAAGAGTCCCGTACCAGCGAGAATCGCTTTTCCTGGATGCCTTTTTCCTTTCCCACCGCCTGACGGTGAAGCACATAAATATCTCCTCCGGTAATATGTAGCAGGGTCTGGAGTCGCAGATGAAGCTCCTCTATGAGAGCTCTCCAAGGAAGACATTTTAAAATCTGCTATGTCGAAGCGATCGCTGCTAGGATTAGGGAAAAAAAATCGAAAACAACTTTTTCCACGTGATAGAGATGTGAACTGGCCTTCATTGACCGGGGTCACACTCCAAGTGGCAGACTGTTCTATTATATTGCGGCACCTGATTGGTCAATTGATGCTTTTGTTTAGCTATTTGCATTTTGCATTTGTTTCAGCGAAAGTTCAATATTTTCTGAAAAATAAAGATTTCATTGGTTCGATTTTCAAGCCTTGAAGTATCAGACAACAAATATTGCATCAGTGACAACGTCACAAACCAACAAGAATCCTTTCTTGGCAGCACATTATTTGGCAGAACGAAAAAAAATTGTCTGCCTCAGAAACTGCACTTAAATGGTTCAAAGGTTACTACAAAAAATGACTCGTTGCACGTTCTGCATGTTTTGCCGTCGCGATTTCAGTTATCTGTTTTGTTTTCATTTTATGATTCAGTGAATGAAGTAATCAAGCGTGATCCTGGTCCGGCCGGTATTTGTCGGGCATTCGACGGGGTGTCGGGGTACGGGGTGTACACGTGGGCATTTGATCCCAAAGGATTAGATTCCCAGTTAGTTGCCAACGGAAAAATTAACACTCTTATAGTCAATATTTTACCCTTAAGTTTTTTAGAAGTATCACATAAAATTCCATGAAAGAATAAAAACACCGCTTACCGACTGCAAATATCAGCATTAGTACCAAAGATATTTAAGTTTGAAAAATGTGTATAAAAAAATATACAAACGAGAACAGAGCTATCTTTGGCCAATTTGCAGCTCAGAACATTGAAATTCGGCAGGCTGATAGTTCTACAGGAACACACCTACGGCGGCACCTGCGGCCACAAAGAAAAATTATGTTCCCATGGCAACTAACATCTTTTCTAGTCTCCACCCATATAATTTCAATGTTACTGATTTTCGATTTCAGTTGCAAAATCGTCAAGGTGGCCGAGTGGTCGGCGTGCAACCTCGTTCCCAGGGTCCTCTCCTACTCGGCGGAGAGGACCCGAGAACGAGGTTGGTCAGCGTGTCGGACTCGCAATCCAGTGGTCCTGGGTTCGACTCCCGCTCTGACCACTACCTGGATTTGTTTCTCGGTAGCTCCGAGTTCAAATCCTCGGCCACGCTTGTAAATAGCCAACTGGTTTGCCTCCGGCCAGTTGGGATTCTTAACAATGTTATGTTCAATATTTGAATTATTTGTTTCAGTTGTTTGCTCGGCCCCACTAGCACTAGCCACTAGCACTGGTCAAAGGTCTGATTTTTTTTTTAACGGTCAATTTATATTTTTTGCATTCATTTTCTTATAGCCCCCGTGGAAGGTTTGTTTTTCAAACCGAAATATCGGGCAAATATATTGTACTTGTTTTAATTTCATTGCTGTTTTATTTCTTTTCCTCTCTTCGCCGTGTACGTGGTCTCCTTCGAAGCCGTTTTTTGGGATGTCGCGCAACGCTTCCTTTAAAAGGGGGGAGCGTTGCGTGACATCACAAAAAAACGGTTGCGAAGGAGACTATTTGCCGTAGGGATCAGTCTACTGTGTTTTCCATAGTATCTTTTTTTATTATAGTTGAAGGGAGCAACTGCAGAATACCCGGCCCAGCCATTTACATGTGTTCGAAGAACGAGGTACATAACAATAGTTGCTATTCTTATTCAATGAGATACAGATGGCTGGGCCGGGTATTCTTCATTTTTTTATCACAGTACCACATACCTTATTTACACGAAATAAGCACCGCGGCGCTAATTTTACGTGTCGGTGCGGCGCTTATTTTTATTTAAAAGGCACATCTTTCGAGACAGTCATCAGAGGACGCCATGTGGGACTCGAACCCGGGACCACCGGACTGCGAGTCCGACACGCTGCGGACTACTCGGCCACGCTGCCTCCTTAACAAGATAAAAGGGCCGAAGCCAAAGAATATGACACCAACGCAATCGGCGTGTACGTGACACATGAACGACCAGACGC
>CM042752.1:26684779-26733833 GCA_022496165.2 Catalaphyllia jardinei | reverse complement strand
CGTTTTCGTGCAACTAATTTTGTGGAAACAAAACTGCGAGAAAGGTGCAAAAAATATTGTTGATCAGGGTAAAAGCTAACTGACCTGTTGTTGGGTTCCCCACATAATGTAACCAGCTCTTGTGGCAGCTTGATATTCTTCAATCAACTGCTGTACAACCTCTCTGTAAATGAAGCACAAGGCAGAGTTTTAGTCTAAAAAAAACACAGCAACGTCTAGGTGACAGAGACATCTTAAATACACAGATTATCCAGAGTTCCCTGATCCGCGTCAGTGGGTTGCCCCCTTGTTGAAGATGCCGCACTTTTATTGATTTTAGACCTAGCCTTCACAAGATACTTTTTAGGCATTATTTTTCCAACTTAATGAGCGCACACGCCGTACGTGCCATACCCTCGGTTCCATCAGCATTTTCACGCTTTTAATGTAGACGATCGCGATAGGCGAAAACGTATCAAAAAGTGTACGTATTTAAACGAAAACGTATTTATAGTGTGGGTGGATAACTTTGGATTTGATTGGCAAAGAAGTTTTAAAAAAAGCTATTACATGTAAAAAATTCAAGCGGACAAAAGTGATCGAACCAAGCGAGAAGGCCAACCACCTCTACGTCTATTTTTCTTCATAGAAACACACAAGATAGAATGTTCATTTGAAAGAAAAACAAGACCACTGCAAACTTTCAGTGCTTCTAAATAACGGTATCACACCCGCTTTTTCAAATGTTTTCTTAAGCCCGCCCACACTACATCTGAAGAATTTGAAAACGCAGCTTTATTCCTACGGTTAGGCCTTTCGTCCACACTAATCTGTCACGAAAACGCAGCATTTTTTTCTACGGTTAGGCCTGCCGTCCACATTAATCCGTCACGAAAACGGAGATTTTCGAAAACGCTCTTCAAACTGGAGGAATTTGAAAACGAAGCTTTATTTCTACGGTCAGGCTTTTCGTCCACACTAATCCGTCGCAATATACAGAACTTTTCGCAACGCTCTTCACACTGGAGGAAATTTCAAATGCCAGCTTTTCGTTTTGGTGTGGACGGAAAACATTTTAATGACAGAGCTTTTTGGAAACGATGACGTCACGATAATCACGTGTTTTCCCTGCCCGTGTTTTCCTCAAATACAAATTCAAAACAACTGGCCATTGTTGTGTTTTTAAATTCCTCCAGCGTAGAATGGACAAAAAACATTCGATGGGTTTTCGGAGTGAAACCCGCTTTCGAATTCCTCCGGCTGTTGTCACCGACATCTCTCATAAATTTCTCACCTTGATGCATCAAGCTCATCAAAGTTCTCCTTGAATATCTCCTCTTTTTTGTAATTTTCCAAGAAAGCTTCTCTCTTACGAAGTTTATCAAAGAGTCTGCAGTTTTTCTCAAAGACCTGTTGAGAACCAAATATGTAACTTCTTTTGTTATGAAGCTTAATAAATATTTTTTTTTATAGAATTTTGAGTATGCTTGGTTTCAGATAAGACTGATAAGATAAGAATATTATTAGTGCGTCAAAGTCGCTAGCATACAATGCACACTAATCTAATAATTAATAAAATATATTAAATATATGTATGTCTGGATTTATGAAAACGGTGCTGAAGAATGGGATTTCACCTTGATTTCACTACTCTTTCACACCGCCTCCAAGCCATGTAAAAGTGTAAGAGAAAGGACGACATGGAAGGAAGAGAAAAACGACTGACTCTCCTTTTAAATTTTATATCGTCACCTTTGGAGAGTTTCTGACGAAAAGAAAACGCCCGCTTAGCATGCGATTACATCTCTTTAGCAATGTTTTCATAAATCCAGACATATGTACATATGAAAGTATTGAAAAATATATGCACCGTAGTTTGACTCATGTTATAAAGTAAATTGCTGGTTTTCACTGTCACGCCAAATCAAGATAAATATAAAAACCTTTCAATAGATAAAGTCCAGAATCTGGAAAAATAAAGAACGTAAATATGCAAAGACTCTCGCCAAGATTCAGGTTAGAGCAATTGTTTTAAGCGAGATATGCGGAGAAATGTTTTACCCAAATTTATAGAGATTTGTATCGAGACGCCATGTTGGTGCCCATCTACATGGGCACCAACATGGCCGCCGGAAATTAACAAAAACATCTGTCACCGAGTTTTGCTGCAAAAGCGTAAATTTATCTCTCGGGGAACTCAACAACATTAAAATAATACTTTTTCTGATACATGAACTGTTCAGATAGCCAAATTCCCCGAAATAAGTCACTTTTTTAACCAACATGACAGGTGTTTTGGCCGTCATTTAAATGCCGCATCACGCAAAAGCTTACAAATTCAAGCGTGGTCTATCACAAAACCAAGAACCCAATCGGAGCGAAAATTTGTATGAATACTTTTTTTCAGCTGCTCTTATACATCATGAAAGTTAAATCTTAGTAGGATTAATAGTTTTGTAGTTTGAATTTTCGTGACGTCATGTGAAAACCGCCAATTGTCAGTTGTTACAGAAACAAAAAACAGTCTTTACAAGCACTGTCCAGCATTCTTTCATTCTCCCATGGGGAGGGGGAGGGGGAAGAGGTTGGTGGTATGCACTTTGTTGCAATTTCTTCTGCTGCCCTCTATCTCAATTTCTGGATCTGTTCCCATGGCGGATATTTTCTCTGGTTCCAGAAATAACTGTAGTGAAAAATTCGACTTACAGTTGATATACTGGTGTGATTAGCCAACATCAGTCCACTAACTCTGTGTGCAGTCTGTACATATGGAGACTTTCTTGAGAGGGCAACCTAACCACAGCAAAAATAACAGAACACACCAAGAAACTTACAAAAGTTTGTTACAGTCAAAACAGGTCAATCGTTCCTCTCACGAGCGGATTAATAAGTTTATTATTGCCAATTTGATTTCAGTAATCATTTCAATAACCTATTTGTCAGATGAATAATGGAAACTTCAAATCAAGCCTCAGTTCAAAACTTGAATTTCGTTTGGAAAATTGCTGGCCGGCATGAGAATTTAATCTGTCGAACAACGGTCATTTTACACCAGTATCCTCAGACTTGAGACAATTTATATTTTTGAATTACGATTGGACAAAGAAATGAAGGCAAATCACGCTTGTTAGTGACCTTGGCCGATTATGCAAATTGGTACACCTGTCAAATTCTCACGCCAGCGTGGCACTACAAGTGAGCAATAAGCCAATCAAAATTCGAGTTTTGAACGCAGGCTTGATTTGAATTTTGCGTCATTCATCCAACAACCAGATTATTGAAATGATTCCTGAAATCAAATTTGTGATAACGAAATTATTAATCCACTCGTGAGAGGAACGCTTGACCCGTTTTGACTGTAATTACAGAATACACAAATAGAATAATGTGTATTTCTCTTCCAAAATGATAATACTCGATGGAAGACTATTTAGGTCTGTAGTGTTTTATGTCTACCTATACGTAAAGCTGGAACTGTTGTAAAATATATTGGGCCCTTTTTAACCTTTACTCCCAAAGAGTGCTAGCTGGCACACAATGTCATAACTTTGTGAATATTTGATAGATTTCTGAGAATGTTTGCATGAAGATTGTCTTGTAAATATCTGCTCACTGAAGTCAAACGTTTGTGAGTCCTCCTATCTAAGACATAGTTGACCACCCTGTAAAGTTTCCAAATTGTTTCTTTAGGAATGCAAAACTTTAAATGAGCTACAGTTTAGTCTAATACCTGTGGTATTTGAGAGTTGATATGAGTTGGAAGTTTTTCAGTTTCACACAAATTTAAAAGCAATTTCTATCAAAATGATTACTTTCTTTCTGATCAGTAGCCTTCAAATGGTATATTGTACACAGGCAGATAGCCTTTATTTCCTGATTTGGGAAAAAAATGATCGTTTGTCTTAGGAGGCAAAATTACCTGAATACTAGCAGGTCCCCATGGAATAAACTCTGCAAGTTTTCTCTCCCGGATGCGCTGAAGACTCTTGTGAACCTTGAGTGGCAAAAGAGCACCATTAAGATGACCCTCAACAATTCATTAAGATATTCATGGGTTTAAGGACTCATTAACTTGAGAACATGTCAAGCTGTCATTTGAGCAATATTTTCTTTACAAAATGCAGCAAATGCAATACATCAAAACTAATTTGACCAGGGTTTTTATTACTGTTTTCAGCAGGAAGTTAACTGGTTTTCACAGGCAGGGAAAACTATTAAAGAACTGAACTTCTTTATAAGAAAAGTTTCCTGCTGGATGGTCAACCCACGCGGGCAATATCATCCTCATGGCTGGTCAATTGCTTGGCTTTTTATGCCATGTGGAAAACTGATATTCTAGCAAAATGTTCTAAATAAGAACTCTTCACCAGCATGTTCCATGAATTCCTTATAAACATGCAGTTCCTAACTATAAATCTCAACCAAACACTACAAGCAGGCAATAACATGGACAACTAAATGCTCTCAATAACACTGCATCCTGAGTTTTCCTCAAGCAGCGGTGTATATCAATGTACCTGTGTGGGGTCAACCTCGCCCTGAATGATGTTGAGAATGGAGATGTAGCAGTGGTTATTTTTGCGGTCTCGCAAGGTGGATACCATTACATTTTTGGGCTAAGTGAAACAAAAAACATAACATGCATTGAAATGAGAGTAGCTTCATTCATAGAATTTTCACTGTTAGTAATTTTTTTTCCAGACTAATGTTGTAAAGAAGACTTCAAGCCTTAATTTCTTTCTTTGCAAGAACATAAAATACAACATCCTCTTTTGTGAATGGTCCCTCACCTGCAGTAACCTTCTCATGACATCAAGCACTGTTGTTTTACGAATGTTAGCCACCTAAATAATATATAAAATATTAAGTAGACGAAAAGTCATGTTCGGGGACATTCCTGAAAATTGGTATGACAGGGTTAGGGGTGGGGTAGGGTGGGGCATGGTGGGGTAGGGTGGGGGTAGGTTGCGAGGAGTGGGGTAGGGTGGGGAGAAGGTTGCAAGGAGTGGGGTAGGATGGGGGTAGAATGGTCAGAATGGGGGATAAGTACTTAAGCTAAGTTTGTATACCTGGGCGTGATTGGAATAAAAAAAGTCAAATTGCCAACTTTTTATACAAGTGCAACAGAGGGAAAATGACAAGGCTAAGTTTCCCCAAACCAGAGAAACATTATGAGCAGCCCAAAGGTTCCTATAGCTGTTAAAGTGCCCCTGTGATAAAAAAATCGCTTCCTTTTTTTCTTGAGATTCTAAAAGTGTGTCTGCTTAACACTTGACTGGCAAAATTCTGACCTTTCACTTTTATCCAAAGGCCGTTTACTTTGAGTGTAAGTTTTGGATTTCACGATCAGCCATCACTCACGTTCAAACCTGACCGATTTGACCTCAGAGGGTTGGATCCGAGAAAAGTGACGTCAAAGGCTCGCCAGCTTAAAATTTCTGCGTGTGAACGCAGCTTATTATGTATGCAAAGTGCGAGTTTAAAAGTGTGAAAGCCCAAAACTCCTGTGCTGCATATTAATTCCGCAGCGTACACACGCATCGCATTCTTAAACTAGTGAGCCTTTGACGTCATTTCCTCCTCGATCCAGCTCTCTCAAGAACTTAAATTTAGTAATGGCGGATCATTAAATAGGAAAGTTCCAGTTAAAATAAACAGGTGCCTTTTTTAAATCAAGGATTAAAACTTGGGCCACTTAGTGTTTAGTTAACATAGTTTTGAAATCCAAAGGAAAAAAATAATTTATTTTTTGTCACAGGGGCACTTTAATTTTGAAATCCTGTTTGCCCAGAAAAAGGAAGTTTTTTCAGTCATCCAAAAGTTAGTTGCCTGTGACAGCTGGGTATTTCTAGAGCACAACCCTACAAACCTAATCCTAAACTCAACAACTGAAAGCATAGCTACAATATCAAGCAAAATCCTGAATGAAATCTTGTCGAAAAGTGATTAGTGATAACTCTGTTACTGACTCAGTACTAAGAGCAGAGCTATAAAATTATTCTAACTTTAAGTATTTTAGAAATTATAAACAACATATTAAATACATTAAGCAAAGTACTATAAATGACATTTTGTCAAGAAAAGTAAAATACCTTTTGATCAGTAGTAAGTGGGGTGTAGCCAGTCATCAGAAAATGCAACCGAGGAGTGGGAATCAGTGATGCAATCAAACCAATCAGATCGTTATTCATGTAACCTGAAAAAACATCACTCATTAACTATGATTTTAACCCATTGTCTTACTTCAGCTACAAAGGACAACAGTTTACTTTGAGTACCAAGGAAGGAGATTCATTTGTATTGTGATCTTCTGTCATGATTTTTCAAAATAAACGAAAATGTATTGTAGGCAGCATTAAAGTGTCACTTCATAACGTAGTGTTTTTATTTTGAACTCGTACCTGGATATCTGAGAGTTGTTGTACTCGTAGCCATTATTGTGGACACCTGGTGAAAATAATTTATCATATTTAGTTTCACTCCTCGACAAAAACCAAAAGCAATCTTGTTAGGGAAGCATTACTTGCAAAGTGATTGTCTTCTTTGCTCTGTACTTAGATATTTAACAGACAAATTAGATTACTCCCCTTCTTTGACTGATGTTTGGTTTACTCATTTTTTTTCCTTGATCCAAACAACATTGTCATGCCCAGTTTTCTCTTTTCTCTGATGCATTTGATGTGATCTGGTAAGCATCACTCCATGTAGGTAAAAGTAATCTCAACATAAAATCAAAATAAATGTCTCAGCCTACCAGTTGATTTACTTGAGAAAATGTGGGATTCTGAATATGAAGTCTGTCTGCAGCTATTCTGTTTAAAGCTGTATTGTCAAGTACAACCTTCAAAGGCAACAAAGAAATTGATTGCATTGAAACACTATATAGGTGTGGAGGCATACACTTGGCCTCATGGTTGACGGGCTCAACTCTGGACCGAGCGGTCTGACTGCAGACTGGTTGAATTTTAAGTGGTAAAGCATTGGACTAGCATGTGAGAGGTCGCAGGTTCCAACCCTGGCCAGAAGCAACACTTAGGGTCTTAAAATAATCGGAGAGAAAGTGCTGCTTTTGTAATGACATCTGCAAATGGTTAGACTTTCTAGTCTTCTTGGATAAGGATGACAAACAGTAGGTGCAACTCTCAACTCAAAATATTAATTAATTCTGTGTGACGTAAAAGTTCAACCTGTACACTGTTCAAAAAGAACAGGGGATGTCCTAACTGGCCCGACACTATGCAAGGCAAACAGTTTTGTAGGCTTTGTAGCGACTATTTTTACAATTTTCAGTGTTTTGTTATTCTATGGATCATTTTCTGGACCTCTCAAAGAATGTACCTTGAAGAGAAATTTATTATGTTTTTAATATTTACATTTTTATTTACTGGCAATTACCTACAACTAGTTAGGGTAGATATGAAATAACAGTCCATGTACTTTGCACAGGTCATACACTTACCACACAATCTGCGTTTTGAGTGAGTCGTTTGAGTGTGAGTATTGAGTTGTAGGGTTGCACAACAACATCACTGATGTCTTCCTGTAACAAAGAATGACAGCATTTTCAGAAATAAAGTGACTGAAAATTGGATTGTGAAAATTACTGTCAAAATTTATTAGGTGTTTCGTCAATATAATGAATTATTAACTTGATTTCCTGATTGATTTTGATTGACACTAACTTATGTAATTAAGCCACCTGAATAAGTCAGTTTTCTGACAGTTCAGATATTTCAGATTCGAAGATATGTGCACGTCGTGCTAACCTGTCTCTCTGACCTGTATTCTGTTATACCCCGACCTGTTTTATCTGTTGCTGACCTGTACACCGTGAAACAATCCTTCTAGACATCGTCAAAGAAGTAAGTTCTCAGTGCTGTAACTCTAGCTAATAGTTTTACTTGTGTGTTTGTGTACCGATGGATCCTGTTCAGTTTCTCAAATGTATTTTGTTCTTAGATCGAATATTAATATAGTGGAATAAATTATACGGTTGACATAACCTAGTTGGATTGCCTGTTTGGGTTTATTGGACCATTAGGTTACATCAAAATTATAAACAAATGAATAAAGATGGCTAATTTTAAGCTTGGTAATGAAATGTGAAAACTGAACTGATCAACATGACACGAGTGTGGGACAAAGAAAAAAATCTGTGTCCCTGACAGGAATTGAACTCATGACCTCCTGGACACTGGGCAGGCACTCTATCCACTGAGCTACGAGAACTCAAGGAGAACAAGGTCATTTAACTGAGTTCCTATGTGACAGGCGTCCATCATACTGTTAGACTGTCGAAGTCATCGTGAGTGTGATAAGATGGTGAATTTTACGCTTGGTAATGAAATGTGAAAAGTGAACTGACCTTTGTCCCACGCTTGTGTCATGTTGATCAGTCCACTTTCACATAATTATAAAGAAATAATAATTATAATAATTAAGGCATTTTAGGGATTTTACCTGCTGTGGAAAAACTGAGTATGTTTGAATCAACTTCTTGGGAAACCTGTAACCATTAGGAATAAAATAGAGGCTTCAAAATAAAGTCTTCAGTTCCTTTTTCTACCTTGTTTTAAAGACAGACCAGCATTCAATCACTGTACATTTTTTAGTAAACATTGTTTTGGTAACTGAATTTCCAGACAGAAATATTGAGTTTGCTTGGCATATTAATTTCTCAAATAGACCCAAGATTTCCCCTTCCTACAGATTTATAAGTGGGTTAAAAATGACTACCTATCGTTTAGTTTTTCCAACAGGTATGAGCCCATTCCTGATCCAGTTCCACCTGCTATTGAATGACACATCACAAAACCCTGGAATAAAACACAACACCCATAGACTGAACCTTCTGATGCCATTTGGACATGCAAAATTACAATACAAAAAACTCAAATAGATCTGAATGACTCAACTTTACGCTAACAAAAATTTCCCAGATCATGTGTACTAAAAGCATCTGTGGTTGAGTGTTGATCAATACCCTCACTTGATACTCTCAATCAACACCTCTGTTGACACTCGATCAACGCTTGATCAGCATCTCAACAATTGCTGAGAGTCGACTAATTTTCACAGACATACCATTGAGTACCAATCGATACATATGAGATGCTTGACACTAGGCAGACTATTGATCAACTGTTAACTGAATGTTGACAAGGTGTCCATTGAGGTGTTGATACAGTGTTGATTGAGTATCGATCAAGTATTGATTGAGATGTCCATAGAGTGTTGATTGAGGGTCCATTGAGGAGATCAGTCGACACCCAGCCACTGAATCTGATACCCTTTGTACGCACAATCCAATTTCCTTTCAGTACAGGTACCTCTAAACTGTCACTACCATCAGCTTCTCTGTCAATAATATCAAATGTTTCTTCATGAAGTCGTTCAGCCTAAAAAATAATTATAATTAAGTACTGACAATATTGTTACTTAACATTATAGGATACATCAAGATTCAAAATCTTTATATCAACAGGTAAACATTTCACAAAAACGAAACTGGAACCTGAGAATATCCACTGGCCCAGTTGTTGCCTGCACCTCCACCATGTTTTGAAGTATACATGTTTTCAGGGTTGTACAGATTGGCATATGGTGAAGAAGTGATTGCATCTATTACCTGAAAAATATCATCAGTGAGCTCTGTATTCACAGATAGGAGCCTACATAACAATACAAAATTTACTTACCCTTGGTTCTAAATCCAAAAGAACTGCTCTGGGAATATAGTGCTCGTCGTCAGCCTAAGAAAACAAAATCCATAAGTGTTGTATAATCACTTTAAAAATAAAAGAAATCACTACTGCAAGGATATTACAAATGTCAGGAAGTGGGTGTAAATAAAAGTTACCTGATAGAAAAACACATCTTTTCTGTCAGTCCCGTCTGTAGCAAAGTCTTCAAGTATTCCATCTGGAGATAAAAAACACACACATAAGGGACAGACCATAATAATTTTTTTTGACAGCGGGGTTAGGCAATTTTGGGGGGCATGAATAGTTTTTTGCACCCTTAAATTGTGTGTGTTTTTTGCCAAGCAACAACTTGAATGTGCCCAAAAAAATTTAAACACGAACACAGGACCTTGTAAGCGGCACCATTTTCTCTTTTTTTTTCCCCTATGCCTCCCACTTCATAGGGATCTTTTGGAAATTACCTGTTTCTGTCCCCCACCCTGTCAAAGAGGGTTCTTTCTATTATGCCAAAGATTCTGGAAATTTTGGTTTGAATACAAAATGGAAAGGTCTATTTCAGTTTCTTCTGACCAGAATATTCGGGATCACCTCTGGAGGTGGTCAACATATTTCGGTCGGAATATTCCGACTGAAATTTGCTGTTCCATTTTTGACAAACTGGTTCTTTGCCCTGATTAGGGAATTTGGAAAAAGAATCGAAAATGACAAGAGCCTTTTCTATTGGTTGGCCCGGTTTACACATTCCATTTTCCTCAGGTATTCCCACTGATCTCTGACCGGTCTGTTTGGCATAATAAAAAGCACCCAAGGTAATGGTTGGTCCCTAATGATAGGAGGAAAACAATATATTGGGTTTCATACTACAAAGGACAGCGAATCAACAAAATGCCATGTTACTAGAAGAGGGGTGATCAATTCAGAAAAGACCTGGCTTGAATAAGAAATGATTCTGTCAAGCTGATGTAAGTACACAAACATTACGAGAACCATGTACTGTCCCTACTACCTGCCTACAAAATAAAATGTGTTTATTCCAGATGTCCATACCACCAAACCATTTACAATGTTTCATACAAACAAACAGAAGTTTTTTGGTTTGCATCCCTCCTCTCCCTTCACCCCCTGCACCATTTCAAAAAATTATTTCCACTTAAGCTTCACCACAGGCATCCCAAACTCACGATTCGAAGGATCAATCAAATATTAATGATTTATGTATGCGTATCGAGTGAGACGTGACCGACTTAATTGCATGGTGTTGTGTTACACATTGGGCCGTTGAGAATTTGAGCGCTCTGAAAGGCATTGTATGGAATTTATAATAACAAAGGTGGAAAGGGTGCACAGTCAAAAATTTCCATTAAAATACAACCCTCTCCCCAGACTGTGCACCCGTCTGGTAAGTCACATTTGTCACGCGGGAGCGGCGGCTTATGTTGATTTCAAGCTGTGCCGTAGTTTGCTGGATGGTCACACGATGCGCTGGAAAGTTGAAACCTCCAGCAGTGAAGCAAACATTGTTCAAATTGGAGCAGAAAGTTTTACGATTTTTCCAAGCCAACTGGAAAAGGGGACCAATGGACTATCCTTCTTTGCATTGGAGAGAAAAATTGAGCAGTGGATTCAAATTTCGGCGAAAAAACGGTCACACGGTTCAGGTCTTTCAAAACAGCTGTGTCTAGCCTTGACTTTGTCTACAGAAAGCTAGGACAAACACCTGAAAACCCCCCCAAAATGATGAAATAGGCCAAATGGACAACAGAAATCAGGCAAGGTGAGTTTATTTACTTAATTTCATTCAAACATTTTATTTCATAATTTGCACGATTTTATCCTTTGTTATTATAAATTCCATACAATGCCTTGTAGAGTGCTCAAATTGTCAACAGCCCAATGTGTAACACAACACTGTCCACTTACGTCAGTTACGTCTCACTCGATACGCGTCCATAAATAATTAATATTTGATCGATTCCTTGAATCGTGAGTTTGGGACCCCAGTAGCTTCACACTATCTTTCACAACATTTAGGCATTTGAAGTCCACTACCCCTTGGAATTTCTGGTGACCTTCCATGGGTTGAGCATGGATATTTTCCGAAAAAAGTTTTGCAATTGGCCCATACCCACAAAAAAATCTAGGGGGGATTCTCTCCATTTCAGAGAGAGGGGAGCCTCTCTTATATGGCCAAATGTGGAAGTGCCCTGGGCCAGGGAATGGTTTTTAGCCTTACTATCATGAATATGGCAACATACTTTTCTGAAAATCGTTCGTTACGAGGCTCTAAGCCTATCGTAAACTGAGTATGATTGCACAATTTCTGTCTTTAAATGTGATTAAGGATGGGTTGACCAGCAAGAGTTTGCGTGGCGTCTCAAAAAGCCAAATAATAGCGAATTACCTGGTCTTATTCCGTGTTCAGCACATAGCTGCTTCCAGAATTCCATCCCAACTGTTCAAAATAAAGAGGAAAAAATAATTTAAGCTTTCTAAGTAGCAGTAAGAGATTTTTCATAAGCAGCATAAGCAAATATTTCGACATGCACATGTACTTGCGTTGCAATTGCTTTGGTAAACGCCCTCGAAAAAACTTACTTTGATTTCCACATTGTCCAATTTGCAGAGTTATAATTTCACGGGGCATCTTGATTAAATATAAGCGATAAAATGGTGTTAAAAGATCTTAAACCAAACTCGAAAATGGCGGCAAATATGAGCTACATCAAGCCATGCCAGCGGTCTTCTGGATAGTCTGTTGTAGGGATAGGTGTGTGAGGATTACTTATCAGTTTAAACCATCCACTTTCATTGAATAAGAAACCCATATTCTTCAAAACGTTGTATCGTTGAAAATTTCTTGATACAAGAACGAGGATTAGTAAGCTGAAACGAATATAGAATGAAGATTTTATTTATTTTACCGACTGCCATGTCTCAAAATCGTCCCCGTCCCTCCCGTCCCTTTTTTTAGTGTTTTGTAACGTTGTTTATTCAGCCGGCTGACATATCTTTATGGCCGCCAAAGACCTTCTGCAAGTGTTGCTGCAAGTCAGCGAAAAATCGGCCCAAATTGCACGATCATGGCGCTGTCAGAAAGAACTGTTCGAGTTGATGGTCGAAGAGAAAACAGAGAAAGAGAAAAATCAGCGATTTGTACACGATTTTAAGACGCTTGCCGATGTTCTTGTTCAAGAAGTTGTGAAACATTATGTCACCCAGCAGGTGAGCTGAGCGGAATGTGCTGTACTGGCACACTAAATCGACCCGTTTTTTTTTACTTTACATGCTTTGATTGCTACTATCTAGGAATGGTCCTTATTTAAAAAAATATAAACGTCTTTCTTTGATTCATCCATGCCCATACAGTTTCCCGAGTTCAGTGGTTATATTTTCGGCGAGGAATCAAACAAATTCACCAACAGCTTTGGCCAGGAAGTTAGAATAGAGGTTCGAGAAGACTCCTCTGCCACGTCCAAACATTTGGCAACGGTTCTTTGTGGAAACGAGACTGCTGCCCGTCTGCTGGCAGATCTTATTCACTCTGACATTGTCTTAGAGAAAGAAGAAACACAAGCATTGGAGGATCAGTTAAATTTTGAGCTACCTTTGAATGAGTTAGCCATTTGGATTGATCCAATTGGTAAGCGAGGAATGTTTGCAAACTCCAGGGCCGGGTTGTTCTAAAGCCGGTTAACGTTAACCCAGGGTTAAACGTCGACTAAAGCATTATGTTTTCTTGTATAAAAATGTTTACTACCTCTAACGTTTGGTGTAGTTTGAGATTACTACAGCTCAAAACTGAAGGGCAAGTAATATAATCAGAACACCTCACCGAAAAGGTACAAAACTGAAATCAAAATTCTCGCTGGTCTACACTGGAAAATTTGGCAACAGCTGATAATATGTCTTTTTTTGTGGGCTAGGGTTTGGATGGTTAGCATGAATACTCTGTGGCCAGAATCCAGGTCTAGTGAATTTCATTGAAAGCTAGCTAAGGGTGCAGAGAGGATGATGGAGTACCATTCTTACTTGATGAGTTACTGTAGCTAGTCACAGTTCCAGTAGCTATTAGGAATTATCATAATATTAAAAAAGTTGCAGTTTCTGGATGAATTCCAGATCCCAATCATTATTATTGTTTTTGTCTCAGTTTTGTGATGGTATTTTTTTTTTTCAGATTCTACGTCAGAATACATGTCAAATTCTCCTGGAAAAGAAATTGACGGCATTGTAGTTTCAGGATTGCCCTGTGCAACTGTCCTTATTGGTGTATTTCATCGTGAAAGTGGTGTGCCTGTGGCTGGAGTTATTAATCAGCCTTTTTTGAGTCTAAGCCAAGACACTTCAAGTAGTAATCAGTGGAGTGGAAGAAGGGTGTGGGGAGTCACATATGCAGAACATTGCTGTTATTTTCTTGGAAAAGGGAAAAGCACCCCAAATGAGTCTAAAAGAGATACTAGGTCTTGTAATTTTAAGATAGCTATAAGTGGAAGTGAAAATGAAAACTTGAAAAAGAGTCTGTTGTCCATAGGTGCTAAGTTATTTCCAATTTCTGGTGTTGGCCACAAACTTCTTTGTGTAATTGATGGCAACATAGATTTCTATGTTCTTTCCCATGCCTCCTCCTTTAAGTGGGATACCTGTGCAGCAGATGCAATACTTTGTTCCATGGGAGGAGGGGTAGTAACGTACAATGAGGCCACGTCATTGAAATTAACAACAAAAGAACTCTTTAAAGTGAATCTTGAAAAATGCAAAATAAAATATCACAAACCAGATGATGACATTGGGAAGAAGTGGAGCAATATCAATGGATTGATTGCTTTTAAATCATATCAAAGAGTTTTTCAACTCTTGGAATCTTTACACTGATAAATACAGTGACAAACATCTTGAATGCATTGCCGAGGAAGATAAAGCGACAGTTACTAAAAAGTTTCAATGTTTGAGTAGAGTGTATTCTATGTTGTCTGCTCAAGACGAGAGCATTGTACAATGCTGTAATAATGTTATAAGCTTATAGACTACTTGCAGTGGAAAACCCTCGCTGTTTTTAGACACATCCCAGTTTGTACATCATATCAGTGTCAATAGTTACTAGTGTAATGCCTGTAGTTAAATTATTTTTATCAAAGCCATGCTTGTGGTAGTTTAAACTGGGATGATTAAGTAAAGCTGTAAAAGTATGCTGTAAAATCAAAAGGGGATTATGATAAAATCCAACCCTATTCCCTTGTTCCTCTGCCTTTTCCCTTAGAAATGCCCCCCCCCCCCCCCATCTTCCATAAAGATAATTATTATCCTAATGGATAAGCCATGGAGTGACCTTGAGGTAGAACCCTGTCTGTGATAGGCTTGGACAAATTAGCCACTAGATATTGATGTTGAATCGTATTTAATAGATAATGTTAGAAGTCAGCAGGCTTGACTTCACTGATGAACATCAAGGAATTTAGTATGCGACATGGGAAAAATCAAACTTTTCGAAGTACTATGAATATCTATGCCTGCCAATTATAATCATAAAATTGTTTAGAAGAATCCAGTAGATTTAAGGGAAAGGATATCTATTTAAGATTTTGTATTTATTTCAGGGCTCATTTAGAACAGGGAATGGATATATTATTCAAGATTTTGTTGTATTTATTTCAAGGCTCATGCAGAACAAATAAGTAACAAAGAAATGTAAATGTCATGACTTGCTTATAAAATTAATTACTCACCAATTTTTTTAAAAAAATGTAAATTTAGGAATGAAACGTCTAATAAAGAAGGGCAAGGATGAAAATTTGGTGAATTATGTGTCATTCCTTAGTTAAGAAGTGAAAATTTTGTGGTCTGACATAGGGTAAACTGATTGTGGATTACCAGAGGCAAAAGTGTCTATACTCGCCAGTTGGATTAAGTGGCCAGCACCCTGATTACTCATTTAATAAATACACATGGAGTGAACATAAAGAGCTACAAGAGTTGTGTGACCTTTCAGGATATGTTTAATTCTTGTACAATCATTTCTTTAGCCTGATTCTCAGATGGTTCAGGTTGCTAATGAGGCAATGCTTCCTTGAGTGTGTGGTTTTCTTTTGTGTTTTCACTACAGATGGAGGGGTGAAGAGGAGTCAAGCTTTTATGGATGAGTGATGAGTCAAGCAGTGAGGAAGACTGGGAGTTGAGAGAAGTTAGTCCCCGTGCAAAAAACTTTAGATTCAGTGACTGCTTTACAATTAGAATATTTAACAATTATTTATCTAATTCAGTCACATCCCTGGTACCTAATAATGACATTGGTCCAGAAATTATGGAAATAAGAATGGGAGGAAAATATAAAACACAGAAGGGATGAGAGGAAAGACAAGTGGAGCTCAAGTGGAGAGGATAAGTTTTAATAATTAGAAAGTTATTTCCGGTTCCTTTCTGGGGAGCCGGAAGTGCCTTTGCAAAGGCAATTACATATCCCACGTGACCATTCCAAAATTTTGGCGGGTTGTTGGCGGCAGCCATATTTCTTCTGGAAAAAATGTCTTTCTTTGAAACATTGGAGACACATTTTGGAACCAGAGATTTGTATGAAGTATTGCGGCTGACAAAAGCCGCATCAGAATCGGAGGTAAAACGAGCCTACCGAAAAAAGTCGCTGGAAGTCCACCCTGATCGCGCAAAAGAGGAAGATAAAGCGACAGCTACTGAAAAGTTTCAGTGTTTGAGCAGAGTGTACTCAGTTTTGTCGGATCAAGACAGGAGAGCATTGTACGATGAATCCGGAGAAGTTGACGACGACGTTGTTGTACAAGAACGCGACTGGGATGCCTACTGGAGATTACTGTTCCAGAAAATAACCGTGGAAGATATAGCGGAGTTTGAGAAGAACTACAAAGGTTCCGAGGAGGAAGTGAACGACCTGAAGTCAGCCTATCTGGATTACCAAGGGGACATGGACGTTGTCTTGGAAAATGTGCTCTGTGCCACGGCCGACGACGATGAAAGGTTTAGAGGAATTATTGAGGAACTTATTTCGAAGGAAGATTTACCGAAATTCCCAGCCTTTGTGAATGAGAGTAAAAAGAAAAAGAAAACTAGAAAACAAAAAGTAAGTGAGAATTCACTTTTCCTGTAACCCTTCTCCAACTCTTTTAACGCTTCCCTGTGTAACTTAAGTCTATAAAAATCATAAATATAAAATTTCAGGCCCTGAGGAGAAAATACAAAAAATACTTGGAGGTATACAGAAAATTCCAAAAACCTAAATTTTCCCCAATGCCGACTGGAGGATTTGTAGATTCCAAGTGCTCTGGAAAGAGATGCAATTTATTTTACAAACTTTATTTATACTTTTGTCTTAAATGCAAAAACAGTTGAGGGGCTTGGGCTCACTTGCCCCTTCTCTCTCATATGCTTAATTGCTCAAACGAGCATTTAAAAATATTTCAGACAACCTGAGTAAGTGTTGCTTTTGAAAGCAACTTTTCAAAATTTTCTTCTGTGATCAGTGAAATAGCAAGTAAAATATGGTTCCTTTTGCAAACAAAGAGAAAAACAAACGTGCAGGTAGACTGCCACTCAAGAATCAGGCTTTTGAGTCACTCAAGAGCCTGTCGACACTGATGTACGCCTCCAAGACGAGGATGCCTTCAGGTAGAATAGGCCATTTGCATGATCCAGTCACATGGTACAAAGTCACACATCCTGGAACACAAGTTGCATAGTGGGACTTCCAAAACAAAGGCAGCTCAAGGTGGACTGGTACAAGATGCTGTGTTTTGGGAGTCTCACTGTGCAACTTGTGTCCCAGCTTGTCTGATTTTGCACCGTGTGACCGGACCGTGCAAAGGGTCATAAAGCAGATTGACTGCCAAGTACTTATCTACCACAGGCTCAGAAAGAGGCTGCCGAGGCAGAAGAAATGGCAAGAGAACTTGGCTTGAATGACAAATCTGATGGCCTGGCACAGCTTATATTGAAACGTCAACAAGATAGGCAAGGAGCGATGGATGATATGATTGCTGGGTTGGAAGCAAAGTACTGCAAACCAAAGAAACAGAAAACCTCCAAAGGAAAAAAGAAGTGATCACTGACTCTGGGATGGTCCAGTGTTACCATTGTGCGAAGTAAATAATGTAACTAACTGCCTAGTGCACGCTTTCTAAGACAAGACAATATACGATGCAAATTTGTCATGTTTGTGCTTGATGTTTGATACATGAGTTTCAAGCAATTTCTGTCTCAGCCCATTGTGGATGGCTCTTACATCCTTCCTGTGTACATCCTTCCTGTTTCCAAGGGTTTGTTAAATTTGAAAATAAAGTTAATAACTAATATGTAAGACTTTAAAAAAGGAAGTTGGACTTATACTTAAACTGTGTATATTGTGTACACATTGTTCCTCTTATTGAGGGCTGTCCAATACACCCAATCTATAATGGGTTGTCAAACTGGTGACAGTCGTGATGGATCACAACTATTCGTCATCATTTGTCAGTTTGCAACAAGTTGGTAATCGAGCATCGTGCTCCGCACTTATACGAATGTTTGCAAGTTGTCGCGACCCATCACAAACTGTCCTCCCTTTTGACAACCCGTTACGGATTGGGTGTATTGGACAAGAAGAGAGAAAATTCTTGCGGCACCCTATAAATAATGCTGATGATGTTTCCTGAATTGTCCTCTTTCTAGAGATTTATGGTTCTCAAAGTGGTTTTAGGTTCCAGAGCTCTAGCTTTAAAAGCTTCCTGGATTTTAAGACCCAAGAAAGGTCCAATATGTCTTTACCAGCAAAAGGGCTCAAATAAATATATAAAAAAGGTTGCACCCTCTTAAAAGCAACAACTTCAAAGATGTCCAACCAAGCCTTATCCAACCACTTACTACATCAAAACTCTTGTTTTAGAGGAACCTTAGCCAATATTACTTAAGTGTTGTTTATTCTGTCAGTTACAGTGATTATCATATGGTTAGCTCTGTGAGCTAGCAAGATGAACCAAATCCTGTGCTGTGATTGGTTACCCAATATTATGGAGATAAGATGGAGCTATCTTGCCAGATCGGGATTAGCTGCTGTATCCTGCGAGAAAAAATGTTTAATGACTAAGCTTGTTCAGTCAAGATGGCTGGATATTGGCCTGGTTCTTGGCCTCATAATTGGTCAAGAACCGATATTTATCATTTCTTGAGATGTGAGGGTGGGGTAGCTTAAACCAGATTTGTTTTAAATCACTTGGTCTGAAATAAGAGAGTCTGTAGGTTTGGTTATTATTATAGAAGTAGGATTTGTGTGCATTATTTCTGAGCAACTTAGCCATGATTGTTAATTGTGGGGAGTCAAGAATGTGAAATACATTCTTAATTTGATCTGCGAAACTATTGCGAAATGAATAATCGCAGTGTCACCTCCGCCCACCCCTGTGGAAATAGTGTTACGCTACTTGCCCCATGAGACTGAGTCGGAGTAAACAGTTTTCAGTCGGCGGCTCTCGGCTCAGTGATTCATTCATTGCTGCCGAATACTATTTTGCCTTGTGGAGTTTTCTAGAAATGAGAAAGACGTAACGGACCTTTTGCAGACTCACTGGAGGTTTCATGTTATGCATAATACGTGGGAATGCCACCCGAAAGGAAAGAGAACAGGTTGTGAACGTTGAAAGAATAAACGACGATCGAGTTTCGGCACTTGAGTAGCTGTGTTCCGCGGAGTTAAATTTGATTGGATTATAATTTAGTTAGCACTGCTTCGCAACTGGACTGCAAAAGAAGAAAGGTACTGTAATTTTTCTAAAGTATTTTTGCACTAATTTCATCTGGAATAGCTTTGTTCTCTTTTATTATTTCCTTATGTAGCAACACCTCTGGAGAGCATATCTTGTGACAACTAGAAATGTGCTCTCGCTCATGTCAACTAGTGTTGTTCTGGTGTCTTAGGCAACAAGAAAGCCCGCAAATAAAACGTGACTTAAGTCAGGAGTGAAATAATTTTGTTGTTTCTTTCAGTTGGGTTAGGTTTAATCACTGCGTGAAGAAGAAGAAATGAATACGTAGCAAGCACTCAAAATCATTAAACATGGACTCCAGCGCCTTGGGGGAAGGCACACTGGCCGCAAGTGGAAGAAGGTAAGCTGTAAATTGTAACGTATGCCTTTCGTCCGCAGATTACCCGAACTAAAAACAAAAATATCACTTTTCCTGGGGCATATTCTTATGCATTGTAAATATTTCCACACAAGAGAGTTTCGCATTTTTAATCCGGCATGTTACTGAAATAGCACCAAAACAATTTCAACCAGATGAATTTTAATGTACGCTAAACTCGTCAAGCGTAGGAATACCGGCTCACTTGTAGATACTTTGCTGCCAAAATACTTAAGATTTACGCGTGTTGTGGTTTTAGAGAGTATTACTTGTTCTTTTTATCGAAGGTCAATATCCACTGATTAGATGTGAGCTCATTTTAAACGTGGGAGATTTGTCGGTTGCCTTAGCTTCGAAACTTGGAATTTCACACTGCGCGGATAGGAAAGGCAAACAATTAGAAACGTTAATTCAAAAATATTATTTTTAGATTTTCGATAGCATAAACTATTAGGAATCCGCAATGTTTCTCTATCATTTCCGTTGGGAAAATACAAAGAATCGTATTCTGTACAATATTTGGAGCTTTGAATTAATTTAATACGAAAGGTTAAAATTCATTATTAACCTTTATAGACGTTCAATGATTAGGAAAACTTGTCATGCATTACACTGGGACAGTTTACAGGAGGTTTATGTAGAAAAGTATCGTACCCAAGCAATCGACGTTTACAATTCCACATAATTAATTCGATGTTTATCTATCTTTGCTTTTAAAAATGTGCAACTTGAATAATTTTTAAATAACACAGAATCTTTTCTTTTGTTAATTCATGGCATACAAAAGAAAAACCTGAAGGTATAACAATTAGGGCTTAAATTGAATTTTGAACAGGAAATTCCGATATAATGGTTATTGTTGTGTTCGTGGTTTATTTTTAAAGAAATACTTTACATGTGACCCAGTCTATATAGCAGACATATATGTGTACTCTTTGTCTTTGTGCATAGGCGTGTGTGATTTAAAACAGACACCTCCGTCTGTAATACATTGGATAGACACTTTTTCTAAAAACTTGAGTTTTCTACGAAGAAATAGTCAGCAAGGTGCAACTAAGTTGGCATATCACGCAGAGAAACTGAGGTCATCAGGTAGACCCTCTAAATTATTGCTGCAGTGTAAAACTTATTTTATTTAAAGCTTTTCTGAGCCTAAAATTAAAAAAAAGGAATTTTCTGTTTTGAGAACAACCTGTGCCTGATTGTCAAAAGCGACTATACACTACAGTGTGGGGAACCAATCAGAATTGCATATTTCCAGTTAAACCCTCCCAGTGCCTATAAGTAAGCAAGCACTCTTTGGACCAGGAAAAGGGTCTGCTTTGAATTATAGGAGAGGTGAAAAGTTTATATGCATATATTTTGCAGCTGGAATAACAACAAAGTGTCCATTTAGAGAGAGGTGTCTTGCTCTGGGAGGTGTCCGTAATTGGGAGAAATTTAATCGTTACTGTATTGTAAAATAATTGGCTATCAAAGTTAATTACCTGGGCCGGGTTGTTCAAAGCCCGATTAAGCTAACCCTGAGTTAGCGAGAATTTTGATTTCACTTTTGTAACTTTTTGGTTAGGTAATCTGTTTATATTGTTTGCCCTTCAGTTTTGAGCTGTAGTAATCTTAAACTACACTAGACGTTAGAGGTGAAAAACATTTTTAAACAAGAAAAAATAATGCTTCAGTTAACATTTAACCCTGGGTTAACGTTAATAGGCTTTCGAACCACCCGGCCCTGGAAAATTTCCTTGTATAAAATTTGCCAGATAAGACTAATCAAAAAGCGGTATACTTCACTTTAAAGCTGCCATCTTGAAAATTGTGACAAAACTATTTAGAGAACACCAGATGTGGGGGGGAGACAGTAAGGCATAGGCAGACGACTGTCTCTATTGACGTCAGATTGTGTCCAGTATTTCACTGATACCAATAGCAATATCAGATTAGCATGCAGTGAAGTAATATTTCTTCTGATTATGAATGTATTTAGTTCCCTTGTTTCACACCCCTCCTTTCCTTGACCTCCAGGTCATGTTATTTTTGAGCAACCCAAGCTGTTTATATCAGAGCTGTACGTCAGTGGCATTTAGCCACAGATCTACCGGTAGATAAAGATTTTTGCAGGAGTAGGAAAAACATTTTTCATTGCATATACATTATATAACTAAGCCAGAGCTCTTTTAATATTCGGCATGTACCTGCCTTGTCATTGTATGATGTTCTAGATATACAGCTTAGGAGATGCATATTACTGGCAACACTGTATGAACTGTAAACTTCAGGAAGTCAAACTGTTCAATCTATGTCAGCTTAGATGGATTATAATAATACCAATTTTATGCCATATTAATATCCTATTAGGAAATAAGGAGATGATCTGCTCTCTAGGGAAGTAGAGCTAAGGGTTTTATGGTTATAAAGCAGCTAAAGGCATGATTGTCAGCACTTAACAGTTGAAATTTTTTTGGGTCTTAAATATATTGGGATAATGGCCTTGCAGCAATGTAATGAAGCAATATAAAAATATTGTTCTACCTGGAGACTCAGAGAGAGAGCTTACTATGACTATATTCAAGTGTAAATTTAATGAATGATTCAATTGAGGGCTTGGACTACAGTAACTGTATTTCTTTTTTATTCCAAGCTTTCACCGATCTATGGCAGGAAATATAAAGAAACTGATCCACTATGCGTGATGTAAAAGTTCTGAAGGATAACTGCAAGTGTTTACCGTTGATATAATGCAAAGAACAATCAGATTATTTCCCAAATTAGAAATTATATGGTTCTATGTACAATATATTTTAATTTTTACATAATATTTAATACGTAATGAACAGTTTGGGAAATATTGTTTAAAAACATTTCTTTCGTTGGCTGTAAAATCAGTAGTTCTTATTTCTCAAATTGGACAGCTATTTGTCCTAATACAAACATGAAAAGATGATCATGTTCTGTCAGGTTTCTATGGTGCAAGGTATATGCTGTTTGTGAGACTCTCATGATGGATTGCTGTTCGTGTTTGACTTCAAAATGATGAAATTTTGCATCAGTGTTCAGTATGTAATCTACCTTGGTCATTTAAATTCATTTGAACTTTGAATTTGTAAAGAAAGAGTTAAGAACAACAAAAACTCAAAGTTTTGTTGAAAAAATTATATGTAACATGCTAAATCTAAACAAATATTGCAGTGGACACATCTTTGGTGTTTGTAGTTCTGAGATCCAAACAGTGTAAATATTTATGGGCTATAGACATTTCTATTGTTGTTAGATATGTGTCAGAATTTCTTTTGTTATCAAGAATATATCTCCTTTTCAATGATTCAGTCAGTAACCACTGCTGAATTTATTTTAATTAATCATTTTTTTACATAACAATGCACTGGAAATATAATTAAAAATGCAAGTATCTAGTAGCTTAAATTCATTTGCTTATCAGCTGTCCTTCTGTTTTTCCTTTTTGTGTGTGCATGACTGTATGTTTTTCATCAAGTTCCAGTAAATTTACATTATTGTTAATAACAGTTTGAATCTTTTTTTCAATACATAGGGTGCTTTCTTCGAAGCAGCCAGCCCCTCCTCCACCCCAGAAGGTCCTAAAATGTGACCCAGTGGATGTAGAAATACAAGATGATGATATTTCAAAAACCTTGAGTGCAACACATCGCAAAGCATTACTAAAACAATCGCAGGATCGAGCCAAAGAGCCCCAAGCTCTGGTGTTTAGAAAACTTGATGATCATGACAATGATCAGGGGAGTGGATATAAAGCAAAGCCTGGCAGTGAGCAAAAGGTGTCACTTACACATGCTGGAGAAAAACTCTTGAAAACATTTTATGGAATGCTTTACACTAATGGCAGTACTGAAAAGGAATGGAAACTTGAGGTGGATGGATTCCTTCCAATTTGCTTTGTTCAGGTCCAAGGAAATGCAAACAAGCCATTCAGAATTATTGCTGTTGATAAGTCAAAAAGAGTAGGTTTTTTCTGGTTTGGTGTACACAATAAGATTCATGAATTAATGCTAAAATATCTCTAATTACCATGTTGCGTTTACAGTTACTCTACCTTTAAAAAATAAGCTTTTGATCAGGTAATAAATAACATTCTCCAGATGTGTGCCTGATAAAAACTAGTTTAATTTTCTTTCACAGTATGTTGCAGTTTAATGATTTTGCAAACTCTGAGAAACTAATTAGCAGGTATTATTGGCTTGTGACTTTTCCAGATGCAGCCTTACAACTGTACAACTATTTTTCTGCCTGCAATTATAACCCCTGAACTCAATTTAGCTTGTTTTGTTTTCTAGTGATACGTTATCCGAAGACAAATATTTTGAGATCGCAATGAAGTTCTTCGGAAATTCTCAGGATTGGCTGAGAAAATGATATACTGTAAACAATAGTAACAATGGACTCTAGCCCTAAAATAACAGAGCTTTGTGCTAACAAGATGGAATGAAATTAAAGGTTCTAGAGAATTTTATGACAACAGATATTTTGAAAAGTGAGGAAGGTCAATAAACTGGAAAAGAATGAAATTTTCAGATTTGTTTTCAGCAGTATGTATTATTATTTTATGAACTAAAAACTGCCTTTGAAACCAAACTTTAGCGTGGTAATCATATCATTATTTATATAAGTGGTCAATCTGTTATTTTTTTCAAGATAATGGAGTACCAGGTGAATGTAAATACAACTTGTGCGAGGAACTCAACATTTGTTAAGTGGCAGGATGGAGTGTCAATGTTTGGCGTACGTTTTGGTAAAGAAGATCAAGCCAAACAGGTATTTTTCTCAAAGAGATAGAAACGTCACTTCTTGGAACAAAGTCAATTACATTGTACATGTCATGTAGTTTACAAGCACAAGCATTTATTTGAAACATTTTTGACTTCTTCAGACGGTCATAATTAACACTTAATGACTGGTCCCAAGGGGAACAGTGAATTTTGTTTCCCGAGAATCTCAATGTTTCCCAAGACGAAGTCGAGGGAAACATTGGGATTTAAGGGAAACAAAATTCACTGTTCCCCAAGGGACCAGTCATTAAGTGATTTGTTACATAGCAAAACAAAACAAAAGCAAATTTTGAAAAACACGCTCAGATTCCAGCAACAGCGGTCAACAGTTCGCGGGTAACAGCGAACTGTTTCCTGTTTGACATCATAGTTTTCGCAATGTTGCCCACTCATAGCATTTGGCGGGAAACAGTTTCATTGTTAGATGTCATGTGACCATGAACTAGCCAATGAATGGGCACGCTGTAGCAGGAAAAACGCCAGCTACATAACAACATCAATTATAGACTGAGTGAAACTAACATATCAGCGTAGCCTGACAGCATGGTTCAGGGTTGCCACAGGTCAGGAAATGGTCAGAAAAAAAGAATTCTTCAAGGTCAGGGAAAAGTCAATAAATTTTATCCTGAGTCAGGGAAACTGGACATTTTGAAGAAAAGTCTGGGAGAATTGAAATAATTTAGGGACAGTGCCTACTTTTGTTTGTGCACATACATTCTGCACATCAGGCAAGGCATGGTTTAATATAAGCGTGCAAGCTGGAGTAGAAATTGACACAATCAATTATGCTGCCAAGTACATGACCAGTTAAAATAGAAGCAAAATTTTCTTATTGTTACCAAATTAAGTTTAATGAACCTGACTACTTAAACCAGGAATACCAGAATAGCAGCATTTTGCTAACCAAGTACATCATATTTGAATGTATTCTCTCTCAGGACTCTCTGTTAATCTACCTGGCTTGTAAGTTAACAATTCTCAACTTAAGTACTAAATAAGTCTAGGCATTAAAAATATTTAGTTTGTAGCCAGGCAGGGTTAAAAATTTGATAAAAATTGTTGTCACTGGCTAAAAAAAAATTAATTCAGGATGTTTTGGTTGCCACATGCTACAACCTTGTTCAGCTAAAAAGTGGTAATAAGCAACAGCGTCCCTGATGCTTTAAAGTGAATAAAAAGAAAGGAAATAATGTACAATAAATGTGTTAATGAAGATTCTATGGAAAGGGGCGTGGAATTCAAAACAAGAATAAATTATTACTAATAATAATTATTGTTACCCTATTGTTTTATTGTTTTGAATTCCAGCTCCTTTTCATAGAACCTTCAATAACATTTATTGCACATTTTTTCCTTTCTTTTTTATTCATGTAACATCAGGGATGCCAGTGTTCATTTACATTTGTTTAGCTGAAGAAAGTTTCAGCTGCAGCAAATGTAATGTCATGAAATAATTTCTTAGCCAGTGCCAACATATATTATCAATTTTGCAAGTCTAAATAACTTTTGGTATTAGGTTTTATTTGTAAATCTGCACCTTAATATTTTTATTTGCAGCATAAAGATTTTATTAACTAAAGGAAAAAGTAGTGACCCTTTTGTGGGTTCAGCATAACAGTGTCTGTACCAAGCACTTGATGTCCATGTCTTCAGTTGTGTTTCATTATAATACAGCTACAGTAAATATTAGCCTTGAGTCTTAATAAGTGTACTCAGTGTAAGCCAAGTATGTGTGGTTGTTTGCCAGTTGTTTACATCAATATATTTTTTTCAGTTGTTTAATGTTCAGAGGAGGTTTGATTTAAATTTACCACTGGATGTACACTGTACAGTTGTGTTTAGAACAGTCAGTTAACTTAGAAAACAACACTATTGAAAGCTGGTAAGAGAAAGTGGATATTGTAGGGCAATTTGCAATTTGTTCAAAACAAGTCAGATTGAATAACCCTGCACCTCTGTTATAAATTATTAGAGAAAATTATCACCAGCCTTAATTTGTAAGTACAAGGGTATGTGTATTTTAAAATGCATTAGCAAATGTGTGGTCTACCTGAAGTTGTAACTGTCCCAAAAAGGGATTTATTTCTCTTTTTATCAGAGCTGCATTGCAGTGTGTTACAATGTCCATTGTTTGAAGGTGCTGACCTAGAGCATGTGTTAACATAAATTGTAGACATGCTCGGCTGGGAGACTGTCGGCTATCATAATCACGTATTTCTTGCCGACTTCTAAACATTTTCCTCAATGCCGCTGAATAGCGAGTTGTCTCTGAATTTCGTGAAGTAATTTTTGAAGTATGTTTTGATTCTTATTCACAGTTCGTAACAGAAGTGAAGAGAAGGGCCTCTACTTTGAATAAAACTGCATTAGTGAAGCAGCCAGAAAGACAGGTATGTGTAGTGCTTACCTTTAGAACTCTGGTATTGTTTGAAAAAGCAAATTTCATTGTCTTTATTTATGTGATTGTATAAATGGCGGAACAGCCGCTTTTCTATAGTCTGAAGGAAGAGATAGAACTCAAAGGCTATTCTTTCTTACATATGGCCTCTGGAATGATTACCCTTGCATTTATTTTTCATGTATATTATTGATCTCCCTCAGTTGAATAATAGTAAATAGAATGAACAGTCAATTTTAATCGACTTAAATACAAAATACACGTAAACATACAACTTTTGATAATTTTTGGATGCTCACATGAATGAATAGATTGTCTCCCGTTAGGTATTTAGTACCAGTTATAATGTGACTTAAACTTACAATAACAGATTGTTGCCAAACAGAACTTTAGGTTGTGACAATAAAGAAAGTACATCAACCAAAGGATAGTTTGCTAATATCCTGCCAAACTCCTAGTACAAAATATAAAGAGAGTAGTAGTAATGAGTTATGACAATAGACACTAAATGAATTTGTCTGTCTGCAGGCCATAATAAGACCGATATCTGATCCAGATTCAACAAGTAATGTACAGCATACCGAAGTGTCACTGATGATCAAACTTCCTGATAAACAATCCACACTCATGTCTGTCCCTGGACTGTAAGTAGCATTGCTGTATTCAATTCACATCTTTACTACATGTAGGTTGATTTAAAAATTAATAGGTATATGAAGTGACCTCATCCTCATTGTGTAAATGAGGTTAAATATACTTATTTAACTTAGTTAACGACGAGGAGCTTGGCTCTGTAGTTGGCGTGGCGTTTAGCGTGGCGTTTATTAGCGTTATTTGGTGCCGTGTTGTGGCGTTAGTTTTTTGCTAGGGTTTGCGTTACCATACAGGCCTGGGGCGAGCAGTTTTTCGTGCCCTTCGGGCCAGTGGTCTGTCGTTGCTCTTATGTGTGCGCCTTGCATGTGGTCGTAGTTTTACTGTGTGTAGTGGTTGGGGCGTCCTCGGTTTTTGGAGTTTTTTAGTGTTTTCTCCCTCCCTCCTCCCCCTTTTATTTCATTACAATGTTTATTATTATTTATTATTGTTATTACTCCACTGAGCTCCCAGCTCTGTGTGACGGGTGCTTGGGTTGGGGCTGGGTTTGGCGGGCGGGGCTCGTGGCTGGGTTGCGGGTAGGGCAGGCTTTTGGGATGTTCTTGCTACCTGGGTTTGGGGTCGGCAGCTCCAGCCCCTGGGTACCTGGGCACCCAACCTCCATGTGCAACTCAGGCATTAATTCCAGAAAATATCCATACCTCCCCTACAGAAGGGATTTTTTTCAAGGAAACCCCCTCCCCCTTCCCTCTGCCTCCCCCACACACCCCTCTGGAAATCCAATTAAGCTTCATACATATCTTTACTTTTTTTGGCCTTACAAAACCCCCCACCCACCCCCCCAGGAAATCCCAATCCCTTCTTCTTATTTGCTACATCATATCTAGAGCTATTTGTGCTGTGACATGGTTTACAAAAACAGTATTTTAATTTGGAACAGATGTGGTATAAATAAAAAACTCCATAAATTCCCTAGCTATACATGTCCTTTTACCGACATAGTGATGGGTCTGTTATTACCTGTGCATGCATGAAGTAAAGTAGTGAATGAGTCACTGGGGTGAGCAAGCATGACAGTGTGTCTCAGTGATGGAGCAGAATAGGCCAGGTCTGGGTTGTTTGAAAGGTGGATATCATTATGCAGTGGATAAGTGTTTCTGGTGAATAGAGTTATCGACCTTTGAAACAACTAGGCCCAGTACAAGTTGCAACTGGACAACACATTCTACATATTACATGATCTCATTTTACTAAAAGTTTGATGTGTTCAATTTTGTTAGGTTGACAATGAGTGAGCTGTTTGAAACAATTTGTGAAAGGGAAAATCTCATTCCAGCTGAACATCAATTGTCTTTGCCAAGAACAGGAGCAAAGAAAGTCACCTTTGACTCTGGTACAGCCATTGGCTCGTTGAAGATCAGCAAAGTTGCTATTGTAAAAACAGTGATGACTTCACAAAACAGTGGTGGGAGTGTTGAGGTCGAAGATGAATATGTAGAGGATTTACTTGATACAGAAGAAGAGGAGGTAATGGTTTGAATCCCAGGGGGACTTCATATAAAAGAATAGGGGTGTGAATTTTGAACAGAACAGAGGTACTAAAATCCTGTTTTGTGGGTGTGGCTTGAATGTTTTCCACCCCTGATAGGTACCAATTCCAAACTAGTGAGACTATCTCAAATAGTGCAGAGTGCAATAAAATTTACGGTTCTTACACAGTAGTCACACAGGTCCTCACCCCTGCTGTTCACTGACCCTTGGTAGTCAACTAAGCCTTTTCCTATTTGCAGAATAGCAGCAGACAAAGACTTGATAAGACCTAATCTTAGCATACATGTATGTTCCACTTACTGTTTGTTAAGACTGTTTTTTTAAATTTTATTGTTGTATTTTACCTTGAGTTTCATTCATTTTAAATTCAGTAATACGTAAAAGTAGCATTCTCACACACAGCTGGGAGCCATGCCAAGCCGAACCACGCAGCCTGACCTTTAATAAAACAATAACTCTAATACATCACTGCCATAATTCAAGCGATTGAAATAACATGGTCCTTAATGAAAACAACAACTCAACTGCCTAAAAAGTACTCATGGATGGGCGGGTGGGGGGTGTCAGGCAATGGCGGATAGCAATTGCAAAGTGAACACGAACGTCTCACGTGACCTGAGACCCCCCATACACTCGAACCCAGGCTCCCAGTCATGTGTGAGAAAAACGTTTTCCGCCTCTTTCGTTCCTCAGCCAGCGGAAAACCACACTTCTCACACACAGCTGGGAGCCATGCCAAGCCGAACCACGCAAAGCGACAACGCAAAGAGCGCCGAACAAATGAAAAAACTAAGCCTAGCATGCACTAGGCTTCCGCAAAAACTATACTGACAGTAGAAATAGAATTGCTTGACATACATGTCCTGAAAGTTTAACTAATAATGTCACAGACCGCTTCAAATTGATTTAGTAACAAGTAAAAGTGAGTCTAAGGTCTCCTTGACATAATTGTTCCTAGATTTTTCGCTTCGCCAGCCTCCATGTCTCTGAAAGAGTCTGTCTGGAACACCAAGAGCGGCCGCCGCCGAAGCTCCTCCTGAACGCAAGCTATGAAGACCAAACTTGGTGGGGTCCAGACCTTCCTTGCAAAGCTCCTTCTTAACCAGCTCTTTCGCCCGATTATAAGACATACTCTCCTTACGGAGTCGTACTCCTGTCTTGGTACTTGATACACGACGAAATAATCGAGAGCCCTTAGAATGGCCTGCAACTCTCAAGAACTTTTCAACAATACCAACTGGGCAGGGTGGTGTACAGCATCTCGCTACAAACACCCATGAGCCCTCACGGAACTGATCATTCTTCCTCTTTTCCAGAAAAATAGCCACATAGGATTCAGCAAAATGAACACTGTCTACAGTCAAACGGTGCAGGTCATCCCATCGGAGAAAACCAAAGAATCCCAGGGAAAACAAGGCTGCCAACTGGAGGTCACCAAGGCTTCCTTTCTCAAGGCGACTGATCACTTTCCTCACCAGAGCAGAAGACAGGGGCTCCTTCCGTGCCGCTGGTTTAGCCAGAATTCGCCGGGCAGCATTGACCACTTGCTTCACTACTGGATATTCGCTTGGCTCCTGGTAACCACTCTTGTTATGGACCCAACTCACGCCGTACACTGCAGAATTAACAGAAGACACCGACCGGGTCTGCTGAATGAGAAAAACAATGTACAGTGAAAACACCACAGGATCAGCAGGCAGAAACGCTGCATCATGACGACTAGCCCATGACTTCCAGGACTTGTAAGCCCGAAGATAAGTATCAACTGTTGAAGCTGCCCGATCTTGAACCAATACCGCTGGTAAGGCCCTCGCAAGCTGCTTCAATTCTGGATGCTCAAAACGATTCTCATGATACTCGGCTGGAAAGATGACCTCAGCTACCAACAGTGGAACAGCTGCAACACAATGACAAACTTCATAAGAGCACACAAAAAGTCCAGTAAACACACATTTCTTCAAAGAACAGCAGAACCACAAGCCTGATAACACTCTCAAATCTGGGTCCATGACACTATAACACCACAAGCCATAACAGCCGTAGTGCCCAAAACGGGTGAAAAACAAAAAGGCGCCCATGACAGGCTCACTTGCTGTACCTCTGCAGATGGAGAATCAATCTCTGAAGCCATAACAGCCTACTGGTGCCCATAACAGGCTTGAAAGGCCAACACAGCTGGCAACTCATATCAGCAGGTGCCCATGACAGGCTCATAAAATTTTGATACGCATGACGCAGGGCGGACCATGTATGTCACATCCGTACATGGGACCCACAGAAGCATAGTTGAAGCGCCAGTAGATCAAAAGGTGGCACACCTGAGGTGAAGACACAGCTAGCCGCTGCTCCTGGAGTGAAGATGCCCTCATAGGGATGGATCCTAATGAAACGCGTTACAAATCCTTGCCACGCACCAAGCTTAGTAATAAGCAGGGGCCACCAGGGTGCCGAGGGCCATTCTGGGATCAGCAGGGTTCCATCTTCACCACCTTCCGACATGTGACGCAAGACACGAGGCACCAGGTATGGCGGAGGAAACAGCCAATTGAGATCTCCTGCCCATGAGACAGTAAAGGCATCAACAGCTTCGCAACCTGGATTAAGGAATCGGCTACAAAACCTGCGTAGCTGCTTCGTCTTGACACTTGCGAACCGATCGACTGCGTGAGGACCCAAACACTTGTCCAAGCGAGCAAAACAGACAGGATCCAGCATGTAGTCATTTGAATCTTCAATCCGTGACAGCTCATCAGCAACCTCATTAAATTCCCTGCTGATCCATTCCACAGTAAGGCGAATGCTAAATTCTCTGCACAGTCTATAGATGTTCACTGCTTCGTTGTGCAGGTCGGCTTTGCGGCTACCTACGGACAAGATGATTTCAGTGTTCTTGTTATCAGTTCTGTGAAGAACCTCCTTGCCACGTAGCTGAGGAGCAAAAGACTGCAGAACTAGGCCAGTGGCCCGCAGCTCACGAAAGGTGGAGCTCTTGTTACTCTCATCAACCGACCAACTCCCTACTGCTGCCTGGCCGCCAATCTCAACTGCAAAGCCGCCCCAACCAGAATCACTAGCGTCCGAGTAGGTCAGAACTTCGGGTCTAGGGCTTGGAGACCAAATCGGATAGCCTGCATTGTGGAAACTCTTCTGCCAAAACACAACCTCGCATTGGGCATCCGCAGATAACTGCATAGGGCTGTCCCATGATGACGCCTGCAGGATGTCACGATATAAGCTTCTGGTCCAAAGACGCACCACTGGGCCCAACGCCAAACTCATGGAAGCCAGGAGTCCTGTAAACCGGGCAACTGTGCGTGCAGACACCACAAACTTGCGAGCTATCACATCCCTCAGCACCTGGTCAAAAGCATCTATCCTTTTTTGCGGGACCTGGAATGTACCATCACGCAAGTTAAGTATATATCCCAACAGTTCCCCACACTGCACTGGCACCCACTGGCTCTTCTCGTCATTTGCCACAAAACCGCTACGCCGCACATCCTGTCGGACCACACTAGAGACCCACTGAGCTTCAAGGAAACTGGAATCTGCCCCCGCGCCATCGTCCAGGTATGTAAATATACGAATACCCTGCTTTCTCCAATGTTTCGTAAGGGCCTTTTGGATTTTAGTAAAGATAAAAGGACCAACAGAAAGACCGAAAGGCAAAACAGTAAACTTAAAAAACTTAGGGGAACCATCAACCATCCAAGTGCAGCCAAGGAACTTTGTGTGCGCCGGAAAAATCTCCACATGGTGATAACCGCTCGTATAGTCAAATTTGAAGAACCAGTCACCTTGCTGGAACAAATCAGCTGCTGTACGTATATCTTCATACTTGAATTTAGGAGATCTGAGATGTTGGTTGACATAACGCAAGTCCACAATAAGTCTAGGCTTTCCCGAACTGTTCTTGGCCACCCCCAATGGATTGCACACAAGCAGGTCCACAGCATTCACCTCAACTAAAGCACCAGACGTCAACAGTTTAGATATCTCAGAGGACACAAAATCAGCATTACATGACGTACTCTTGTGATTATGAAAAAACTTCAACTCCGGTAAAACAACAAACGGTAAACAGTAACCCTCGCGAATAACTTTCAGTAACCAGTTACTTGCACCGATACTCTGCCAAAAGGCAATGTTTTCACGCAAACGACCTTTGACAACAACACAACTCGCAGGAGAGATCTCAACTAAATCAGTGTCATTCTCATCAACAAAATCAAACAAATCACCTACTGAATCATCAATGTTCCGTTGCAAAACGCTCTCGTCAAAAGGAGCACCAGTGCTCCCGGTTGACAGGGCCTTACTGTGAGGATTGCTGATGACTGTTGGAGGACTGCACGACAACTCCTGTACCGCTTGACACGTTGGCAGAGCGGCAGTCCCTGGCGAAGTGCCCCGGCTTGAAGCAGCGAAAACAGATCGACCGATTGTCACGTGGAGCACTTTGTTTTCCCGCCGCCAAAGGTGCTGCATAACTCGCGCTACGCTCGAGGACAACCCTTCTATCCGACGAACGGGGAGGCACAACGGGACCTTTCGGGCGCACAACCTTGGACGCCACAACTTTCCTCTTCTCATCTCTCAACTGCTTACTCTCTTTAACCGCCTTTCTTATCCTCTTTTCGTCATCCGAGTCGCTCGCAAGCGGGTCGGCCGTATAACACGCGACCGTGTCCCAGCCGTATTTCTCTGCTAGAAGGATATGCTTATTCCTTACTAAAAGCAAATCCTTACCTTCCTGTACCTTTGAGGTACGTTCCTCGTCACCAGTCGTTGCCAGAGCTTCATCCAATTTCTCAACAACCTCTTTGTTCAGCTGGTACTGTTTCTTGTTGCCAGCAAAGCGAAAATCAGGCTCCGCCACGCGGGGTTTCTGGCTGCTCTGTGATGACTTGGAACTCGCCACTTCGTTCTGTCAGCGTTTCAACTCGGTGGCGTTTTCCTGTTGCTGCTTGAGAAGCTCTTTAGCCCAGTCCGGTGGGTCAGAAGAAGAGCGAGGAGGTGAAGAACGAGCACGACTACTTCCCCTCGAATCGCCACGAGCACTCCTACTTTCGGGACGATCTTCGGTACTTCGCTCATTTTCACGAGTCCTCGGGCTCTTGTTGTAAGGTTCGAGCCGTTTAGCGGCTCTAGACTTGGTACGTGAACTTCCTGAATCTTTCGCCATCCCAATAGCAGAAACTAGCGATAAAAACAGCCTAACACAACCGAGATTAAACACCCAGGTCAGGCAATGGCGGATAGCAATTGCAAAGTGAACACGAACGTCTCACGTGACCTGAGACCCCCCATACACTCGAACCCAGGCTCCCAGTCATGTGTGAGAAAAACGTTTTCCGCCTCTTTCGTTCCTCAGCCAGCGGAAAACCACACATTGTGACAATTTTACTTTTCACACCAATATTTGGAACTTTATTTTTTGTTTCTCTCGCTAAGATACCTTTGTTTCTATGTTGAGAAAGATGTGTTTTTTTTAAAACGCATTGCTGGAGATAAATGCAATACTGCTGAAAAGAGGAACAATCTTCTATTAAAAAAGCAATTTTTCATCTCACAGATAAATAAGAACTAATCTAATTATCAAATAGTCACATTGAGTCAGGGACTAGTGCGTTCAAATTCTGACACAACGCTATCGAGTAATACAATACAACTGAGGAGCATTTCACCAAGAAGCATTGAAGGTAGAGATCTCTACTTGATCAAAATTATATAACATGTTGGTGAGTGAGTCACATCATAGACTAATGAAATTGTCGCTTTCAGTGAGTGCCACGGAGTAAGCAACAATAGCAAAGAAGCATAACAAAGTTTCTCTTGTCACAATTTTACTAGTTTTACTGATGTAACTAACGTGGAAAAGTTTGGCTGAATATGAACTTTTGGCTCTCTTTCATAGAAGAGGAAACAAACAAGCTGCTAAGGAGAAGCACCATGTTTCCATTCTTTATTTGAACTCTGGCAAACATATAAAACAGCAGGCAACATTTCTTGAATTGAGCTAGGGAAGATTTCAGAAGAACTGACAATTCCTGATATTCCTGCTATATTATCTCCAGCCAAAATGAGAGTGTGGTGTCACTAAAAAAACGCATTGATCTGAACTGGAGAACAAAGTTTGTCACACTAGTAATGCCAGGACACGTCTCACATGTTGTGTTCTACCAGAAGGAAAAGCACTCAATGTTCATGGGTAGTCCCAGTTGAAATTTCCCCTTCACCTAGCATTAAATATATAGTCGACTTAGTCGTTAAATAATCTGCACATATGACTTTAGTTAATTAAAGAGATATTTAAGTGTACACCTCGTTGTGTTATTGCATTAGTGCCTTATTGTCATGGTGAACAAACTATTGCTTCAAATATATTCTACCGCCCCCTCCCTAGGGTTTGAATACATACCTGTATCTGATTTAGTTTCAGAATATCACTTGGCTCAAACAAATAGGTCAAAGATAACTGATGTCATTTTCTTGACAGAATAAAATTCTTCAACTTATCCTACCAAATGGAGTGAAGAAATCATACCGTGTTTCTCTGGACACGACAGTAAAGCAGCTGGTGATGCGAGTCTGCTCACAGGAGGGTCTCAACCCTCGTCATCACTCTCTACAGTGTACAGACTTTAAACACGAGTTCCTTGAAGCAGGCAGTACTGTTGATGAAATTGGAGTCAGTCAAGTTAGATTAATGGATAAAAGAGGTGAGAATCAAAAAAGGTTACAAGCCAAGTAAATATTGGGTTGTTTTTGACTGAAAGTGAAGACTAGAGATGAATATCTTTGGCTTCAGGTTTTCAATGTAGAGGTCAAATGGGTTTCAAGGTGTGTGCACATCAGAGCCACAAAAAAACTGTGTAATGATGATTATAATGATGATGATTATTGTTATTATTTCCTTATTCAACACACGACATTGACTCAGTGCATTTGAAAGAGTTAAAAATATGTATGTAGAATCAAAACTAGGCTCGATAAAAACAATGTTTCTATCTCCCTGAGATCATTTTAATGTTGTAGAAAAAGCGAATGAAATATACATATATCATGATATATAAGTACAAATTAGGGCGTGAGAATGTCCAATGATAAAATATGTAAATACGTGCTCTAAAATGTAAATGTTCAGTTGAAATAAAAAAAAACCTTGCATGGATTGAATCAGACTTTTTGTTCAAAGTTGGCTTAAGCCCTTTTACAAAAAGCATTTCATAGGTCAGGAAGTCAAATTTACTTTTGCACTTTCTCAAGATCTTAAAATCATGATATGTCACTTGGGACTGTTCCATGTTGCCCTTTAATGTGATTCCCGATCAAGATGATCTTTTGGATTTCTCAACCTGCTGATAGAGGTGTAGGCATGTATACCCAACATAGTTCGGTTGGTAGAGCATCGCACCGGTATCGCGGAGGTCATGGGTTCCAATCCCGTTGAAGCCCTGATTTTTTTCAGGCTTCTTCTTTCCAGTTGCTTAAATTGGAAAATTTACTGCGAGGATCATACTTCACTTGCATAGTTTACATTGCAAAAACCACACTTGTAGTAGTAAAGGGAAAGGTGATTTCTTTTTCTTTTGATACTAATGCTAAATGGTAATGGTAATGAATGCTAATCAGTTTGAAGTGACCATCTGGTAATGGTATTGTCGTACAGTGGATGTGGGATACTTTAACTTGATTTTCTAACTGATCAGTTTATTTTCTCAATGCAGTTTTAAAGCGTAACAGCCTCACAATAATCAAGGCCTCTGTAACTGATGATGACTCGCCATCTAATTCCCCGCAAACCCGTAGTGAGTACTTGATGGCTAATCCTGATTTTGTTGATTATTGGTAACCTTGTAACATTACTCGTGGGCCTGTTATGTTGCTGCATGATGAGGTCATAATTCTGTGAATGCCAAGCTTTTTTCAAAACTAGAGCAATGCTAACTATAGCGTGCGATGGACTGAAACTTTAATAACTGGCACGAGTCGCATTCAAACGACTGATTGTAAATCATTCTCTATTCTCTAATACCATAATTGACTCTGTTTGTCCGTCACGTTTTGCATAAAAAATAAACTAATTGTAAGTTGGGAAATACTCTTGGGAGTATGCAGATCTCCCAAGAGCTGTTCACAACAATAGTTTCTGCAAAAATGAGGGTGTGTGTGTGTTGGGGGTGGGGTGGGGGGGAGGGGAGAGAAAGGTGAATTATGGCGAATTGGAAAATAGGTAACTATAGTAATGTGAGCTAGGCTAGAGAGAGAGAATTTTGCCTAAAAATGGCTTTTCCCGGCTCTTGACCTCTGTGTTTAATCTTTTTAAGGGCTTTTAAGGGTTCATTGATATTGCAGTTATACACAACTGAAAGTAGTCGTGAATTGAAGCCTGAAAAGAAGTTCAGATCTGAACGGGATACGCACTTGTCTCAGCTTCCCATGACTAGTTAATTTTTTGTTTGTCTTAAATTTCACAGCTGCTTAAGTTGTATAGGTATCTACGATAATCATTCGTGTCTTTTTCATAAGGATGGCTTTGTTTGCAACGTCAGTGTAGTGTCGCTAATTCTCAGCATAGCTAGCTTCATAATTTGTCGAAGAAGGACAGCAGTTTCGATTCTTCCGAAAAGCCAACAGTCCTTGTATGAAAGTACGTCTCATTATTTACTTTGCCCTCGTGCATTTTTCTAGAACACAGGAAAAGCTGTGGCGACGCGGAGCTGGAATCAGATGGGTCTGGAACGAACGAGGGAGACAAGGAAAACGGGATGTCGTGGCAGCAGAGAAGCAAGTCGTTAGAAGCACTTGTTGATGCGAAACAGAATAAGGCGTTGTCCCAGCAAGATGGACACGTGCCCAAAGAGGTGAGCAAATTCAACCGGCCTACAATTGTTTAAATTTGCCCCGGAGTACCTCCAACAGCTGTTCACCCTCCGCCGTGCTGAGTTCCGTTTTGGAAGATCACTTTTCCCAAGTCACCTCTGCTATTTAAGACGTAATTTTAGCTACGTTAGCCTCCTTTATGGTGCAATCTGTCCCTCGATTTTAGAGGTGCCAGCTTCACTGGACAATTCAAAAGAAAACTACCTCTCTTATGGGATTTCCACACAGCAATTGTGTAAAATAGCATGACTGTGGGGTCATCATGTACGATTATTTTGAAACCGTGTATAAATATAGTTAATGTGTATTTATAATATTACTGAGCCACTACGCGCGCGCTCATTGGTCGATAGATGTGTTTAGATTAGAGTATGTAAACACGGTGTGACGTTTCAGATTTGCGCGTATTTTTAAGAATTAAGCAATAGATCACTATTTCCGTCTTTACATAGCTTCATCGTAACAGTCGGAGGGTTGGGAGAATTCTCGAAAGTTATGCAAACCCGAGACGTAGTCGAGGGTTTGCATAACTGTCTCGATTTCTCCCAACCCTCCTCGTGTTTAGATGAGGCTATGTAAACGCGGAAAAAGTGCTCTATTGCTTAAATTTGGTAGCTGGAAGTTCCGCACCCAAGCGAGTCCGCACGCTCCGGTGCTTGAAATTTACCTTTCTCTTACCGAGTAATAAAGGACAGCACTGTGGGAATAATGAAACAATATCACACGACATATGTTTATTTCCTCGTTCTTTAATCTATTGAAGGTAAAGGCGAACTCGAAGTAGAAACTGAAGTTTGTAATGAGTTCAGGTGTGCGAACTCGCTTGGGTGGGAAACCATGCTTATGGCCATTTTTTTCTTTTATTACTAGTTATACTCGCCATTAAATTGTAATACATTAAGCAAATAGCATTCGTATGTTTCTATGCTTGAGTTAAGATGGCGTGCATAGCATGGCGCACTGATTTTTAAGGTACCTTATTGTTCTACTCATTGTTTCAGGATTCTCAGAAGCACTTGGCGTCTAATGGCTCAGTTCCAACAAAAGAGAGAAGAAACTCCAGTGAAGCAACTACGATAAAAAAGCCGCCAATTCCTCCCTTACCTTACGTTCCTAAATCTGCAAATCTAAAACAAAACCAGCCTGGTAACCTGACAAATGGCACGTTACGAGATCAGAAGCTGAGCCCAATTAAAAAGAACGGTATAATGTCCGCTTCCACGCCTGATCTGAGCACTATTTCATCACGTTCAGACTCTCCTGACATGAAGACTTCCACACCAGATACTAAAAGCAGACGCAGAGCGGCCCCGCCGCCTCCGCGCCCAGCTGCTCCTAAGGTGTTATTTCGTGACGCGAAAACAAATACACAAGTTGATGGCGCAGAATTGGCCGTGAAAACTAATAATCCCCCTCCTGATGCGCCGCCACAAGCACCAGCTGTAGGCGAGCTGAAATTAAAGCCCAGTCACAAGAAACGTCCTGCTCCTCCGCGGCCGGAACGTCCCGCTCCCCCACAACCTGCGCCAAGGCTAGCTAAGCAAGGATCACAGGAGAGTAAAGTAGTAAATGGACCCGGTAGAGAGAAAGAAGTAAGCGTTCAGTTGAAACAAGATAAGGACGCAAGAAGCATTGATCGTGCTTCACTGTCATTGAACCTTAAAACGCATCGTCGCCCTCTAGACGAGGAACCTGGAGGGGATCAATTGAGCGACTTGAGGGGTATCCCCATATTTATCCCCCCTCCCCCTCCGGATGAATTACCTCCACCGCTGGACGAGTGTGAGACACCGGTTGGACCTTTGACAGATTTTGAAGCAGATATACTTGAAGGTAAAAGCTGAGAATACTCTGTCTATGAGACACGCTATCACTCGCCCGTCACGTCCTGAACTAGACGAAGTGAACATCGCGTCTCTTAGGCGTACAGTTCTTCTCGCTGCCCGAGATTCGACCCAAAAATAGAACATATAATATGTGTAATTTCTTGGATTGGTTGATGCTTGCAAAGCAACAACCGGAGATTTAACATGGATCACTGTAGAGCCATCAGTATGAAACTGTACATGTCGAAACTCAGATTGTAAAGATGATCAATGTCCCCACGATTGCGAGCTCTCCATACTTTCCATGAGCTTAAACTTAGACTCGTTTACATAATGTGGTAGCACTGCGCGATGATTACTTTCTGGTGATCCCGTGGACACATGCTAACCAGTAACTGTTTGACCTCCCTGTGTCCATCCACTGCACCCAGTCCCTCTTCGTCACGCCCACGACCATTTTTTTCCCTCGCGCTTTTTTACCTCTTAGGCTTGACTGACGAAGAAAAATTAAAATTTCAAATATGGGAACCCTCCACAGATGCTTGATATTAATGGAGAACTCTTGTTTTTTTCCTTTTGATTTCTAGGGACCACAAACGACGACTTTCCCGGAACACTGAACGGTTATGTAGACATACAGAATATTGGAATGTTTGCTTGTCATGGCGCTGGTGATTCGCAAGCTCCAACTGTGCCAAAGTCAAGACAGGAGACTGCTCTCGAGTCTGTTCCTGAACAAAGTTACATTCCTGATAGAAAAGAACTATATCCTGTCGTTCCACCTCCTCCGCTTTATTCTGAACCCGAGTCTTCAAGCTTATCTGATATTCCACCTCTGTTATCAGAAACCCAGACAATACAAACAAGCCAAGGGAGCGAAGAAAAGGAAAATGATTCGGGTTTCGATCAGAGCTCTGAGCACCTTATAATAACTCCTCGTGAAGACCCGTCGGATGATGTCCAAGTGGGACACTCTGAGGATCCTGATAATGGATCCAGTTTGGACGTCTTCAGTGCCATTCCACCACCGGCGGATTTTGAAACGCCTCCACTAACCCCTCCCTGTCAGTTTGCTAATCCTAACGAGTTACCCCCCGAAGGGTTTCTTAATTCTGTGAGAGATGACAAGAAAGAAGAACCAGAAAAACCTCGAAAGAAACTCGACGTCAGCGAAGGTTTATTTCCATGGATGAACGAGCCTCAAGCGCCTGTCAATGCCGTTATGCTGCTGGACGAACCCAAGGACTCGGAGGATGATGTGATTGTCAAGATAGACGTAGCATGTACAGCCCCTACCAGTGAAAATCGTAAAGACTCTTCTGAGACCATAGCACATCCAAGTGTCGATGCTCCAAGTGCAAGTATTACTACAGATGTGAATTCTAGGCCAGTACCTCACGAAGATGAAAAACCTGCAAAGCCAGAACTGGAAGTCAAACAAAATGTCGTGCTGGGAATAACTGAAGTGAACGCAGAGGCAAAGTCTAGCGTGAAATTACAGAGGAGTTCATCCGTGGATCAGAACAGGGAATCTGCTTCGGTGCAAAAACCAAAGACAACCGAATCAAACGAAATTGTTGTTAATAAAGTTATGGTTACAAATGAGAATTCCAAGGAATCCGGATCACATCAAGTTTTGGACATGACTGTAAAACCGCTTAAACCAGAAACTACCGCTAAGCCAGTTGCATTTGTCAAGGAAACAGAAGTTAAGGTTGAACCAGATGTTGATGTTCAACAGTATGCGCTTTCGTCGTTTACTCCATCCACAGAGGCTGCAAGGCCAAAACAACAACCGGTAAGACCTCCAAAACCGGATTTGCAAGTGAAACCTGAAAAACCAGAAACCAAAGCTAAGCCAGGACCGGTTGTCCGAGAAACAGAAGTTAAAGTTGAACAGCTTCCATCCTTGTCAGTTAAGCCTCCTTTTAGAGCGGAACCTCTGCTAGATCTTGCAATGGTAGGAAACCAAATAAAACCGGACAAACCAGACCGAATAATTATACCAGCTACGGTGATTAAAGAACCAGAAAGCCGGCAGCTTCCACCGTCAAAAGCCGCAAGGACGCAACCACTGATTGAGTCGTTTAAACCAGAACAAGATAAACCTGAAAAACCAGAAAAAACGGTAAAGCCAGTTCTGTTTGCCAATGAAGTGGGCGTTAAAGTTGATGTTAAGGCGCCCGCTCTCTCGTCGTTTAATCCATCTACAGAAGCTGCAAGGGGGGACCCTCCGGTTTTACCAGAAAAACAAGAAAATGAAAGTCCAGTTGACGAAGCTATTGCCCCACAGTCCAAACCTGAAGTAGAAATGAGTGTAAAGATGCTTCCAGAGGAGCAGCATGATCGTCTTGTACAAGAGACTCCCGTAAAAATTGTAACTGTTGAAAAGGAGGATATTGTTTCAGAAGCCCTTGTTACTCCAGAAATTAAACCTATTTCCCGTGCAGATGACAAACTAAAGGATTTAGAAGCAAAGCTGCAGGAGCTAGATAAAGAACCTGCGCCTTCGTCGACTGAATTGAAAACGCTGGAGAGCAAGACAGTTCCTTTAGTTTACAAGGAAGTCGAACATGCAGTCCAAGCGAACGATCCCTTGTCTGAAGAGGTGATCGTGGCCGAGACTAAACAAGTGGAGTTCTCAAATTATGAGCATTTTGAGAAGCTATTTAATATGGACTCTGACGAGCCAGCTACAAAAGAAGATACTCGTGTCCAGCACAAAGAAGACAAGACTGATGTCATTGCGGAGAGACAGTGGGTTCAATCTGAGAATTTTTCATCGCATGTAGAAGAAAAGCCGGAGCTCATCTTAGATCTGTCATCTTTAAGGCAGTCTTCTGAGCCGCCCCGCCCCCCTTCGTCCTCACCACCGGCTGCATCACCTCGCTCGTCCAGCTTGCCCTCCCCTGTAGCACTTGACAGTGCCCGGTCGACTGATTCTGGGTTTGCAACTCTTGAGAAGCCCAAGTACCCCTCTTCACTTGACAGTAAACCGCTCGGGCCAACCGCGCTCAGCAACTCGGCGGTCAAGACTTCAGAATGGACAAACGTGTCAATTACTGCGGGTGTATCTAATGAAGAAAGGGAATCAAAGCCTCCTGCATTACAAACAGAGAAACCAACAGCAGGTATAGATGGAAAGCCGCCAACGACAGAAAAGCCTTCAAACGTAAGACTTCAGCGGCCGCTAAGTATGCCAGCAGGATTTCTCAGAGTTGTCAAGAGCGATACTGTGCCAGACAAAACCAAATCTGCAGAGTCTGATTTAAGGGAGAGCAGTGCTGGTCAAGAGAAAAGTAAATTGGCAAAATCTGATTCAAAAGCATCCAGTTCGTCTGACTCGAGTGGGATTTCGTCGCCTTCACCGATGTCGTCTCCTGTTCAAATGTCCGCTACAGAGCCTGTAGATATGCCCAAACCTCCACCTTTCACTGTTCCGCCGCTACGCCGTTACTCCGACCTCGCAGCTGATCTAAGCTTTATTTCATCGGCAGCCAAGGCAGCAGAGAAAGCGAACGAGTCTGAATCCAAAGCGGATGTGCTGCTGAAGAGAAACCCGGGCACGGCGCCTTTAGAGAGACCCAGGAGTTGGGTGGGACCAGAGACAGAGAGCAAACAGAGACCCAGGATGTGGTCGTCAGCGTTTAAACCAGTTTCATTTGATGCACAATCCAAGAAAGGCGTAAGGCCAGTTGATTTCCAAATCAAATCCTTTGTTGCACCTCCTGCAGTCCCAAACAAGCCTACTGCCCCATCGGCATCACACTCCACTGCTTCCGTGCATGGCGACGCTCCAGTGACAGAAACATTAAGAACAAAGCAACCCGAAAACAGCGCAGATAAAGAAGTTGAGAAGTCTTCAAAGCCAGCTCCGTTTGTGCCAGGTAAGCCTTCAGTGGTTTCCATGGGTAAAAGCACAGCTCCTGTCATTTCGATGTCGGCCAGGGTGGAAGAATCTTCTAGTAACCAAACTGTAAAGCCGTACTCCAAGGTAGAACGGACGCCAAGTAATCCTCTGACGAAGAAAGCAGACTCAGGAAAGACCAAATATGAAATTATCTACTCTAACACTTCGTCCACGTCGCAAAGCTCTTCGCAAGTGCAAAGTGACAAGATTGATGGTGGATCTAAATATGAGTCTAACGCTGCTGCATTGCGTGAGCAGATAATGCGTGACCAGTCACGGGCTCAGAGCAAAGTCATGCGAGATAGGCCTCAGTCGGCCATCGTTGGCGGCTTAAAGTTCCAGATACTGACTGCCAATGAAAAATGGCAGGGCAGTAATGGCATGCCTTCAACAGATGCCAAGAAATCTGTTACCATCCAACCTAAAGGAGTTTCTTGGACACACACTAAACACCAAACGAATGACAACAGCAGCAGAAAGCCAGATATATCGCTGCCCCAACCCTCAGGGAAGCTACAGCCACCAGTGAAGCCAGCAGTGGCAGACAGTAAGCCGCTACCGACTGTTGTGATGAGAACGAAGACCGAACAGCAGGACTCCATCAAGAGACATTCGCTGCCTACTTATATTATCGAGGGAGCCAATCGGAAGCCACCTGTTAAGACGACTTGCAACAAGGAAGGCAATGTAAGAACATTTGCAGCATTATATTATATTCAACCGGTATTGAAATGAAGTTCAAATTTCAAGGGGAAGGATAAGAACTTCCTACTAGGCAATTGCAGAAACGCGAGAGGACTGGGTAAGAGTATGGTTGTTTTCCGTGTGTTTGAAAAACTAGGATATTCAAGTGAAAGATCAACTATTAAAATTTGAGTCTTTAGCACAAATAGAATTATTTGGAGGAGGAAAATGGCAAAATGGTAGCTCTTCAAATATCACCGAAAAGCGAGAGTCTATGGATTGGGTAGACAGGCTACAAAATTATATGGGTTTGTATGGAATTTTGCAACTTTTGCAAGGCTCCCATTTGGACAATTTTATGCTGAAAACTCTTAAACTTGGCTGGGTAGCTTTTCGTTCTTTAACATTTCAGTTGAAATGTTTAGATTTTCAATCTAATCAATATAAGAAACTCACCCCAGTGCTCTCACGTTTCTGCAATTGGCTAAAGAGACAAAGTTATTATAAAACCGTAGGGCAAATTTATCGAAACTCGCTCAAATCTCGTTTAATATTCGATCTTCGTTCACTGTCTAAAATCCGCACGTGTCATTGGTTAAAATTGATCACGTGAGTTCCCTTTACCTAACGACATCAAAGTGACAGAGTGCGTTATTACAATATCACATAAAAACTGTGGTCAAGTCGGGCGGGAAGCCATTGCAAGTCTATCGCCAGCAGTGAACTCAGGTTGAATATTAAAAGGGTTAGAGACTGTTAGTTCGTGTTTTGTTTTCAAATACACGCACTTGCTTACTGTACAATGAACTCGAAATTTTCAATACTGCACTTAGCTTCGCTTCGTGCGGTATTGAAAATTTCGAGTTCATTGTACAGTAAGCGCGTGCGTGTGTTTGAAAACAAAACACTCACAACAGTCTCTAACCCATAGATAAACTCTCCAGGATGAGGAAAAGTGACTATTGAATGTTAAAAAGTATTTATTTGGTAAATAACCCATACTTTGGACGACTTAAATGTTGTCTCTTAATTTCCATACAAACTCTTATATTTCAGCCACAGTTTTTCGTACAAACTCTTTTATTGCGCTTGGGTGACCTATGGCCAAATGTCCCTGGAGCCAAACCAAGATTAGTCTGTTTCGATGAGTCTCCCGGGCTTCGCTCACTTCTTACAGTAATAAAGTGATGGTTTGTGTTGTTATTTACAGTTTAATTTTATCGTGGAGGAAGCAAAAACAGACACAACTGTGGTGCCTCGCGGGGTTGTAGCAGCCATGAAAGCCTTAAGGGAGAAAAAGGGAATAACGGAAGGTATGTCTTATCGGCATTGAAGAAGTTAATAATATATTTCTAACGTAATTGTCAAAACAATATGAATCTGTGAAAGGTAATTATTATACACATGTAAGCTAACATATCTCTTTTGATCACTTAGACTGAGGTACATGTAACTAGGACATTATTCCCAATACGAATGTAATATTGGAGAAATAAACTGCATAAAAGACACAGCGATTATTTAATTCAGAACACGTTTTAAGCTTGTCAGAACTTCAACGCAGGAAAAGTTGCAAAGGTACCGGGAAGAGTCGCGAGTTTACTTGCAACATTAACGTCGTTGATAATGAATATTAAAAGAATGAAACCGCGACGTTTCGAAGTGATCTTGACTCCGTTATCAAGTAGAGGTGTTAGCTGTAGTTTCGAGAATAAAATACAAATAAATACAGCTAACACCTCCTTGATAATGGAGTCGCGGTGACTTCGAAACGTCCCCCCGGGAGTGAGGGTGTTCTCCCAGAGAAATTGGGTGGGGGTGTGCGGCCTGCTTCCCAAAACCCTTACCCTGTTTCTGACCAAAATCTGCGATCTCTATCCTATTGATAAACTGACCAAAAATTCGAAACCATACTTATGACGTGACCCTCAAAATCGTGTTTCAAACATGCGTTTTAATTTGTTCCCTAGTTCAGACCAATGTTAAATTACCGTTATCGTAATATGTGAAGGGCTTTTGTTGATTTTCTTTTCGATAATGATGAAAAAGTGGCTTCTATAAAACATACCCATATCAAGGTTTAAAGTACAAACACCATACCCTCTTTATGACCAAAACGGCTGAAAAAACCATACCCTTTGGGGCCGCACATACCTATATAGCCCATATAAGGGAGTGCCCCCGGGGAAACGTAGTAGTTTTATTCTTTTAATGTTTATTACCAAATGTATTTCGAAAGGTTCTCTTATTAACCTCTTATGCCTAAGCGAACGACTTTGCCATTTTCATTTATAATGAAATATTCCAAGATATTTTTTATAAATGCAAAGCAACTCAACGTATGATTCATTTGAAAACCGCTCTGTTGATATTCAACGTTATAACGTGTTTGAGTGTAGGCACCTTAAAACTGGCTTCACTCAGGGGGCGTTTCATCTGCTCTTTTTAGTGTGATAAGTAAGAATTCAAGGCAAATCTGTTTTATTTGCCAGGAGACTGAAGGAAAATGTTGAATCTCGTAAAGTAAGTGCATGTAAGGTTGATTTTGGTTTTTGTATGATATACGCTTTGATCAGCCAGGTCTTTGTAATAAAAATACCGCCACAGCTCGTGGCTTCAGTTTTATAACCTTGGATCTTCTGCAATTTGACCCGGATCTTTCAATCTCATTAATGCTTGCAATAACACTTCCAAGCAGTTCTAACAATTTCTGCGGATTTAAGCATTCAGTTTAATCAGTTCATCTTGTTATCAAAGCTCGTAATTCGTATCTCTTGTTAGAGCGGTTTTCGTTAAGTGTTGTAAAACTCGAATCAAAGCAACGCAACGATCCTGATTGGTTAATTTAGCGGACCAAGATTTTTTTAAATCAATCAAAAAGCGAGTTCAAGCGAACTCAAAGCAAATCCGAATCACTTTCCGTCTTTCAATAAAAAACCGCTTTACAGGCAGTAATGAAAAAGCTAACTAAATTACAGTTAACTCTTAAAAAAACTAAACAACGTTTTGCTCTAACTATGCAACATAACTATGCACGATAATATGTACCGCTTTCCTTGATCAGAGCCATCTGTTCCATTTATTTTCTTTTTGGCTGCTCTTTTGTATTTGTCCACTAAAGTAATTGATACGTCTTTTCTTCCTTTGATTGGCTGACTGCTGAATGACTGACTGACTGACTTGACTTGACTTGACAGACTAGACTTGACTTGACTGACTAACTGACTGACTGACTTGACTGACTGACTGCGGACTGACTGACTTGACTGACTTGACTGACTGACTGACTGACTTGACTGACTGACTGACTGACTGACTGACTTGACTGACTGACTGACTTAACTGACTTGACTGACTGACTGACTTGACTTGACAGGCTAGACTGACTTGACTTGACAGGCTAGACTGACTTGACGGACTGACTGACTGACTGACTGGCTTGACTTGACTTGACAGGCTAGACTGACTTGACTTGACAGGCTAGACTGACTTGACGGACTGACTGACTGACTGACTGGCTTGACTTGACTTGACCTGACTGACTGACTGATTGATTGATTGACTTGACTAATTGATTTATTGACTGACACACCCGTAACTACTGTTTATTCCCAAAAGTTGTAACCAACTGTCTCCTAATGGTTAAAATAGTCACTAAGACTAACCCAACAGATGCTCATATAGGTTTAGCCAAAGGTTTTCAAGTCTGATGTATGTAATCCGTGTTAATCTTCTCCATCCTTAACTATCCTTGCATGATCCTTTATGATTTATTATTATTTCTTCGGCGTTTCTTTTTCTATCTTAGTAAACTATATGTACTGTTTTCAGGTTTGCTAAGAATAATTTTGTTTTCACTTCAGTTTCCAAAAAACTGTCATTTGTGTGACGCAAGTCCAAGCGACAATATGTTTTCTAACGAGTGTTTTTATGCTTATTTTTGTCAGATGCCGAGGAAGGCGTGGTGGATCTTGAACACAGGCAGTAGGTCTAAAAACTGCTCTTGTTCCTTCTGTTTGCAGCACGAAACCACGTCAAGTAATCAATACTGAATGTAAATAAGTTCATTGTAGTTTTCTTGTTATAGGTGACTAAAAATTGAACTAGCATTAGTCTATAGTTCTGATGCAGTAGGGCATGTTTAAATTTGCGGTCAAAATCAACAACCGTGGGGATAAGAAAATTAATTTGTAAGTCAGCAGTGTTGGTTAAAAATTTAGAAATATAACTATCTTAGAGCTTTTGTTGTCGGATGTTTATTTCGAGAGTGGTGGTCGAGAATGTTTTCTTTGCAAAATGTCCTCCACATATGATTGCCATGTGCTTATATTCAAAGTAGGATGCAAGATTTTCTTTCCATTCCGTATTATCGGAAATCTGTAGTACAAAGCGGCCGTTTTGGTACATCTTTATTGTTCTGCGTAAAGTCAGAACTCGCACCACTTGTAAGTTAGATAAAGCTAGCAAAGTAGAGAGTATGGTGATCACGTTTATAAAGATGGCAACTGGAAGGCTTGCCAAATACTGCTGTTATTTCATTTTCAGCCACATTGAGGTCCTTCTGTTGTTTGCACGAAGGAGAAATTATTAAATATTTTGTTTCCGGA